>JAJJMC010014646.1:943216-953372 GCA_023531435.1 Papaver californicum | reverse complement strand
CTTCTAGATAAGGATTCTAATGGGTTGGGTTTTCTATTGCTCTCCCACTGATGGGTTTTCTCGGCGATGTCACTCAGAAATTGCATCGCCTCAGCAGGAGTCTTACTGTCGACTTCTCCGATTGACAAGGACTCAACCAAGGTTACAGTCGCATAATCCAAACCCTCATAGAGAATCTGAACTAGACTTAACTCATCTAAACCGTGGTCTGGGCATTGGGACACTAAGTCGTTGAACCTTTCTACATAAACATACAGAGACTCTCCCTCTTGTTGAGAAAACGTGAAAATTTTCTGCCTAATTGAGGATATTCTGTTCTTAGGGAAGAATTTCTGAATAAAAGATGAAGTAAGTTGGGCATAGGTCTCAATCGACTGAGGGGCCAAGCTATACCACCATGACTTGGCTCTATCTCTTAGTGAAAAGGGAAATAGTCTAAGTTTAATAGACTCGTCATTCAAGTCTCTAATCCTGATTGTGCTACATATTTCCTCGAACTCCCTAACATGAAAATAGGGATTCTCGTTCTCTTTTCCTAAGAATAATGGAAGCATCTGGATGATTTTGGGTTTCAGTTCGTAGCTCGCTTCAGTAGCGGCTAACTTGATGCAAGATGGACGTAAGGTCCTGGTTGGATTCCACAAATCCTTCAGAGTTGTCATTGCTGACACGGTCTCGGGAGTGACTATTTCACTCTCAGTTGACTTCTCAAGGTTAAGGTGAACTACAAGTCCTACCTTGAGGGTCTCTATCCCAAGTTCGCCTTAATGGCGTTCTTGGCATGCAAAAATTAAATCCTAACAAGAAATTAATCAAACACAATCGTGCCCTGACTCAACCAAATCAAACCTAAATCTAGCAAACAATAAGCATGATGGTTCCACTTAGATTGTTTCTAGACCAGCTTCTATTCTTTCAGAAGGCAACTGGTTACAATTTTAGCGAATCTCTCCGAACAATCCGAGTTAAATCAAGTTGAAGAGAAACAGGAGAAGCTCAATGGAGCTTTGATACCCCTGTCTCTTTGGCAACGCTTCCCTGGGTTACAGGGCGGCTCTAATCAACTTGAATCTAATCTTCCTGCTTTTTGAGTTAGGCTAATAAGGTAACCAATACAGTCCTTCCACCCGATTTTCCTATAAGCTCGATACCATGTACGTCTCTTTTTAGTCAAGATTTTAGGCTTAGGTTCGCGTAGGTTTCGTGTTCCTAAGGCGGGCAAGAAGGAGACGGTGATGAAATCCGAAACCTTATCTTATATGGCCAGGCCTTGCCCTTTACTATGCAAAAATTAAAGTCCGTATTCAGTCCTCAGCATATATGCATACAAAGGCGTCCAGAAACCCACTGACAGGAGATTCGTGGGTTGGTCGAAGTTTACCTCCCGTACCAGACGGGCGATGAACCGTTGAAGTCGACTCGGGCCACTAATATCCTTTTCAATAGTGTGCGAACCCGAGGGGCCGAGACAATATCGTAATTGTCGTCCGTCCCTGCACACAGTTTGATATTTAAAACTACCCTTCCTTAGGGTATTAAAAATAATAAAATGTCCAAAACTGTCCAAAAATAATAAAAAGTCCAAAAGTGTCCGAAAATAAAAGAAAAATTACAGAAATAATAAAAACCCTAATACAATTTTCTAAACGAATTAAAACTAATTAAAATAAATTAAAAATCTAATTAAGAAAAATAAAATCTCCGATCTTCTTTTTCGTTCTTTAAGCTTTTCCTTTTACCTCCAAGTCTTTAGCTTTAATTCCAAAACTTTGGCTTACTCCCTTTTTTTCCAAAATTCAACCTGTAGCAAAAAGAGAAATACCAAAAGAAACATAAAATAGAACAAAGTAAAATAATAAAACTAAAAATAAAACAAAAAATAAATCTAAAACCCTAAACCTAAAAACAAGTCCGCGTCGGCGGTACCAAAAATTGATGTGATAAAATATAGTGGTAAAAAGAGTTCGTTAATAGACTTGTGAAGATAATGATTTTAGAAAATAATAGAATTAATCTAATTAAATAAAACAAAACAAAATAAACTAGAGATGATTTTATCAAAGATGAAGAAAACCAGGAATCATGACTCAGTTATTTCCAACAAATTATGTGATTAATCATGTAATTCTTTTTAATAAGTTAAGCTCAAATATTGCCAAAATATGATTTTATGTAAACAAGCAGAGGTATCACAAGCATGGGACATCAGAGGTTGTCAACCCAGCATGACCCATCAAACAAAAACACCACTACTGAATGAAAACCGTTTTTCTATTTCAAATCTATGCAATTTAATAAGTAAAGAGTTATTAAGAAATTAAATTAAATTAGACTTACCACATAATATTGAGGGAAAAACCTCCTCCATCATCCCAGTAAAGATACTTAGCTCATGGTGAAGAAAACTTGCTCAAAATACCCTTTCATTGCTCCAAAAGTTGATTACAAGGTGAAATAGATGTAACACAGCTGATTTGATACGCGTATATGCGTTACAGGAGAAGGTTCAGCCGTTACACAAAGGATTAAGGCAACAGAAAGGTAAAGAGGAAACGCAACAGGAACTGCAACGCTTATCTGTGTTGCTTGCTTGTCTTCTCCGGCTCCAGCTGATGAAGAACAGTTGGCCGGCCGGTACCGGATCGCTGGCAGTTCCCGGTGAGTGTACCGGCGAGCTCTTTTTTTTTTCTCCCAGCTTCTCTCCCTTGATTTCTTCGGCTTCTCTTCATATATATAGGGTCTACAAACCCTAGAGTTCTAATTCTAATAGTACTCTCCAAAACTCTCCAAAATCCTCCCAAATCCGAATCAAAGAATGACTCCTTTTTCCGTCCAAATTCACTCCGGGAGCCACTTTTTCCGGCTAAAAACGTGTAGAATTGGTTGTGTGGGTCTTGTATGGATATCTTCTAACTTGTGGGACACTTAGAATCGCAAATCAACACAAAAATTACGTGAAAATAGTTCACAGCAGCTTCTCACGGGATGAACCCGTGTTCCGATGAGTTGGGCCGATTCGACACGCTGAGTTGGCCGATCCGACTCGCTGAGTTGGCTGATCCGACTCGTTCCGATCTTGGGGTGCTCCTTATCCAAAGTTGGGGTGCCAATAACACTTTTTTAGCCAAATTTTCCACAAATCTTTATTCTTCTAATGTACCTACAAAAGCATAAAAACACGTAATAAGTGCAAAATCAAATACTAACTCAATAGAAATTAAGGTGCAAATTAGACACTAAAATGTGTCTATCACTGGTGTAACAAGAGTGTACAGAAAATATGTACACTAAGTTCAAACTAATATTAACAATCGGAAGTTTTGGGATCACCATTACCTACCGATTCTGTTAATCGGTAATTTAAGAAATTCTTAAGCTATCGATTCTAATAAGTAGCCCCAAATTGGGAATCGATTTTTTTTTTAAATTTTAACATTTTGTACAAGCACAATCGGTAGTTTAAGAAATTCTTAAACTACCGATTATCATAAGTAGCCCCAAATTGGAAATCGATTTTTTTTTTTAAATTTCAACATTTTGTACAAGCACAATCGGTAGTTTAAGAAATTCATAAACTACCGATTATCAGAAGTAGCCCCAAATTGGAAATCAATTTTTTTAAAAAAAATTTCAACATTTTGTACAAACACAATCGGTAGTTTAAGAAATTCTTAAACTACCGATTATTATAAGTATCCCCAAATTGGAAATCGATTTTTTTAAAAAAATTTCAACATTTTGTACAAGCACAATCGGTAGTTTAAGGAATTTCTTAAACTACCGATTATAATAAGTAGCCTCAAATTGGAAATCGATTTTTTTTAAAAAATTAACATTTTGTAAAATCACAATCGGTAGTTTAAGAATTTCTTAAACTACCGATTATAATAAGTAGCCCCAAATTGGAAATCGAATTTTTTTTAAATTTTTTTTAACATTTTGTACAAGCACAATCGGTAGTTTAAGAAATTCTTAAACTACCGATTATAATAAGTAGCCCCAAATTGGAAATCGGTTTTTAAAAAAAAATTCAACATTTTGTACAAGCACAATTGGTAGTATAAGAAATTCTTAAACTACCGATTATCATAAGTAGCCCAAAATTGGAATTCATTTTTTTTAAAAAAAAATTCAACATTTTGTACAAGCACAATCGGTAGTTTAAGAAATTCTTAAACTATCATTATCATAAGTAGCCCCAAATTGAAATTTAATTTTTTTTTAAAAAAAATTCAACATTTTGTACAAGCACAATCGGTAGTTTAAGAATTTCTTAAACTACCGATTATCATAAAAAAAGTGGCCAGGAACAGGCAGTTTTTGGGGTAAATACAATCGGTAGATATTTATCTACAGATTGTATTAAGCTAACACAATCGGTAGTTTGTTATTTACCAATTGTTGATGAATATACACAATCGGTAGTTGTTTCAAACCACTTAACTACGGATTATAATATAAAATTTGAAGAAAATAACTTTTTAAAAATAAATCGATTACAATTCATTTGATAACTCACAATAAGAAAATAAAATCCTTTCAAATGTTAAACATTAAAACCAGTAATGTTAAACATTATAGTAATATCCATCAAGTTAACAACCACAATCTAATTTCTAACTCTTTTGGTTTTGGTACGAGGAGCACGAGCACCAGGGGCTAACATTCTTTCAGCATCAGCGACATTGGCTTCACCCTCAGGGACATTTGCTTCAGGAGCAGCACACGTTGAACCGCGAGATCTTTTACTGTGCTTTGATGTTACCTTCTTCGGCTTATTCGCAGATTTCTCTCCAAACTTGATAGCATAGTCTTCATTATCGATGTTGTCAATAAGGTCTTTATGCCCTCTCATCGTCTCAACTGATGGACGCACTCCCGCATTGATGCACCCAGACATCTTCTTCGAAAAAAATACAAACTTTTTTTTTTTTTTTTCTGTTTTTAGGCAATAAAAATCAAACGATTATTATCTAAAATATTGACATGTAATACTAAAATCAAAAGGAAATAACATTACGTACCAACCTTTCATAGCCCGAGGGTTTATCTTTGATGATGCACCTATATTCGGGCACCCTGGTGCTCTTTCCTTTATCTTCACGGATCACGCGAAGATGAGAATGCTCCCGGTACCATACCATATAGCCAGGATATGCTTCATCAGCTCGGGTGACAGGTCCCCCCTCATTGATCATAGATTCCATCCTGTTGTCCCAATGTTCAACCGATGGGTTACCAGAGTAAACAATTGTGATCGAGTCCTTACCACAAATACAATTCTCCACGTCCAGCTCGAACCTTCCTTCTAAAACGACTCCAAGGTTCTTCTTGGACAAAACCTAGTTGACGCATCACCCTTGTGGCATTGTACATTACATATCCAGTTGGATGCCACAAGGGTCCATAGTAGAATGCCAACTCAGACCTTCGCGCTATATGCCCATTAGCTCGGTCCTCCCTGTAAGGATCAAAGCATACATCTTTGGACGCCATGGAGTCTAATTTCCTCCTCAAAGAAATCAACTCCTGCTCCTTGATCCTTGAACGATTGCCCTCAAAGATGTATTTTGTGCCTCGAGGTGTGCCATTCTCCCATGCCGGGTTCTCTCTGGCCAACTTGAGGGACGTGAAGTGTTCATAAATCCACGTCTAGTGTATATATCAAACCAAGTATGAGAAAATTGATTCTTAAAAGAGGAAAAAATATATAACAATCAAACCATCAATGGAGTTACCAAAATACCTGTAGTAAGCTCACGTTCCCGGATATTTGGCTAGTCTATTCCCTGGATGCCTTTTTCATCTCTTCCATCAAGAACGCAAGACATGCGGTGCCCCACGAATAGTCTTAAACTTTATGGAGGGGATGCAAAAGTTGTAAGAGGTTGGCGTCGACCTGGTTGCCACTAGCATTGGGGAAAATTACACATCCCAAAACACAGAGAAGATATGCAGTGGCTGCAACATTGACTTGGTTATCGCTAAACTCTGGGTTCAGCTCTTCCTTATCCTTGGTGCCTCTGAAATTTTTCATCAATTGCACCATGCTGAATTGCCTGGTTTTGTAAGAAGCGCACCGGCCGAACTCTACATCGGAAGTCGCTCGGTCTCAACCAAAGCACCTCTCAGTGTAAACATAAAGCTGGTCCCAGCTTAACTGCTTCACATAATCAAACTTCACCGTCGTACCATGGTCAGTGAGGGCTAGAATCTGCACCACATCATCGGGGTGATGGTCATCTCTCCCCACGGCATGTGGAAGGTATCGGTCTCAGGATACATCCTCTCCATGAAGGCCAATATCGACACCTGGTCGTGAGGTAACATTGAATTCTTGGCAGCCGTAGATAGCCCGGAGTTCATTATAATTTCCTTGAACCGTTGACACTCACCTTCTAACGGCCAATCGTTCATCTTTGTTGGTGCAGCCATAGGTTTGAGTGGACGGACCGCATTAGAATGGTCCTAATATACACGCCGGATTAAAAAACAATTAGAATAGCAGTTAACACTTCTACGAATAAAAAGACAATATGTTAAGAATGGTGTTTGATCACGAAATTGACACAACACAAAGTACTATTTTCAGTATATTTTTTTTTCACCTTAAAACAAGATTTACCATATCAACCATACCACAACACGAACAACTACCCATTTGATCACGACATTGACACAACACAGACAATCTATCCTTTTGCTTCTTAAACACTAGAACCAAAATTTTGGCAGTAATATTTCCATGGTACCAATCAATATTACAGCTGTAAGGCTCCTAACCTTCATATTACAAACTCACTGATCAAGAGAAATTAATCAATTAATAATTTAAATATTAATAGACTTGTTGCTAACAAGTATACGACTACATAACTTAGTTGACTCAATACATGAAATACCATATATTGTACACCCATAGACTTAGCCTTAAGTTTGGCAAGTTCCAAATCAATACAATACAACTAAGTATGGCCACTTCCAAATGGACACAATACTACTAAGTTTTGGCCACTTCCAAATCGACACAACAATACTAAGTCAAATCAATACAGTATTAGATCATACAATACTAAAAATATATGATTGTTGATGTTTCCTCACTTAGGCCAAAAATAAAACTTATTAGACCTGCAAATACAGATTGAGACAGATCCATGTCCAGGTCCAACTGGAACTACTCTATATGTCGACAACCGTATGAAAAAAACTAACTCATACCTTAATCCAAAAAAAATAAATAGGAAACACCTCCCTTAATAGTAACCTAGATAGAGTAACAATATACAAGATACACATCACAATCAATGGGGGTAAAGTCCAAAAAAATTTGAAAGAAATAGACATAAACCCCAAAGCTTACTTATATCATTGGCTCGTTACCAAAAAACACTTAAACAACATGACCATAGAATCGGTTAGCTTAATCTATAAATATATAAGAGATGGAAAACCTACCTGATTGTAGCAAAAACAATCCTTCCAAACCTTGTTGACTTCCCACCTCTATTCAATCTTATTTCTTCTTCTAATACTTTATCATATATATATTTCTTTTAACAACATTAAAAATAAAATTAAGAATCAGCCGCACTGAACTTGTTTTCATTGAAATTCTAGATTCCGTGAGAAGTCAACAAGGTTTGGAAGGATTGATAAACAAAGAAGATTATATATATAACCTTAATATCCTAAAATATATACGGGTATCCAACTTTTAAACAACTTTCCAAAACAATAAGAGTTTTCCCAAAGTTTTCCCATATTGATAAAGTTTTGCATAATGGGAAATATAAACACCTATTAATACCAAGGCAAACATTTAATGCCATATAGTCTTAGGATAAGGGGTTTTACACTAATCAAGCAAAATCCCGAGCGAAAATCCAATGGTAAATGCGAAACAGTTTCATCATTGAGATAGATGATAGGCTAAAGTGGGTCCCAACTTCCTTTCATATGGGATTTTTCTATCGTGATAAATCCTCGGTCAATTGAGTATTTCTGAACATGTATTATATTAAGAGGAAAATATTGATTGTGATTATTCTGAAATATCATTTAAAATTGAGTTACTTGTTACCCCTTAAATTTTGCCTCTAAAAGGTGTCATCAATCTACACCCTCCTACATTTACAATTTAAAACGGTGAACTCTTTAGCAAGTGATTGATATATTTTGGTTAGTGCATATTTCACCACCTCATAATGCCCATTCCATCCTTAGCACTAGAACCACTCTTACCATTCATAATAGACTCATTTGGCCATACACAAACAATGGTCAATTTTCTGTGAGATCTTCATATAAACTCATTTCAGGTCAATTTGCATATACACAAAACCCTATCATCATTAACCCCATTTACAAAGCTCTTTGAAAGCTGAAAGTTCTCCCAAAAGTTTAGTTGTTTATCTGGAAATGTCATGAGGTAGTTCTGCCTGCCAAAAAAACTCTTTGTAAGTTTAGTTATGGCCAAGACATAAACTTTAGTATACGTAATTCTAGTGTTCATGAGTCTAGCGAACATATCATCTTGCGTTGTCCTTTTGCAAAAACAATGGCGTCTCTTACTCCGTACATGGATCTAATTACTCAAGATTCCGTCGTAAATATCTTTATCGTCGATTGGGCTTGTTGACTAATATAAAGTTTTTCAAGTGTTCACAATTGCTTGGTGCATCTTGAGAGATAGATTTTCATTCATTTTCAGAATAAAACAGTAAATCACAATTCTACTGCTAGAGTAACTCTCAAATTAATCAATGATACTGAGCAATACCTAAACAGTGATGTTACTCAATTATATGTAGCCCATATTCCAGTTCGCTTTAATTACAGTGCTGGAAACAACAACCTACCTGAAGACTATATTATTGTTTACCGCGATGCTTCGTATGACGATAATTTTTATTTTTCTGGTATTGGCTTAATTATGAATGATTCTACAGGGAACTATGTGTTGGATCCGCAACAATAAAACACTGAAAAAATAATATTAACGTTAATAAACAGAATTTCTGAAATGAATGACTGATTTGCAAACAACACACAGAGGACAAAGCCTCATGTTCAACAAATTTTCCTTAACACAATAGTCCATGGGTACTCCTCAAGAATGAAGGATGTTATACCCTAATAATGGAGATGTGTCCAGGATAAAACTTCCCGTTATAAGTACTTGTATAAGCACAATACAAGTTACCCACTCATGCGAGCTCAACAATAAAACATTGGAAGGAAGTAAACACTCAATGCACAAGACAAAGCAGGAAGAGGGGAAAAGAAGTCAAGATAGTAACTGCTTCTGATACTAGTTGGAATGAAGAAATTGGGTTTATATTATAAGTAGAAGTCATAGAAGGTGCAGTAAAGGCAATTGATTCTCAATCAATTCAAAACGGATAAAATCAATTCCTTGCATGATGCGTGGAATAAAGAATAAAACAAGAAAGAGTTTAAATCAATTCAAACTGGCCATTACTGCAAGAAAAAATGTTCTTTAAATTAAAGATATTCCGTCTAGGTCATACGCACTTCATATTAAATCAGAAATTAATTTCATTTAATTGCATTTAGAAAATAAAATCTTGTTTGAATTTTCCAAAAGAAAAAATTCAAAAAAAGTTATTGCGCGACCTTGGTTGACTCACACATGTGCGTATAAGCATTAGGCATGGCAAGTGTCGTCCGCCTCCCGCCTAGGTCATTCTCCCCTCATATTAAATCAAAAATCAATTTGATTTAATTTTATTTAAGAAATAAAATCTTATTCAAATTTTCCAAAAGAAAATTCAAAAGAATTTATTGCGCGACCTTGGTTAACTCACACATCTTTATATAAGCATTAGGCATGGCAAGTGTCGCCCTCCCCACCGCCCGTCCTCCCCCACCCATATAGCTAACTAAGGTTCTTAGTTATGTGGTTTTATTCATCTTTGGTTTTACCAAATGTGGGACTAAAGGATATCTCTTTCATTCACTCATGAAAAGGAGTAAGTACCCATAAAGACCCTTAGGTCCTAAGATCAATCCACATAAAGCACAAAAACATTTTTTTATTAAAACTCATTTTCTCCAACAATATCTTGGATGTAAGATAGTCTCATGGACTAGCCAGGAAGGCAGAGGAAGCAGAAAACATCTATATTCTAGA
>JAJJMC010014646.1:887166-943206 GCA_023531435.1 Papaver californicum | reverse complement strand
AAAATGTTTGCTTCATTAGTGATGAAAAAAAAGTATTAGATTATTAAATCCAATAACGACCAGTTATGTTGGTTTAATAGGTCTATCATAGATGACTGTAAGTCAACTATAACTCTCTTTAAGTTTATGAGACATTGAATTCTTAAATAGAAGGTTCACAAATTTGGACTATATTGCAGCCTAATACTGTAGAATTTTTAGAGACAATGGTGAGTATGGGTATATCCCAAATTTTCTCACTTGTAATATATAATTCTTTAATGTTTAATGAAATTATTTTTCTTAGGAAAAAAAAGAAGAAGAGATTGATACATTTTGGAGGGAAAAAATTTGGAATAGAAAAGGTAAATAATTACAATGCTACATCGGACAAAAACCTATCACTGATGATAAAGATATGTTGGAGAAAATGAACTATTATTATTACTTATTTTTGGTCTTGGTAGGAATGGAACTTAGGACCAAGGGGTCACTAAGGAACTAGGCTAACTAGCTCATTTTCACTTTTGTGAATGAACCTTTAGTCCCACATTGGAGAAACTAAAGATGATTCCTCTCCGTATTACCTAGAACATTGCTTCTAATGGAGGGCCCTTAGGGGTTTAGACAATTTTTTGGTTGGGGAAGGACTAAGGCAATGGGCTAGTTGGTGCAACCATGCTTTTCACACACGCGCGGTGCTTCGCACCGAAGCACGCACGGTCTCTGGTGCGGGTGCGCTTGCGTATTGCGCTTTGCGAGCTTGTGATCTTGTTTGCTTGTGTGCTTGAGGACTTGCGGACTTGCGGACTTGCGGGTGCGGCTAAGGCTGTGGCTGTGGTTGCGATTGCGGGTGTGACTGTGGCTACTGCTGCGGGAATGACTATGGTTGCGGGTGCGGGCGTAGCTGAGGCTGCGGGCCAACCAAGACTTACCTTTTTTGAACAGAATATTTTTCCTTAAAGAATTTAAAACCAAAATAAATTTTGCTTTAAATGTGCGGGCGTTTGACCCAGCGAGAATTAAGCAGATTTAAAAGAGAGAATAAATTTTGACCGTTTTAATTCCGTTTTAATTATTTATGTCCGTGCTTTATGCACGGAATTGATTTTCAATCAATATTTATTAACGCTCTTCTCTTCTTTTGGCTGTAAAAGAAAAATAATTTCATCATTTCAACTCACTCCAGAAGCAGCTACTATCATGTCTTCTTTTCCCCTCTTCTTGCTTTGTTTTGCGTACATTGCTTGTTTATTTCCCTTCCATCCATTGATCTTGAGTTCGTTGAGGGTGACTAGTATTGTGCTTATACTAGTCATAATGGGCAGTTCTATCCTGGACACATCTCCGTTGTTGGGGTATAGCATCTCTCATTCTTGAGGAGTACCCGCGGACTATTGTGTTAAGGATAATTTGCTGAGCAGGTGGCTCTGTCCATTGCGTGTATCAATCAGAAATTTCTTAACCTTGACAATTTTTTATGTTTAGTGCTTTTCATTACTGCAGATCCAACAATCTTAGCACAATATCTATTTCTTCTGTAACAATGGCTAAAAGTGATGTTGACAGACCACAACAATTCAATGGCAAAGATTTCAAAAGATGGCAATCCAAGATGTTGTTCTTTCTGAGTTTTCATATGTTGGATGAATTTGTTCTGAAACCTTTTGATGAGACTTTGGATGATGCGGGAAATGAAAAAGAGTTAGAAAGTTGGGGTAGACAGAACTATATGGCCAAAAATCATATTCTGAACTGTTTAGAAGATGCACTGTATGATTTTTGCAATGCAAAAAGACAACTTTACTGCTTTTGATTTATGGGCTGCTTTAGAAGCAAAATATGAAGTTGAAACTTCTGGAAGTAAGAAGTTTTTGGTAGTCAGGTTCTTGGAATACGAAATGTCAAATGACAAATCTGTGGTTGATCAATTTCTTGAACTTTAGCGCATTATCAATGAAATTATTACTGAAGGTATTGTGATAGATGAAACGTTTCAAGTGTCTGCTGTGATTGAGAAATTACCATCTTCTTGGTCTGAATACAAACGAAGATTGAGACATGAAACTGGTGAAGTCAGTATCTTTGAAAATAAATTATTATTATCACTTGTTTTTGGTCTTGGTAGGGATGGATGTTAGGACCCAGGGGTCACTAAGGAACTAGGCTAACTAGCTCATTTTCACTTTTATGAATGAACCTTTAGTACCACATTGGAGAAACTAAAGATGATTCCTCTCCTTATTACCTAGAACGTTGCTTCTAAGGGAGGGCCCTTAGGGGTTTAAAAACTTTTGTGATTGGGGGAGGACTAAGGAAATGGGCTAGTTGGTGCAACCATGCTTTCCACACACGCGCGGTGCTTTGCACCGAAGCACGCACGGGCTCGGGTGCGGGTGTGTTTGCGTCTTTCGTCTTGCGTCTTGCGTATTGCGTTTTACGATCTTGTGAGCTTATGAGCTTGTGTGCTTGTGTGTTTGCGGACTTGCGGAGTTGCAGCTGCAACTGTGGCTGTGGCTGTGGTTGCGGTTGCGGGTGTGACTGTGGCTACTACTGCGGGAATGAGTATGGTTGCGGGTGCGGGCGTAGCTGAGGCTGCGGGGCAACCAAGAATTACCTTTTTTGAACAAAATATTTTTCCTTAAAAAATAAGAAACCAAAATAAATTTCGCTTTAAATATGGGGGCGTCTGACCCGGCGAAAGTTAATCAGATTTAAAAGAGAGAATAATTTTGACCGTTTTAATTCCGTTTTAATTATTTATGTCCGTGCTTCATGCACGGAATTTATTTTCAACCAATATTCATTAACACTCTTCTCTTCTTTTGGCTATAAAAGAAAAATGATTTCATCATTTCAACTCACTCCAGAAGCAACTACTATCATGTCTTCGTTTCCCCTCTTTTTGCTTTGTTTTGCGCACATTGCTTGTTTATTTCCCTTACATCCATTGTTGTTGAGTTTGTTGAGGGTGACTAGTATTGTGCTTATACTAGTCATAACGGGAAGTTCTATCCTGGACACATCTCCGTTGTTGGGGTATAGCATCTCTTATTATTGAGGAGTACCCGCGGACTATTGTGTTAAGGACAATTTGCTGATCAGGTGGCTCTGTCCATTGCGTGTATCAATCAAAGATTTCTTAAACTTGACAATTTCTTCTGTTTAGTGCTTTTCATTGTTGCAGATCCAACAAGATAACCTATCCAACTAATAACCTTGCCATGATTGTAAAAAGTGTTTGGAGACTTGTGGAGAATCCTAACCTCTATGGTCAACTGTTATAAAAGCAAAGTATTTTCCTAAAACTGATGTTCTACATGCCAAATGTCCATCTACTGCCTCTTGGGCATGGAATTGCATACACAAAACTATGGAAAGGATAAATCCTTTCATATCTTGGGTGGGAGAAGGAAATTTCATAGATCCTTGGTGTGACAACTTGGTCCCAAATAAAGGAGTTGCAACACCAAAGGACAACACAATTACTGATCTAAATCTTAAAGTGGCTGATCTCATTGACCACCAAAATAGAACTTGGGACTCAACCAAGCTGAAATATATTTCTGATCAGTCTTCTATTGAGAAGGTTGAAGATATCCCCTTGGATCTTTTTCGTACTAGAGAAAGAAAGATATGGGAGCATTCTAAAGATGATAGATTTTCTACAAAGAATGCATACCACTGGTTCTCCATAAGATGAGACGCTGCAAATTCCGATCTACGACTCAAAGTATGGGCTAAAAAATTACCTGCAAGAGTTAAACTCTTTGTATGGAAGGCTTTGAAAGGAGCTCTTCCTGTGAATTTAGTCCTACACCAGAGAATACATATATCAAACTTCATTTTCCCTAGATTTAAGATGAAAGAAGAAACTATTATGCATTCTCTAGTGTCACTCTCGGAGCTGAATACACTATGGTCCAAAATAAATATAACAAACTCTCAATTTCAAAATATTACCTTTACTGAATGGGTTAGATATTGGTTGTAGTTGAGCCCATATAAGGATGATTCTAATATAGATGAATTTTTTTTGACGATTGCATGTATGGTTTGGTCAATCTGGACCAGCAGAAATTCAAATGTTCATGAAGGAAAAATTGAAGAACTAAATTCTATTTTGGCTAGAGAAAAATCAATGTTACCGTTGTTGAAAGCTACATCGTATCTACTGAGAATATCTGCAATAACTGTGGATTCCAATCAATCTACTTAGATTCCTTCCTCTAGTAATTGAATTAAGGTTAATTGTGATGGGGATTAGAATACTGCTGAAGTGAAAGGGGAAATTGGATTTATATTCAGAGATTCTGGGCATCAATTCTTGTTAGCAGAAGCAGTTTATATAACTTGTTTATCTGCGGAAGAAGTTGAAACACGAGCTGTAAAGGAGGTTCTACGAATTGCATATATTAGAAAGGAAAAACAGATCGTGATAGAAAGTGATGCAGAAGGAATAATCAAGAAGATAAATCAGAAGGAATTCTGTGGACACCATAGAACTCACTCTTTGTTTGCCGATATTGAAAGCCTAATTCCAAAGTTTAGGAAAGTAATCTTTGTTTTTGTTAACCGTATATGAAATGGGGTTGCCCATGATGTAGCCCATTGGACAAAAATAAACAAATCTAGTATGGCATGGTCACCCCCCACCCACCCCCCACCCCCCAGTTTGGCTTTTGCCAAGTTTGAGTGGTGACCATAGAACCATGCGACAAATGTGTAAAAAAATTTCCTGCAAATCTGCTTATTAAATAAAAACTAATATTGAACGATTAAATTGAACCTTTAATTGGGGAATACTCTCACAAATTGGGGGATACTAAAAAAAACATTATGAAGTAATTTGAAGAACCCCTTATCCAAATAATTTTGGGGAATACTCTTCCAAAATTTCAACTGATTTACAAAATTTCATGTTTAAAAATCTTACTACATAATTCCATCAAATTCAATCAAAATTTCTTGTCATCTCCATCTCCACTATCATCATAATCCAAATCTAATGATTGAGTAACCCGTTCAACAATATCACTCTCACACTCCTTATTAACCTTTTTTGTGTTTCACAAAAACATTTCCAACTTCTTCTGGTGTTGTTTCCACTCGAAACAAAGAATTGGAAACTGATGACAAACCAGACAAAGGCTCATCGTCCATATCACAAGGACCATTAGAACCCATTTAAAATTTGAAGAACCTTTTAATCCTCTTAGGTTTGTTAACAAGTAACAACAATTAACCCAAATTTGCACCTCCAAGAAAATGAACTAATTATCACACTTAGGGCTGCACATCGGGTGGTCGGGTCGGGTTTAGCATCACCCGCACCCGACCTGCCAGTTAGCGGGTAACTTGACTTTTCACCAGCACCCAACCCGCCGTAGGACGGGTCGAGTCGGGTCTGACCCGACTTCACGGCGGGTCGGGTGCGGGTGACCACGGGTCACCCGCCCAGGAAGGCTTAGTCTGAACTAACAAGCTATTTTAATTTTTCACCGAACAGTTTGTGAGCATGTCTGTTGGTGATTCACGCATGAGTTATTAGTAGTTTAAAGCATTGATTCTCCTTCCCTGCAATGTGATTTAACATTTCAAAATAAACCCACACAAAATTAACCATTCACCAACAGATTCCATCTATCATTCAATTCATCCAATCACTTACGGGAACACATCAAACCAGCTCAATCATGGCAGTGAACTTCTTCACTTCTTTGTTTCCTCTTCACAGGCTCTTGTCTGCAGCTATTTCTCTTCTTGAAATCTCGGTTGAAAACCCATCAGCAGCAGCAAATCTCCTTCCCTTTTTAACGCAACAACCATACTTAACATCACCATCTACCTTAATCTTCTTCTAACTGTTGTTGATTGTCAATTCACTCGTCATAAATCCATCACAAACCCATCATCGACTCAATCTTCTACAACCCTTCGTTTTCTGTTCAATTCACAACAAACCCATAACTCAATTCTTTTTAGCTTCATTCTCAGATTCCCTGCCTTCTAGAACCAGCAACAGTCAGCGAAACCCATTCTCCATATCTCACAGCGAAACCATCATCTTCCTTGAATTCATCTCTCTGCTCTCAGGTGACGGCACTGCCATCTTTCACTCTTGGATTCAAATCAAACCCAACCAGCAACACCTTTATCTATTCTTATTCCAATTCGAATATCACCATCCATATCATTCAAACCTTCTTCAACACCGACAAAATCACTCAAACATCAGCACCAAGAACCTAATTTCAGTCTCATTCTCTCATCTGCAACAGATCCCCTTTTGCTTGGCTGCAAAAAACAGACTCAAAACCAAACCAAATTCAAATCCACCAGAAACTAAACCAATTTTCAATGCAACCTGAATATGACCTCTCGCTGTCTATTTCTCCTCATCGACTGTGACACATAAGAACCAATTTCCATGGCAGAGTTAACCACCATTTGCAGCACAGTTCTTCTCTCATCTCGAGCTCAAGAAAATCAAATTCAAACTGAACCCAATCTTTCTCTTGATTTTTCTGACCTATCTTTCTATTCTCACTGCAAAACAAGTTCCAAACTCAAATTTCTTCAAAACCCCTTCTTCTCGGCCATGAACTGCAGCTCCAGAAACCTTTCTTCATCTCAACAACGTCTTCTTTCTCTCAGATTTATCACCAACCACATCCGCAATCTCCTCTTCTTGATTTATACTTTGACGGCACAAAGAAGTTACCTGAGATGTGCGAGAGAGGAGAGGATAGTTTCAGATTTATACAGAGAAAACCCTATGAGTAGTGAACGATAGAAATAAAAAGGATTTTTTGGCGGGTGGTCGGGTAGGGTCGGGTGAGAGGAGCTATCACCCGCACCCGACCCGCCAGAAGACGGGTAAAAATAATATCACCCGCACCCGACCCGTTTATCGACGAGCCGGGTGCGGGTCGGGTAAAATTGGACGGGTGCGGGTCGGATAAAATTGGGTTGGGTCGGATTTTATGCATCCCTAATCACACTATGTAACCGATAATTTGAACATAATTATTCACTAATTATCAACTGAAACCTTTAATAATAAGAAAGGGAAGAGAGACAAAAATTGAAAATCATATCCATACCGTTTTTGTTGACTATATGTGGAAATTGATTGATAAATACGAACCCTGGAATCACCTTCGAGCAATACTGACTGTAAAATTCAATAATCGAGCAATGCCGTCTGTTATGAAAGAAGAAAAGAAAAAAAGAAAAGAAAAAAGGAATCGGTAGTTGAGAAGAAAAGGGGACACTTGAATTAGGGTTTTAGTATTTTTTTGTATAGGATAAGATATCACTTGGCCTATATTATATCTCATATAACCGTTAGTAACTCTAAATGTGGTTCATTAAATTCTGATTACCTTAACTTTATTTGAGATATATAACTCGCATGTTTTAGTTTGGTTTATAATCACAAATGGAAAAAAATTATCACATGTTTGTCATCTAAAAAGACATATATAATATAAAAATATTATTGTTACTGTAGTTGTTGTACTGTTGTAGTGTTTCATTTGATTTCCGTCTGTTCTCAACTAAAACCGCTGCTCATCATCGTTGTCTCATCTATTAGCATGTCGACTTTTTAAACTTTCACATGACTAAAATTATTCTATTTTAACTTTTTTAACTATTACATGGTTAAAATTATTTTATTTTAACTTTTTTAAACTTTTACATGGTTAAAATTATTCTATTTTAACTGTCGTTGTCTTCCCTACAAAAGCTAGTATAGGAAATTGTAATTCTATTTTAAATGGTCCGAATTTTTTGTCCTAAGACTTTGATAAAAATCGTTACCAATAAACGATATTAAAGGTGGTTAAAAATCAACTCGAAGTTATATATTTAAAAACAACCGAAGTTTTTTTTTTAACTGGTGGGTGAATATTATTATGTTTAATTCTGATTGATTGGGTCATTAAACTTTTTTATTTTAGTAGTTTATATGGACCCCGATCAATCGGTTGTGAGGTAAAGCTCTGATTTAATGTATAAGGACTAATTATAAAAATAACTTTTATTAGACCCTGTGTATAATATATTTATTGGAGAAAATGATTTTATGTGGTTTGTTTATGGTCTTGGATTAATTGGAACTTAAGACCAAGGGGTCACTAAGGACACTAGTTCATTTTCACTATTTATGAATGAAACCTTTAGTCCCACATAGGAGAAACTAAAGATATTGCCTCTTCATATTACTAAGAAATTTGTATCTAAGAGTGGCCCTTTGGGTCAACACACTTTTGTGTGAGGGAGATGACTTAAGCAATGGGCCAGTTGGTGCAACCACACATTTCACACACGCGCGGTGCTTCGCACTGAAGCACGCACGCCGGCGCCGGTCAGGCGGGCGGGCTCGGGTGTGGGTGTGGGTCAACCAAGACTTATCTTTTTGGACAAAATTATTTTGATATATTTTTCAAATGAATTTAAATATAAAAAAATTTATCTTAATGGGGGGGCGTCTGACCCTGCGAAATATATTTTACTTACTATAAAATTTTGCTGGCAGTAAAGGTTGAATATGAATTGATTAAATTTTCCCATTTTAATTCCGTTTTACAATTTATGTCTATGCTCCATGCACGGAATTGATTCTCATTCAATTGTCATTACAGCTATTCTCTTCTCTCTGCCTATAAAAGAAAATCGACTTCTTCATTTCAACTCATCCCAGAGCAGACTACTATCCCTAGCTTTTTTCCCCTTTTCTTGCTTTGTTATGCGTTTTGCTTGTTTATTTCCTTCTTTCTTCTATTGTTGTTGAGTTCGTTGAGTGGGTGATTTGTATTGTGCTTATACAAATCATAACGGGCAGTTCTATCCTAGACATATCTCCGCTGTAGGGGTATAACATCTCTCATTCTTGAGGATTACCCGCAGACTATTGTGTTAAGGAAAATTTACAGAGCAGGTGGCTCTGTCCTTTGTGTGCAAATCAATGTTTCAATTCAGAGATTTTGTTTTAACATTAACATCTTTTGTTTCAGTATTTTTATTGTTGCAGACACAACAATATCAAGCAAGAGCACATGATGTATATTCAAAACTACTTTTTAAGTGTAAAAATAAAGAAAAATAACTTAAGATTACCATATCTCTCAAATTATAATTTGGAATTATATAAATTTTATATATTTGAAAAGATTTAAACAAGATCGATTCATCCAGTATAAAAAACACTATAAAAATTAAATTATTCAAAGCCTTAATCTACGCACAAACGGTTTTAGCTTAGACTTATTAAAATGTCAATTCATTTTTAAAAATGAACTGTTAAAATAGTTATTCATCATTATCTTTTTTTCTAGTGACTTAAGTTTTTAGACTGAACACTTTCTTCTATTGCAGTCTTCCTTTCATGGAAGTTCATTTTCAAGAATGAACCTTTTTTTTTCATTTTATTTGTTGGATATTGCAGTTTATTTTCAAGAATGAATTTGTTCTTATTTATTTATTTGCACTTTATTTTTATAATGAACTCTCATATATTGCAATTCACTTTCTGAAGTGAATTCTCTTGTATGGAAGTTCATTTTGAAGAATGATTTCTTTTTTGAATGTACTTTCTTCTAGTGCATTTCATTTTCTGGAATGGATTCTTTTTTTATGGCAGTTCATTTTCAGGAATAAATTATTTATCTATTTATATCACTTAATTGAATTCTTTTATATGACAAGTCATTTTATATGATGAACTCTTATTTGGTCCTATTTTGTTGAAAATTGGTTAATCGTATTAAATTATTTATTTAAAATTAAGAAAATCACCGCGAATTGTTAGGTTTTAAAAGAAATCTTGTTAAACAAATAAATACAAAAGAGTTTTATGTTTAAACTTAATCATGATAACACCTTTTCCACCATTGCTACAATGTTCTTTATCATTATCACAACTTCTGAAAAGAAAATAAAATAAAGATATGGGATGAGTTAAAAATAAAGTGAGATAAAAACAAAATAAAAGTAAATCAGTAATGAGAAAACATTTTGAATAAAGAAAACAAAAATAATAATGTAAAGAAGTACACAAAAAAACTATATAGGCAGAGAAGAGAGAGAATATAGATATAAAAAGGATAAGTGAAATAAAAAATTTATTTTAGTTATCAAAGGTTAAATTAATGTTTCTTTAATGTTAGTGGACCAAACTGATTTGAAAGAATGGACTACTTATAAATGGACCAAACCATTATTTCCCCCAATTAATAATATTTCAGTTTGGTTAGTATGGGGACAAGGCGTATACTTAAATGTATGAAGCCCTTTTTATCTAGTTGACACATCATCCTTACTAACCACCTTCCAATATATAATTAGTTATCGATTTAGTTTAAATTTTTGTTTATTGTACTTGCTGGATTTCCACAAAAATCTATATTATTATTTTCCTCTTAAAAAAACTCTGGTTTATTAATTATTTTAGCTCAACTAGCTACAATTTTTATTTTCTCTTTATATAATTTTAAATTTTTTACTTAAAAGGGATAGGTTTTAACTTAACTAAAGATCGACAAATATAAGATTTTACATCATCATCGAATATAATATCCAATAATTATCAAGGGGATATATTACAAGATTATGTGATACTAAATGTTATTCTCCTTCCAATTCTGCTTTCACTGTAATATGGCAATTGTAACAAAACCTAGGATAAACCGCAGTGTCTTCGTGGTTCAAGGTGAGTATTCTTTATGAAGAGTAATTCAATTAGATTCAATTACCCATGTTGCAAATAATACTTATAAAAGAAATGATGAACACATAATTAATAACGATAATACAGACTCCAAAAACATAGCAAATGTTTAAGTCTATTTTTCTTGTATAAACTATCGTTTAGTCATAGAATAAGATATTATGTGTCATATTGGTATTGCTTTAAGATCCTTTAAAAAAAATATTTTATTAACTTGGTCCAAAAATTACTATTTGGTCATAGGGTGAATGTTATTCATTCGGAATAACGTCATCATTTTATAAAACTGTGTTAGAAATATCGATTTTTCTCTTTTTTTAAGTATAAAAACAACAACTTAAAATAACATATTTATCGACCTACAAGTCGTAGTTTAACAAATCTAATATATTTGAAAGCTGTTGACGAGATCTATATAATGAGTACCGGTTCACTATTTTTCCAAGCTTTAATTTTCACATTATTGTTTAACTAAAAATTAACTACGTAATGAACTAACATATGAATTCATTCTACAAAATGAACTAATAGAATTAAAGGTTATTTAGAAGTTAGTACTCAATTTTTTGACCAAAGTTGTGTTTGGGTCCTAGAAAGTTTAGTATTAGAGTTTGGTACCCAAGGTTGTAGTTGATCGTCTTAAAAATCAAAATGAGTGTTCAATAATTAAAATTGCTTATTGAAACCTAACTTTTGATTTATTTACTAACTACACCAACCAAGGTAAACTAATCCATTGATCCTGAAAAGATGAGACTAAAAATTGTAGCTAGATGTAAGCGTATCCAAAAAATTTCCAGTGATGCTTGAAGTTTTCTTGTGTGGTATTTGCTATGAGAATAAGATTTTATTTTGTCAATCTTATTCTCACTGTCTTTTTTTTTGCCTCTCAAACCCAAAACCTTCTTCTTTATTTTTTCTCATCCTAAAACCAAAGAAATATCACAACCATGGTGATTTACTCAAAACCATCCTTGTTGGAATAAAACTTCTCACCCATTAGACCCTTCAAACACCCAACGTCAACAAAAGACTTGCTTTTCCAATAGTATTCCAATAATTGGTTTGTTATATCCTAATGCAAAAACCCTTATTGTCAAAGCAGAATATGGATTCTTTAAGGTCATCAACCATGGTATACCTATGGAATTAATGAGTACATTTGAATCTGAAGTGTTAAGTTTTGCTCGTTACCTCAATTAGAAAAAGATAAAGCTGAAACTGCTAATCCATTTGGTTATGGGAACAAAAAAATTAGACCAAATGGCGATGTGGGTTGGATTGAATACCTTCTCTTTAGAAAAAATCTTGATTCTACCTCTTCTTAATTATTCAATTACTGATGGTTCCGAAAAAGTTTGTTCTGGTTCTCGTCCCGGCCGTGGGCCCTCCGGCGACACGATATCAATAGGTTCAATTCTGGACTTGGATGTGCTCATTATTCGTGCTGCGATTCTTAAATCAGTATAGATCTTTGTGCGTCTCACTTCTGAAAAATAGGTGGTGCAGCAAGGGGCGATCGATATGATACAACCAAGCAAAATAGGTTAAAGGTGAATGAAGAAACATATAGAGGTACCATATCTATTATAAAATTATCTAATCCAATTACCAAATCTTATTCCTTCAAGTAGTGACACGCAAAAGGAAAGACGGAGGCATACATGCATCATAAATAGTTTCTTTTTCTATTTCTTAGGTATTACCATGACCTTGAGGAACCCAAACTCAGGTTTTCGGCAAAAGAAGTTTTTGGGGTTTCATCAGCCAGTTCAAGGGCCGGGTATAGGAAGCAAGTGAAATATTGAGATGATATTGCTCACCAAGCCCAATATTAGTCTTAGTATTTAATTGAAAATCCCATAGGAAAAGAATTCTCGTAGTTCCACAAATCGGACATACTTCACCAACTGTCAAAAAAAAAAAAACGGGGAACCCTCAAAAGTTCTGGCTAGAGAAAGTAATTTTTAAACATCCAGGGTGCCCTATGTGAAAGAACTTAAGGTCACTGATTTACACCTTGGAATAGAACAAAAAATTTAATATACGGAGTACAGAAAATTCAATATAATTATAATTTCAAAGAGCAGTAATCTAGATATGTTCTCATGCACTAGCAATGAGCTTAACCCCTTGCATTTTTCTATTCATTTTATAATGCTTTCGTCTTCAATTTTGCATCACTTACATGACACCATCTTTTAAACTCTCAGCTCTTCCTTTATTCTCCCACAAGCAACTTCAAATCCCATGACACAAGTACCATCCACCGGATAGCTGATAATTATTACAAGAGCTAAAAAACAATCGATAAAAAGCAAAATAATACAGTACATGTGAAGTGTCTAGCTCATACCATTTATAACAACCACCAGAGAGAACATCACAGTTAATAACCATCTTTAGAATTCAACTTCGAAAATTTTTCTATCTTCTAAATGAATGTAGAAGAACCAGATAAAGAAACATCTTCTAATTTAGTTGCCATATATAGTGTGTGAATAAGGTAAATCTTAGGAGTTTCCTTTCACATCGGTGTAAGGGTAGCCTTGAAGTAACATCACTAACATCAAAGTCTTGTGACGAATGGTGAAGTATTGTATACAAACTGTTTGAGAAAAGTTTCAAAAAAGTTGTTTTCTTTTTAACATACAGACCGTTGGATTTTATTTAATTATACATTAATTAAAATTAAAGTCATTTTTATAACATTCAAGATGGTCGACTACAGTCCTAGGTACCAAACTCTAATATTAAACTTTCTAGAACCCAAATGCAACTTTGATCATAAATTTGGGTACCAAAGTCTAAATAACTCTAGAATTAACTACCAATATTATGAGTTCATTCTATAAAATAAACTAATAGAATTAACTGCCAATATTATGAGTTTATTCAAAAAAATAAACTACTAGAATAAACTATTAATATTACGAGTTCATTCAATGAACCGCTAGATTGAACTAACAATATTACGAGTAGGGATGCACATCGGGTGGGTCGGGTCGGGTTTGGCCTCACCCGCACCCGACCCGCCGTAAGGCGGGTGGAAAAAAGCTCACACGCACCCGACCCGCCTGGTCCTCGGGTCGGGTCGGGTCTGACCCGCCCAGAAGTTGGTACTGCAAGTTATTTCACATCAGAAGATGAGTCATGTCTGTCAACCATTTAAATTACTGAAAATAGCAGTATATAACACACATTTAATACCAGAAAATCAACCATTTAAAATACAAAAAAACATATTGGGTAACATAAATTACTGTGTATGGGCTTTCAACACGGATATTGTACCTGAGCTGCAAGTTTTTATGGATTATTCTACCAGAGTTGAACATTCTAAACTGGGCTAAGAAGAATGCGATTGGCAAGGGCTTCTATGGCTATTAGTTAGACACTGGAGAAACTATCTATCTACTCACCAATCCCTTGGTATTAACGGTCAAGCATGTGACAACGAAGTTTCACTACTAAATCCAGCATACCTCAAGAAAAAAAAAAGAATGACCACATAATAGGTTACTATATTGAAATGCTCAGAATTAAACATCGATGTTACTTCCTAAAACATACCACTCTTTAGTAATTCACAATTACTAGGTAAAACATTTACATCTGCTACTACTGTTAAAGAACAAATGTTGAGTCATGTCTGTCAGAAGTTTACATATCATTGTTTCAAAAAATACAATCAATTTCATACATAGAAGGTAAGATGTATCTTGCACTAAAAATTGTTGTAGAATGAGCAAGTTGCGCTGGATTTGGATACTATTCTAGTGATTAATTACTTGATGAACAATACGAGAAAAAAACCCTTACTTGTGCCTTGTTTCTAGCTCCAAAGTTCTCTACCCCTGATGTGAAATACCATATCAAATGATTAGCTGAAGCGAATGGACATAGCCTCAGCATGAAAAAGATGGCGCAGTACAATAACTTAGTGTTTAAACACAAGTTAAACACTAAGTTTTTTAATGTTGTACACCACAATGAAACTGCACAGGTAGAAGACTTCTCATGCTTGTACATGCTGCTATAGATTACATCTAAGTAACCACCACTCACCATATTATGAAATAAAATAGTAATCTCAATGTTCACAGAAATGTCACTTATTGTATCTATTTTATACAATCAATTACAACCAGTGTAACTCACGGTGCTTCTCAGCATAGACAACAATTAAGCAAAGAGTTATCAAGAAAATATGTGAGAGAATTGGCATACACATTTTAGCAAGACATTGGTAAACCAAAACAAACTACAGTAAGTCAGTAACAACATTACTTGCATGTACCTATTCATTCATATACTAGCTATACTCTTCCATCTAAGAATTTCATCAAACAGATTATAGGCATGAACATAGACTAACTACTTACAGAGTTACATGAACCAATTGGTATTTCTATTCAAGAATTTAATCCAGAATCAAATGAATGTTAAAAGAAACAACCTGCACTACACCACTGATCATATATAAAAATGAACTCGTACAAACTCACACAAGCATTTAACAAGGATTAGACATTAGAAACAGATTTGGGAAAAATCCCCAAATTTTAACTTGAAGAACCCTAGTCTAAAATCGATTTACAAACACTCAATCAAAACTAGTAAAACCCTATCACAGATTTAGAAACACTCAAAACTAATAAAACCCAAATTTCAATTGCTACTAAATCATGTAATGAACACATTAATTTCAATTAGGGCAAAAAGAAACAGTACCTACCTTCAACTGATGTCTGATGGTGGTGATGAACTGATGATGCAGTTGGGGAACTTGGGTTCACGGTGGTGGTGGTGGTGGTGTGACTGTGATCTACTGCTCTGTATGAAAAGAAGAAGAATGGAACCAGAGTATAGAGAAGAGAAGAACTGAAGAAGATGAAGTTTGGTTTCTGTTTTTGATTCGATTCTCTGTTTTGTTAAAAGTGAATGGCGGGTGGGCAGGTCGGGTCGGGTGAGAGGAGCTATCACCCGCACTCGACCCGCCAGAAGTCGGGTTTAAGAAAAATCACCCGCACCCAACCCGTTCATCGGCGGGACGGGTGCGGGTCGGGTTATTTTGGGCGGGTGCGGGTCGAGTTGGCGGGTTGGGTCGGTTTTGTGCAGCCCTAATTACGAGTTCATTCTACAAAATGAACTGAACTACCAATATTACGAGCTCACTCTACAAAATGAACTGCTAGAATAAATTACCAATATTATGAGTTTATTCTACAAAATGAACTGCTAGAATGAATTACCAATATTGCAAGTTCATTCTATAAAAATAAACTGCTAGAATGAACTACCAATATTACAAGTTCATTCTACAAAATGAAATGCTAGAAATGAACTACCAATATTACGGGTTCATTCTACAAAATGAACTACTAATATTACAAGTGGATTCTACAAAATAATGAACTACCAATATTACGAAATCATTCTACAAAATAAACGACTAGAAATAAACTACCAATATTACGAGTTCATTCTACAAATGAACTGCTAAAGTAAAGTAATAATTAATATTACAAGTTCATTCTACAAAACGAAGTTCTAGATATAAACTGTTATACTCTATAATGGTGTTCATTCTTGAATTTGAACTAAACTTACCAATACCAGAAAGATTAAATCTTTGAAAAAAGTACAATTAGTACTTGTTGTATAGATCTTGTCGAGAGATTTTTTAATTTTTTAATTTTTTTTCCATTTTATGAAGAAAGAGAAAATATGAGAGAGAAAATGTTATTTTAGTTATTTTAATATTTTCAAACAAATAACGACCAAATTAAACCCCCTTGCTTATCGGTGGACCAAACTGAGAGCACCTAGAATAAAACCAAACCGAAATTTCCACCTACATACGGAGTTCTGATCGGAATAACTGAACATGGAAATAATAGAGAACGACACTCGGGTTTCTTAGTTGTTGAGAGGCAAGAGCGGACAAAAAGGGACTTAAATCGCCGGTAGATAATACAATATTAGGGAGCTGACCAATCATTAGTGCAGACTACCTATTATTACATCAAGCGAGGCATCAAACCTTCAACTCTTTGTAGATGTCTAAAAATTATCCTTTAGAGTGTGTGTCATCTTACATAAATTCCGGGTAGAATGATGAGCTACCCAACCTCGCACTAATTTCAGCGCTACTTTTGATCTCTTGGGTGATATTTCTTCAATCACGAGGGTTTCATTAAATTTCTAACTCTATCTTGTAGTCTTGTTTGTAGTTGACACCATTCTCTCGAAGTAGCAATAGAAACACAACATCATCAACAAGCGGAGCGACATGAAAATCACAAAGAAAGTTGAATCTAGTCAAGGTTTGCAAGCAACAAAAAGAGGAGAAAACTTTATATCAAAAGTAAAGACAAAACAAAGTGAAAAAGAAAGAAAACAAAAAGATGTAAGTTTTTTAAGTTTATATGATATAAAGGTAATACAAGTTGTTAAGAATCAGAGGCTTAAGTTCTTTTCTCACGGTCTTCAGTTTTACTATTTATTTTTTTGTAGTTATTATCTTTTTGTAGTATATCTAAATTAAAAAAAACGAAAAATATAAAAATATATGCATTTTAATTTCGTAGTTAGTGTGTTATTTCATAGTTAAGGCCATGAGAAAGAAGAAATATAAAATGAAGTTTCAAGCAACAAGGAACCGAAGAAAAACGGGTATAAATTATCAAAGTTCTACAAAGTTTAGAAGTTTATCATCAACTGTTGAAGACCGAAGACGAAGGCGTTTCTATTTGCTGTGATAGTGATGTTAATTGTGAATCGGGTGAGAAGGTAAATAAGCGTTCCACCCTTGCATAGTGGTTGGTTTCCTTTCTTAGAGATCATCATAGAAAAAAAGGGTTCTTTTTCGTCCCACATTTCTATGGGCCAACAAAATATGATTCAAAAGGTTACTTTTCCTTCCCACCATTCAACGTGTGCATGATATTTATCTTCACCCCTTCCTGCACACATGAGAACCATAAAGTGTGTCTTTTGAGAGCAACTTCATAAAACCCTATTGGGGAGACAGAAGTCGAGGCGGAATGCTTATTCGATCGCTCTTGAGAATGAATTCTTTCATATGGTGGTTTTTTCCGAACTCAAGAGTTAAGCATGAGAATACTGTTCTTTGATACTTCTAAATTTTTATTGTTAGTGTGCAGAAACTTTATGTCTCCGTATCTCTTTGGGTGCATGTGCTCTGGAATGTTTAAAAGTTGGAACTCAGGTTTTATGGGTATACATCTTGTAAACCCTCACAAGACTATAACTTGCCCACTAGGGACACCTAGGGATTTAAAGGCTTGTTACACATGTTAATTGTAACCGTATACTCAACGAAAGGGAGTTGTTGTATTTTAGTTTTAGTTTAGTTAGGTAGTTTGTTTAAGGACAAGCAAAAGGAAATTATGGGGGAATTTTATAGGTGCACTATTTACATTAGTTTGTTGCTCTAATTCATTGCGCTCTTGTTAGTTTTTATATCCTTATTCTTTGATTTTATTTGATTTTGAGTTTCTTGGGAGTTTTGAAGTGTATTCAACCAAAGAAGAAGAAAAGAGTTCATTACAACACGAAATGAACAAAAAAAATGAGTTCTACAAGTGAGAAGGGAAAAAGACCAAATTCGACTCATTCAAATCCAGGATTTCTTAAAACCATCTTGAAGATAACTAGAATACAAAGGGAATACAAAAAGAATGAGGTCATTCCGTGTTCGAACGAAGAAGTTATGGACAAAACTGCCGAAGCGAAGAAAAGTGATCTACAGCTGAACTTTCGGCATTGCTCATGAGAAATCGAAAATACCGATTGTAGCAAGTTTTGGGACAGAAAATTTGAGCTATTTTGGTCCTAGAGTCGGCATAGGTTATGGAAATAGGCTATGTCGACTGTGGAAAACCTATGGGGTCCGTCTTGACGAGTTTTGGACTTTTAAATGGATACAACTTAGTCCCAGAAGGATGTTAAGCCCTAGATATCATTATTACTATATAACGAGACTCCCAAGACATCAACAAAATACTTTTACACACAAAATACTTTTTAACAAGGATAAGAAGGAGCTAGGCTTGGAGTTGCGATTGATCATCACAATTTCTAGGGTTTGCTTTACTTGTTTTCTTGATTATTTTACATGATTTTGAGAAATCCATGAGTAAATAAACCTTTCTTATTTGTTAGAGATGTAGTCCTAAGTTGGAAAACATTGTTTATAAATTAAAGTATTCATTCTCTTATGTTCATAATCTCTTTAATATCGCTTATGTTGTACCATTAATAACGCCATGTATGATTGATTGCTTGTTTGTTTAAGTTGCAAATTAGATGAACATGCATTGATATATAGCTAAAATAGGGTTTGAGATACGGAATTGTCGAAATATCCTTGTTACAAGTAGTACAACATAGTTGTTAATAACGGGATGTTACCATGCAATTATGTGTAAAAGCGTGACCTAGGTTAAATCCGTGTAGGTGTTGCGCCGGATTGCTTAGAATAACCTTAACTCATAAAGACCATTGATTTCATTGGGTTAAACTTTTATTTATGGCTCCTACCATTGAAAAGATTATATCTGATTTCAGTATCTCAAAGAAAGGTATTACCCTTAGATATGGCACGGAGCTGGGCGAAAAGACTGAAAATGGCGAAATTTCCATCAGTAAAGGCCAATTATTGAATGGTGTTTTCCAGTGAAAAGGATTCAAAGAGTTGCTCTTGCGCCTTTGATGATAATAGGAGTTTTGCCGGAGTAAGCCTGCGATAGGATGCTTTAAGGTTATTGATATTAAGAGATAATGAATGTTGAGTATGATTAATTTGATAACATGTTGGAAGATGGAAGATGGAACCTATAACTAATATTTTTTACCATTGATATTCATATTAATTTGCTTATTTAGTATAATTTAGTTACAACCATAATCAAAATCCCCATGTTTACATAAGTAATCAAAATAACTTGACAACCTATATCTCCCTGAGGAACGAACTTGTTCTTATTACTATTCTCTAATCCATATTTGTGAAGTAAAGAATTTGAAAATCATTTTGCTTGCTGACAACCGACCAGGTTGTTCAATGTGGTGCATATTATGTGAAGTTGACTGATTACTGGTGAAATGGTGAGACTATTTTGCTAACGTCCTTGCTATTAGTGACCCTTTGTGCATAGCAACATTTCTGACACTCTGGTTGTCTAGAGATGTGTTTGAAGATTTCCATGTCTGTAAATTGAAGTTTTCAGTTGTTCCCTTGGCTGTGGCGCTTGCTGATGATGAATACCTCCCTCTTGGTAAATTTTTTCTTGGTTCTTTGTATTCTCATTTAGACTCGTTGGTTCGTGATATGAAGACTTATAATGGGTTTATAAAGATTGATTCTTGTGTTCATACTGTTTTTCTTCAAGCATGGTTATGGGAACATTTCCCAAAGTATGCGCCTTTAACCACACCTTTTTATCTGAATGAAGATATTGAATATGCAAGGATCCGCCGTTGGCATAAGACAAATTTTACCTCTGTAAATTTAACGGATTTGATAGACGTCTTGGATGAGGTAAACTTCAATCCTTGGGATTCTGAGCACGGGCACATTCTCCCATCAACTACTTTTGCTGAAGCGGTTTAAATGGTTATGGTTAGGACTAAAGAAGAATATTATTTTCCCCCTGGTCAGAACGCATTTATCAATAGCTCCATTTCAAGTTAAATCCTTGCTCTTCGTTCAGAAGGTTATTCGGTGCAGGCATACAACATTGACCGTGTAGCTCGTCATATGAGATTTGATCAACTAGTGCCTCGTAGTCACGGGGAAACCCCATCTGTTAGAGCATTGAAATAGAATTTGGATGTTTTTCTTGATAAGAGAATAAACATCCCTTTCTCTGTCGAGGTAGGAAGCCTCGGGTATTAACCATGTATGCACAATTCTGGAATGAAGAGAAGAGTCGCTTCAAAGGATTCTTGGTAATGAGCGGTGTCTCTTCCAAGAAAGACAAAGCTTGCAGTTCCAATTTGCAGAGTTCAAATAAAGCCAAGCAGAATCTCATTATTGATGCAGATCAATAGGTAACAGTCTTTTTCTTTAACTTCTTAATCTCAAAATATGGCTGTCATAACTCTTAGTTTCATTCTTTTCAGCATATACATGTAGTTCATCCTCGGGTGGATACTATTTCTGTTGTTGCTGATAGTCCCCGGCCTGTAACGCAAAGACCACAGTTGATTCTTCCTGGATGTAAGACAGGTCCTCGTAAGAATGTAAGTCTTCCACTCATCATTTTTGATACTTTTTTATTTTCAAATTATAATATGCTTTATCGTCTTGTTGTAGCATGTGAGTGCATACGTTTGTGTTGACTCCATTGACGCTCCTGAGGCTTCAGGAAACACCACGAGTATGGAGGATGGACTCGATTCGGGGAATGAGGAGCTTGAATAAATGTCTCGTACATAAGAAATTCATGAAGACTCTGAATCCGATACCGTTGATGATGAAGTAGGCAATGAAGGTGAAGTGGTGCTAGACTCTTATGCTAACTTGGATGCTCCTCAAGTAAGTTGTACTCTCTTTATGACTATAATAGACCATATGAACTCTTCAAATTTCTCACATGAATATGATTATGCTTGAATTTTGCAAAGTATTCCATAGATTTTCGTCATTAGAAAATTTCAGAAGTTTAGTGCTTGGGGAAAACGCCATAGAAACCTAATACAACCTCCGTTTTGGATTATTAACCCCTTTCTATTTATTAGAAAACAATTTTATACGTCCTTAAAGGAAAAAAATCCAGGTTTTGAGCTTGTTTGGGGCGTCAAAAAGACCTAACAGTAGAATTTAGGAAGTATCCAGGTAAATTCTGACAGTTTTCAGACCCGACACCGCTAGTCGTTTTACCATAACTCTTACATTGTTTACCCGATTGATGCACCCTTTTAGTATGTTGTAGTAGATATCCATACAAAACTTTTGACATAAGATTCATTCCCAGATTCTTCAACAATTATCGTTAGATTCATATTTTCCGAGAGGAAGTGCAAAATTGCTTCTGATGCATTTTTCGTAAAACATCTTGTGATTGTTCCAACTCATATAATTCTTCAAATACCACTTTATAATGAATTTATATGACGTTTATGAGTCTTTGTAATGATTTTTATGGTTGACACTTAAAAAATTTGTGTTCGGGACATTCTGACTTAATATGCATGTATCCTCTCTACTTTTAGGGAGAGAATGACCAAAATCAGAGAGATGATCCTATGAGTGAAGAAACAAGAGTTACCATTGATCCCGATGTAGGAAATGCCCTCTCCCATACTGAAAATCATATGAGGGATCCTGCTTGTATACTTGTTAAGGAAAGTTCTTTCACTGGTGTCGTTATGCAGAATAACAATGCAGTAAAGGATGTACCAGTCGAGTATCCTAATGCGGGTATTAGTACTGACTTCCACTTCAGCATGATTCTTCTTGGGTACTTATGTGATATGGTATTTGATGTTCCATCCATGTATGTCGAGTTATTTACAAAGATATTGGAGAAGTTTGGCCACTTCTCTGTAGATAATTCACCAAGAACTACAAAGATTTAGAACGAGACATGTCCATCTTGTTGCCAATCAAACAGGAGATGATCTCCCTTCCTTGAATTGTAATTTCTGAAGTAGTCTTCAAGGAATGGAAAGAAGATGTGAATGATGTTGACCGCTCTGGTCTGAACATCAAGTGGGTTCGTCGGCGTCTGGGAGCCATGCGAGAGCATTTTTCTAAAGTAGGTGAATTTACTAGTTTTGGAGCAGTGACCAAGGCTAGAGAAGAGGTTGAAAGGCTTTCTCAGTAGTTGTTGCTTGCGAGTGAGTTTCTTGTAAGAATGGAAAAGCAGTACTATGAAGGGACTGAGCCCGTCTTTAAGGTTTTTTTTCTAGATTTATTTATTTTTTTACGAAGCACATTTATGACTTTTCTTTCGGGATTTTGAGTAGATAGTTTTTCTCCACAAGTTATTCGTAAAGAGAAGACCTTTTTTTTTAACGGGTGATGATATTTGAATTAATTGGTAAACTTGAATACCTAAGTGTGAATATAGAAACACTGCAATCATTTTTGAGGAAAATACAAATATTGCATGAAAATAGGGAAATATATATGAAATATACTAGCAAGGCATTCAGACTTTGCAAGCTTTGAGCCACTTGCCATGAATTACTACTCTTTCTGGCTTATCAGTGTCTATGGGCTTGTAGTAACCTCCTAGCATAGTATTAGTAATGATGTAAGGTTTTTCTTTAATAATCAGAGGAAGCGATGTAAGAAGTTGTATGTTCTTAGTAATCTTTAGGACCGTGTCTCCAATCCGAAAAGGTCCAGACTTGCATGAAAAGCCTTCTCGTGGGTCAACCAAGGGTTGTTGATGATGTTTCTTCTCGTCATTAGAAGCAACTTGATATGGAAACGATTCACAAATCTTTCCATTCTTAGTAAAAGCAATTTTCAACCATTTTAGAAAATATTGAGACAGATCAGCCTCCCATTCACATCTTATGATCGTGACTTGGTTGTCTCTTATGCAGAGTTCCTGGATTCATACAGGACAAGGGCTGACTGATTGAGAAGGAGTTTAGGAAGCGGGACTTATTAGGTTCAAGCTATTTCGAGGTAGTACAAGAAAACTTGGCTTTATAAGTTGTTTTCTTACCAACTATAGTTGGTGGAACTCTTTAACAACCATTTCTCCCAACCAAAAACAACCTGCCAGAAACCTATAGCCACCAGTTTTCAGCAACTTTGGTTGGTGGAACCCTTTAGCAGCAAGTCTTTAACAACTGAAAATATCATACGTGCAATTACCATTTAGCAAATGCTTGTACACAATTAATTACATCCATCTAATATTTTTCACCTATGCATTGCATTAAAAAATTGAATTACAATATTTTGAGTATTAAAAGATTATATTAAACATTTAAGAAAAAGAAAAAGAAAAAGGATCTACAACATTGATTTAAGTATTTTCTGGCTAGTAAGAGTTCCAACCCTGAAATTCACAAATATTGATAAAATGATTAAGAGTACTTGGAAGGAAATATTGATAAAATGATTAAGAGCACTTGGAAAGAAATCTTTGCAAAACAAAAAAAAAACATTTTGTACGATTTTAGTTATACTTCAAGAAGATATCATCTTTACAAAAACACATGCTTGGAGCTTATGCATCTTTACAAAATCACTTGGAAAAGATAAACTTCGGTCAGAAGAGAACATGAAATAGTATTGATATGGAATGTCCAGCATAATGACCAGGAATTTGGTGATGAGATTTAAATAATATTTGATCAAATTAAAAAACGTTAGGAATGAAATTTGATCAAAGATTAAAGTGAAAAAAAAAAATAGATATATAGGGTTCGATAGAAGAAAAAAGAGATTGCAAGTGATTAATTTGGAAAGAGCAATATGAGAAAAATGGTGGTGATTGTTCTGGAGTAATAGAGATGAAGGTCCGAGAGAACTGGAGAAAGAAAAAACATAGTGGTTGGGTTTCAGAAAGAGAAAGTGGTGAAAACAAGTTGTAGCGTTCCAATTTTTAAGTTATAAAGAAATGACAATTCAGATTTCAACCAAAATATTGTTGGCGGGACACAAATTCTAAGGCGTCAAACGCCAATTTTTATTCCTTTATTTGTTATTATGGCGGCAAATTTGCTTCAAACTTATTTGTATTTAGATCTTTGACAAGTGATAATCGTCTAATGTTTTTAGCGTTTGTAAAAAGAAAAATAATTGTATTGATTAAGTATGCTTTAAAAAAAATAAAATCGAATAAAATTTTAGATACAAAATCAATAAATTCGAATGAGATCGAACCAAAACATTAGGTGCATTCGATCTCATTAGATATGCTTGCTGATATTATATAGGTCGATTCTATGACGTATTTATCTATCAACATAATTCGTTCGCTGTCATTTGATAGGGTTTCAATATTTGATTTCAACCCAAAAAATTTGGACAACACACATAAATTTGGCGAAGAAATTCAATGGGATAATGGGTTGGAAATAAGATGGCGTAAAAAATTAGAAGGAAATATGAGCAGGGGAATTAAATTGGAAAAAAGAATCGACAAGCAAATCAAAATAAAATAAAAATTTTGGTTTACGAAATCTCCCTCCAAGTGCAAATTTTCAACGAATAGTTACTGGCCAACTATGAAATTCGGGTCAAGAAGAAAAATTAGGGTGCAGTTTCAGGACATAGTAATTAATGTTGTGTTTGGTCGATTAATTTTAGACTAATGAATGTTAGGTCAAAAATACATCTTCATACGAGTGTTCAATCTTTAATTTCATAATCTTGTTCGTTATCAGTTCATTCTCATAAACTTGTTCATAATTTGTTTGGTGACCTCTTCCCTTAAGTCAGAATCTTTACCGGAACCCTGGTTAAACTTATCAATGTTCATCATATTATCCCTAATGATCTCTTCTTTGAGTTAGAATCTTCCCCAGTACCCTAACCCGACCAATGTTTGTCATATTATCCTCAATGACCTTTTCCCCTCACCAGAACCCTAAACCTATCGATGTTCGTTATATTATCCTTAATAACATCTTCCCCTAAGTCAGAATCTTCACCGGTATCATAACCATATCGATTTTTTTCAAATTATCCTTGATTACCTCTTCTCTTCACCGGAATCCTAACATGTCGATGTTCGTCATATTATCCTTAACGACCTTTTTTTCTAAGTCACAATCTTCATTGTAACCCTAAGCCTACCGGTGTTCGTCATATTATCCTTAATAACTTCTTTCCCTAAGTAAGAAATTCACTAGAACCCTAAACCTACCGATGTTCGTCATATTATCCTTAATTAATGACCTCTTCCAATAAGTCAGAATCTTCACCAGAACCCTAAACCTATCGATATTGTTCATATTATATCCTTAATGACCTTTTCCAATAAATCAAAATCTTTACCAGAGCTGTAAGGTCGATAACAATATCCAAATTAATTTATATATATTCTATAGATTTTTTCATACCGAAGGTTGATAATAAAATTAAATGCACTAGTTCGTTTTAGCACAATGAGAACCGTACATGTTTCTCACACACTTGTCTCAATCCGTATGTGATAGGATTTTAGAATACACTATATAAATAAACCACAATCGCACGGTGTCTACAATGCAGACAACGACAAGTGCGGGTCGAACCCACAGGGAGCGGGGACAATACTGCAATCAATATTCTTAATAAACTAATCAGAAACAATATTTTTGGATTTTTCATAAATTCTAATGAACGAGCAAATAATAAAATAAACTAAACTAATAAAATAAATCAAATGGGAGAAACAGTAACCAGGGTTGTCAGTATCCACTACTATTTTTATTTAATTACTGAAGTGAAACATAACTCCTGAATATTCATCTATTGTTCGTTCTATCGACATCATCTATTATATGTATTAGAGTCACAAATATCACTGGGACACCCTAAGCATGGAGCATCAATAAGTCTCAGCATACACCATCTAATTGTGTTAGCGAGAAAATTATACGAAACTAATTATAGGTTCAAAAATAATACCAGGATATTCTAAGCATACCCCATCTAAGGATTTAACTCAAGCATGGAATAACAAATAAGTAGACAAATATATTTGTTATTCTATTAATTTTGTGCATAGGTTACTGTATGTACAGAACCGGTGAAGCAACAACTAATTTTTTATTAAATCAATAAATCAAAATTATGAAATTAATCTATTCAAATCATAATATTCTGTATCAAATAATTCGATTTAATTGATCTAAAACTTTAAGTGGTTTCAACATTAAACCCTAGATACAAATTAATTAGCAAGACATGGGGTTGGGTTTCTCAAAACCCATAAAAATAAATACTAGAAAAGTAGAGAGGAAAAGATTAAACCGATGTGTCTTCTTTGTCTTCTCTCGGCCCGGACGTCTCAAAAACAGCCGCAAAACAACTCCAGACTCATTAAAATTCCCAACAGACAAAGAAAAAGAAGTGAAAACTACTCATTCGTTTTCCGCACCAAACCAATTTACTACGCCTCCCACCTTCTCAACCAATCAGCCGTCAAAACCCCCTACTCTTCTCTACCAGACGTTCGCCTCCAACCCCTTGGGTCTACTTTTCCCTCTCACTGAATTTTCAATACATCTCTCTCCCAAGTCCTTCTTCCACCGTACTCTCTCCTCTCTCTTAATCAATCTCTCTCCCTAGCCTTCCTCTCTCCATAGGTCTCCTCTCTCCCTAGGGTATCCTCTCTCCCTATGTCTCCTTTCCTCTCACGCCTCCAACTACCCCTAAAAAGAGAAACCTCACGCCCCCTTGTACACCTACTCCAACCTTCCAATCACCTTCCGCCTCCTTTCCTATAACGAAACTCTCTCTCCCACGTGCTTGCTTCCCTTTTATACTTCTCATCATTCCCTTACTACAACAAAACCTAGTCTACGCCTCCCCTTTTCTCACGCCTTCCTCTCTACCACGTGCTTGCTCCCTTCCTCTTCTTTTCACTATCTCACGTGTTGTACCAACACCACCTTTCTTACTCTCTTTTCATACCCAATACTTAATCCTCTTCCTCTTTATCACGTGAACTACTCATCACCCTTTCTTTCTATCCGTCACACTCCATTGTACCTTGTCTCCCCACTCACCTTGTCTCCTTACTTTTCAACTCAACCTACTAATAGGTCTTCCTTTTCCCTTTTCTACACCTAGGTCTCCAATAGTTAACCTAGAAGACCTAAAAAAAAGCCTCCTTCCGTACCAACCGTAACTCTCTTTCAATCACTCTAGCTCCTCGTACTTCCCTCTAATCTCTAGCCTTATTTTATAATCTATATAATCACTGAGCCACATCATGTTCCCTCCAACCACCAACTAACCAATGTATTTCTCGCCCTCAACTTTTGTTTCTAGGCCTAATAGAAAGTACGCCCAACTACTTTCCATATCCGCCTGACGCCTGCTTTAATTTTCCTTGCAAACCGAGCCACACTCTTCAGCTTTGACCCCAATTAGCCATTATAGCCTTGTTTTATTCATAGTTTTAGATTTTACACATACCATCTAAAATAACATGAAAACCACAAATTATCACAAATATAATCACTAGCAAATATGAATAAGGTGGTAAAAATATATAAATTAAGTGTTCATCAGTATGAGAATCCAAAACCAAATTTGTACCATCCAAAAAATTTCCATGATCCGTATGATTATTTTTATCCACCGTCCAAAACTTCTATTCAAAACCCTAAATGTTTTTTTTCCTGTCATTTTCCTTTTTCTCTTTTTCTCTATCGGTTCTGCTCTCTAACCCTCCGCCGTTACCAAAACCCTAAACAATAGGTCAACTTTTTCCGAACAAGAGGAAGAACTAATCAAAGAAAGCTAGATCTTTTGAATTTTTTTATTAATCAATGCAAAATATAATCCGTCTCCTCTTAGTGATCCTTTTTTTTTTCTTCAAAGATTATTTCGAAAGGTAAATACAATACAAATCTCGATCTGTAAAATCCAAAAACTCTTTCTTTATTATCTCGAAAGATAAATACAGTACCATAATAATCTCAATCTCTTAGAATATGTGACCTTATTTGATTCTTGTACCTATTGTAGTAAGCTTCAGAGTGAAGTGTTGGAAGAAATCTCCTAGATCAATATAGAAGCGACGACTAAAAAACCATTTTTTCACCCGAGACAGTAGAACCTTAGATATGGTCCAATAATGAATCTGATATATTTTCTGTAGCCGAATTGGTAAATCCAACAATAAATCAGATGTACGTTCACATCCGTTTCATCTGATTCATGTGTTTTTTTCTTTTGTTGTTAAATTTAGGGATTATCATTAGTAATAATGAATTTTTATAATTATGGTATTTATGGTTGTTAGTTTGTTTTTGATTTGCAGACACGGGTTATGTCTGATTCATGAACTACTATATGAGGTTTGAAGATATGATCTGTGGTAGAAATTCTTCAAGTAAGGAAGCCATACTAATGGACCTTCACAAGTTTAGTTCCCTTCCATAACGCCTTCAATCGATTTAAAAGGTTGTATTTTTTTCTCGTTATCAGCCCCAATTTAAGGTTTAGACCAGTATTTTAGTTATAAATACAATAAACTGTTTATGACTTGTTTTTTTCTGAGTAACATATGAATTGTCGAGCATGTCTATGATGTTTTATTTAGGGATTACTATTGGAAATGGTTTTTACAGTAATATGCTCTAATTTTTAATTTACTTATGATGAATGTGCAGACATGAGATCTCTGGTTCACCTAAGTCGATTCCTAGTAAAGTTGACATGCTGCACTATGAAAGCTATTATTCAGTGTGTTAATGGTCAATAAGGAAATATGAGATTCTGAGATACATTGTTGATTCTTATGTGTTTGAAATATTTGGACGAAATCATTGTGACTTTGAAGCCTTTTGAAATCTTTGGAGCTTATGAGAGTAAATCTCCTTTACATTTGATCATTTTATTAATTTTGATGGTTTTAACAGCATAACTAACTTTTCTTGGTTGTAGTTCTTGATTTTATAGATAACCAACTGAAGTCTGAGGTTGAGTTTGGTTTTTCTAATTTATGTTGATTCATTTTGCAGAAGAAACTTTGAATGTGATTATAGATTGCAATGTGATTCCAGCTCTAGTGATGCAGCTTCAAGCTCCTTCATCTCCATTACCTTCAGGTGAAGGTGATGATGAAAATTATGAGAAGCCTTTTGAGAATCAAGTTGAGAAAGGCTCTGCTTTTGCCCTTGGATTTCTTACTAGTAAGGCAATATTTCTATTTTTATAGGTATCTCATGTTTAATACTTGAATGCATTGCTTACTATAGTAAGATATTTATATTTTTACAGATATTTCATGACTTAGTACTTGAATAAAAATCATTCAATCAAGATTTTTCTTTTTTAATTTTTATTTAGGAATTCTATGATTTTGTTTACACTATGTTGTTTATAGGTGTTTCTATGCCTGTGACATACTCCGGTGCTGACTTGTTTATCCAGATGTTGCTACTGTACTTATGTTGCTTTTCATTCGGAGCATCAAAAACTCATAGTTGATTATGGGATTTGCCACATCTTGTGGATCTATTAAAAAGGTGTCAATGTGGTTGCACCTCTCGGGCAGTTGATAGCATTATTCCAAGAGCAGCTGATATAATCACCAACCTTGCTTACCAGAATGCTAGAATTAAAACTTCAGTCAGGTCTATTTCTGTAAATGCTTTTATTTCTTAGTTATCACTTCCAACATTTAAACCAACTTAATGCAATTTTTATGTTGTGGATAGATTTTAGGATTGAATTTGGACTCCTTCCTCTTGTTGATTTGCTTCGGTATCCCGACACAAAAGTATAAAGAGCAGCTGCAAGGGCATTCTGAACTCTTGTATATAAAAATGAAGAAAACAAGAAAAAGGTAACCATTCTATGATATATTGGAAACTCTATAAACTTAATTTCAATGTTATTTTTTATATTATAACATATTGCTGAATTTAATCCTCCACCTATTCTTGTTTTAATGATTCGTTCAGCTGATGCTGATATACATGCTGTTGTTGAACCAGGTTCTTGAGAGTTTGGGTCGCGATACCTTACCAGAAAATACACTAGAAGAAAAGGAAGGGGAAGGTGTTGATGAAGATTTGGACAGGGAAGGTGATGAATATCTTGGTAACGATTAAGTAAGTCATTTAATCTTTAGCTCTAACAAGATTTGGATCAGATTCAAGTTTAGTCAATAAAATATCTTGGTAACTACTTATTGTCTCTTTCGATTTAGTAAAAAGAGACATACGTTCATCGTTCTCCCAAAAAAAGTCTTGTTTTATTAAAAAAAAAAGATGGTAAAATAAATCCATTATTTCTAATAATACTGTTTTCATCATTTTCTTTTGTTTCTTCCACTTCTCCTTCTTCCCATGCTTGTTCCTCTTGACAGTAGAGAACATCTAGATAATAAACTGAATCTTGCTAAGGTAGTGATGGAGCCATTGTTATTGTGCTTATCTTCTTCTAAGAAAAAGAGATTTAAGTTGTTAGTCATTGTAAATGATAGACATTATGAAGATGAATAGTGCAAAAACCCAATAACATTTAGACCTAGTACATAAAAATAAATAAAGGTTCAATTTTTTTATGAATCTAGGGCATGACATCGTTTCCTGTAATCCTTGTATGCATGAAGGTTGGTGATAGGTTGTATTCTTTGTAGCTACTTTTCTTCCTGCTGATAGTCTCATTATTTTATTGCCACATCTATAGGTATTAGTGTTGTTTTATTTATAGTTTTGTTGTGATATTTTCCAGGTATCAAAGCATTTGATGAAAGGGAACAATTTCAAATAGAGTAGCATGGAATAGAAATACGAAATGCCTGGAACATCTTTACTCTGGAAGTTCTTGATATATGTTTTTGTTTTGGGATGTAATTAAAAGTTTTTTTGGGTTTTGGATGTAAAAGTTTTTTGGGTCTTTTTTTTGTGTTGTAAAGTTTTTTAGGGTCTTATTTTAGGATACAAAGTTTGGATGTTATGAAAGGCCGATAATATTTTGTATATTAATCCCAATTAATGTAATTTGCTTTTGTTACTATATAGATTCTTTAATTCAGTGCCAACTGTTATGTAACTAGATTTGTAGTGGACTGAGGCTTTAAGCACACAACAATTATAGAGGCTTGAACCCTTTATCGGTAGAATCTTCATTGGTTAAATCCTTATCCAACTTCACCAATAATACCTAGATTCAGTGGTTTAAGCCTTAGTCAGCAAAACAATTATAAAGGCTTGAACCCTTTATAACAGAGTCTTCATTGATTAAACCCTTAGCCAACTGCACCAAACAACTAGATCATATATGGGTGGAGCTTTTAACCCACGTAAACCTGACACCTCACCAACCGAAAAGCTAGCGGCTACAAATCTTAATCAACCAAAATGTTGTTGGAAAACGCCTTCAGCAACTCATTTATCAATTGTTAACTTGTTGGGAAACACCTTAACCAACCGTATAAAAGTAGCTGAAATTCTTCTACGGAAGCTTAAAATCTTGAGCAACTAAAATCTAGTGGAGGAAACTCTTTAATCATCGAAACATTAAGTGACTACAATTTTTAGCCAACAACGTCAGCAACTCAAATCCAGTGGGTTCCATTCTCTAGCAACTGATATTATTTATAGTTGGCCACCTTTACTAACAATATATCGGCCTTTAACAACCAAAATTCTTGTAGGTTAAATATTTCAGCAACTGGTGCTTATATGCTCCACTAACGGTGGTCGGGAAGTTAACGATAATTTATACCAGCTAAAACTCTTAGTGCTTCAAAAAATTTGCAAGATGTTTATACCAACATCTATGTTGGAAAATGTCTCTAGCCTCATAGTCTTTAACAGCGAGGCGTTTTCGTTGTTAGTTAATTGCCAGAGATCTCCAGCCACTAAAACGCGTCCTGCAACAACTCTTTTGGTTTAGTTGGTAAAATTCATTTTTCTGTAGTGGGTCTACTAATTATCTTTTTTGAGAATTTTTTACTCACTTAATTCACACATTTTTAATTGCAAATCTGAATCCCTTGTTTGTTGAATGAGACCGTAAATAAATTATTTTTATATATTGTTACGCATGCTTGTTTGATTTGATTGTTTGAGTTGCTTGTACGAATTCTTGTTTAACCTTATGTTTTAGTTCTTCAATCCAAATTAAATTTTTGTTAACAATTGCTTATTTTTCAAAATCGTTTGTTGAACTATTGTCATACGTTTGTAGTATTTGGCATGTAAATAGTTAGCTTATAGTTTAAATTTCGGACGAAATTTCTTTTAAGGGAGGTATAAAGTAATATCCTGCATTTTTGTTGACCTGTTTCATATGTGTTTCGGGTCGGGTTTATCCGATTTCATGAAATGGTATAATTTAGTCGTTTACTAGTTGTAATTTATTTGTTTAGTCTCACTCGATGATTTTACTTTGTAGCATGTCACAACAATTATTCATACTTAGAAGATTATTTTCCTTAGCATTATGTTATGTACTTAAAATGCTAGAAGGTTCTAGATTTCTTTCACTTAGTAAATAATAAGTGACCTTTGGGTGGAAATGGTTACTCTAATTTAATTTAGGGGAATCAATAATTACGACAAAAAAAATAAGTAAATAGATAATAAGAGATGTAAATATGTTGTTTAATAGGAAATAGAAAAGGAAGAGATTCAAGAGTCATAAACATAAGCTAGGGGGAAGAAGAAGGAGATGAAGCTAGGGTTTATTTTAGAGAAAAAGACTATAAAAACTCAGTGGAGGATCAATGAAATCTAGGTAGAATGCTAGATCCTTTCATTGTTGGCGTTTTTCTTTGGGTGTTGATTTCGTATGAATATATATTGTTAGGTTCCAGTAATTTATTCGCATAAATATGTATCTCTTGTTGATGATCCGGCTTCTCTTATTGATAGATAATATGATTAGGTATCTACGGTTAAATTTTGAGAACATTACACCATAAATTCACCGTTGAGTGTTTGTTTAATTTTCGATTATAGTTTTTGAAATTCTGATGTGTTTAGGCAATCTTAATGATGTTAGAATGATTTGTAATCTTAATAAAAATTATAGCTATGTATGATATCTTTCATTGTGATTTGGATTTGCTCAATTTCAGGTTATTATGAGTTTACCATGAATTGTTTGGTAATAATATTATATATATATATAATTTACCTAGTTTTTAGGATGTCATTGTAAATTCAATATCTTTTGTTTCAACCGTTGTTTTGTTGTGAACTTTGGATATCTTGTTGTTGATTTATTCATATAGGTTCCTATAAAATTTGAAGATAATCAGATTAAAATCATCGATATGAAACATATAATAGAAAATGTCTGCAGTTAGTTTGTTTTATTAAAAGCTTAAAAAAAATTCTTGTTGTTTGTTTATATGTTGTTGAGCCATGGTTGCTTGTATCGTTTGTAAAAATGATTTACAAATTGGAAATGAGTTCATGTTTTACCATTAGATGGAACATGGTTCCATGCTAACAACGGGTAATAATCCGGAGAGTAAAACGGGTAATGATCCCCAAGATTTAAATGAGTAATGATCCCCATGTAGTAACTTATGTTCCTGACCATCGAAGGCGGTTGTCCGTGCCGGATAAACGATTGGTAGAGTACGAACTAAGGACATTCGTACCATGAACTCATGTGTTGAAATCTAATTAGATAAATTATTGAAAATATTATTTGTGTTATGAACTCATGTTTTGAAACTTAAATAAACAAATTTTTGGAAACATTATTTGTGTTGTGAATTGATGTGTTGAATCCTAAATGAATGATTTGTTAACAACAATATTGGTATTGTGAATTCATGATTGAACAAATAAATTAAATGATTTTTTGAAAATAAAACTTGTGTGGTAATATTGTTGGTTGAATATATATCATTGATTGCTCAAAATTATGTCATAGACTCATGTTGTATATTATTTGGCTCATTGATATTTTTATGCATGTTTCGAGATTGTGAATGCATTCTACTGAGCTGTTATCTCACCCCAATTTACATTCTCGCAGATTTCTTGGAAGTTAAATGGAAGTTAGAAATGTGTAGCTTAGCGATTTCGTTATTTTCTTGTAATTGCTTGAAGTGTAATTTGGTCTAAGTTTTTCCGAAATGTTGTTATGGATGCCTAATAAATTCATATGCTTAAATTTCACGTACATAAATATTCAGTTGTGTTTAGTGAAATAATTACGGATACTAAAATCTATGCATTTGTCTCGTTCCGACCCGTAACATCTTGAATTCGGATCTCCATACGGGTTTGACCCTGGTCCGTGATAGACACATTTTTGTGTCTGATTTGTCTCAATTCTTTATACTGATAGTGCTCGATTATACACTAATTGTGTTATTTTTGTTGTGTTCTTAGGTATTTTTTGGAAATAAACATTTTTGAAAAATTGGCTCGAAAAGTGTTAAAGGCACCCAGAAAAATTACTAAAGGCACGCTTAGGGCATGTGCTAAAGGGACCCCAACAGAGGATAAGGGAACCCCCTTCTTTTTCACGTTCAAAAGAGTTTGGGCGGGAAAGTTTGAGTTTCACCTGCGATATTTGCTGGATTGATTTTGAAAGTATTTTAGTGAGATACAATCGCGGAAATGGGTTGGTTTGGGATGTTGCACTTAAACAGGACTGATAAGTCAACCAGATTTGACCAAATAGGGCTGAATCATCGGTTTGGAGAGAAAACAAGCATGTATATTTTGTGGAGATATTCTCGGGTTTTTTTTATCCATTTTAGGAAGGATTGCATATGTCTTAAGGGTGTTTGACTCCAGAAGAGACATGTAGAAACGTGTTTTGGGTGTTTCAACAGCTGCAGACACGTGAAAATATTCCCGAGTTTTTTTTATTAATTGTGAGAAGATATGGGAATTAAAGTCGACAGATTTGGTGTTGCCGAGTATAAATAAGGTACTGGGATGTCAGAGATAGGGGGGTTGATCTAAGAGACTAAGAGAAGGAAGAAAAATCACTTCAGGGAATTCTTCTCTACTGCTGTTGAAGAACACGAAGAACAGAGACTACAACAACGATTTCTTCAACCTTTCTGCCATGGTTTCTTCAACTGTTTTGCAACATTTATCTTGAGCTTCTACTGTAACAGTTAATCTGTAACGCCTATACAGCGTTGCAGATTCATTGCTTTATTCTTTTTAGTATATTTTCATCTTCTAAACACTTTTTGAACCATGTATCAAATGATTAATTGGTATATTTTAATAATTCTTTTATGACTTTTGTATTTATTTTTAATTGAAATTATGATTTTTCACTGAGAATACAAATAGGTTTGCATTAAGTGTGAATGAAAGTCTTACAAAGAATAATATTGCTCAAAATTATCTTAATTGCCAATATAGTGCTACACTTGTTAATTATTCACCTAGTCAAAAGGATGAGGAAAAAATTGCTAACACTACTTATTTAGACGAGGTTCAAACATCTTCATATTATTATTATGATGAGGAAAGTATTGACGAAGAACTTGAAATATACAAGTAGAGTGATCAAGAAATTGTCACTCCAATCGTGCTTCATGATGATAGTGTTATTTCTAGTTCAAGTCCAAATAATTTTAATGATTATACACCTATTCAAAGAGAAGAGGATTTGACTAGAGATACCATTGTTTTAGACGATGTAGTATTGTCTTGTTTTAAAGCCGATAATGTTTAGAGGAACAGGTTTATTCTGAGAATACTGTTTTAGAGTCCAACGATTTAGAAACAATAGCCGTAGATAAAGAAGATAGACCCATAGAGATTTTAAATATGAGTGAGAATGTACCACCTGACTATAACCTAGAAAAAGCAATTGACTATTTTCAAGAATATGACTGTGACGGACCGAATTTTTTTTTGTTTCCAATGAGTCGGGGTTTGGTCCATTAGGCCAGCTCCAACTTCCCAATACGTCACTCGAGATTTTTACCAAGCAAATGTTTATCAAATTATCAAGTCGGTTACCCACTTCGCTAAATATTTTCTTGAGAAATTTTGTGTTTGGGTCGTAGGTTTTGGTATGATAGAGTGTTTGGGTCGTAAATTTGTCCAATGGTGTGTTTGGGTTGTAAGACCGTCAGTCAACACGGTCAAACTAACCGGCCGTTAGTCCAAAAATTACAAGTTTGCCATTCCGTCAAGCCACTCAAAATCAGCCGTTTTTTGTTGCCAAAATTCGGCAAAAATTCGCCAAAAATTCGGCAAAGGTACGGTAAATGTACGGCAAAAATTCTATGTAGCCTTTAACATTCAAAAAATCGGCGATTTTTTTGGCGATTTTCCGATTAATTGCCGATTAATCGGCAAAATCGCCAATTCCTCTCTGTTGCCTTTGCTTATTACGGGTAAGACCTGCTTCCCTTTTAGGGCACAATCAAGACCAACCACATCTAAAGAAAACCAACAATTCTATTTTTGGGGTTAAATGGTATTAGGTATGTTACTTTTGTTATTGGCTATCTACTTATCTCAATTAAGCTTTAAACTACTGCAATTAAACTCTCCTAGCAGTTTTTAACTTTGTTGCTTGTCTTGTCAAACCAAATATTCTACTCTACAATTGTATAACTTGTTTAAATCCTTACAAATCTTATTTTGTTGTGATGTCAATGTGTTTTTTGTTAAGTTTTCTTATTATGGTGGTGAATGCAATGGTTCTAGTAAATATTTAACACAAATTTGTTAAAAGTTAAAAAAAAAACCCAAAATCCCGTAATAAGCAAAGGCAACAGAGAGGAATTGGCGATTTTGCCGATTAATCGGCAATTAATCGGCGATTAATCGGAAAAACGCCAAAAAATCGCCGATTTTTTGAATGGTAAAGCCACAAAGATTTTTGCCGTACTTTAACCGTACCTTTGCCGAATTTTTGACAAAAAAACGGCTGAATATGGGTGGCTTGACGGAATGGCAAGCTTGTAATTTTTGGACTAACGGCCGGTTAGTTTGACCGTGTTGACTGACGGTCTTACGACCCAAACACACCATTGGACAAATTTACGACCCAAACACTCTACCATACCAAAACCTACGACCCAAACACAAAATTTCTCTATTTTCTTTCAAAGCAACCGTTCATTTGAACTGCTTTATAAGCAAACAAGCACAATACTAACATAGAGGGTCATCGAATCTGTCAAAGATCCATTGTTTTAGATATCATTGTTGATATTTATATAACCAACCGAATAATATGAGTCACCTGGTGCATGTGACAATCATCTCCAAGCGAACATAAAATTCTGATACTGGGATTCTGCTGAACAGAAACCTCATTTTAAGGGTCATCTATTTGTCAGGGTAATAGGATACCGGCCACTGTTTCCAAAACAATCTTCTGGGTAACCACCGAGGTGGTGGGATGCTAGCCAGCCTGACAATACACACCGTTTTAAACGGGTGACGGATGATCAGTCCCAGTGTCATGCCACCGTTTCCAAAACGGTCTTCCGGGTAACCACCTATGTGGTGGGTTGCCAATTAAGGCCTGACAATCTCGCCGTCCCAGATGCTTAATCCACCTATGGTGGGGTTACCAATTATGGCCTAGTAACTCACAATCGGTCCAATCCGATAAGCTGCCTTTCTCAGATGATATGAACTACTCTATAAAGTTAGTAATCATCTCTAAATCGATGATATAAACTACCTCCAAGAAGTTGCAATCATCTCTCAAGGTAGTATGAACAGCCAGTACTGCAACTACCTCTTACTGCCAAGGTTACAATCATCTTCGAATGGATGGTATGAACTGCCAAGCAGCAACCACACTTTCCCGACGATATGAACAACCTTAAGCAGTTGTGCTGAACCATATAGCGGCTGCCTACGTACCCTCTCTGTAGCTCGAAGGGATCAAGCACGACCGTAGTTCGTCTTCTTTGGTTTAGATAGTATGAACTACCCTCAATGGTAGTAACTATCTCTTATTAGATGATCTGAACTATCCTATTTTGATAGCAATCATCTCTTATATAGATTGTATGAACTGCTTGTCGTAGCAGCAACAATCTCTAAGATAGTATGAACTACCCTCAATGGTAGTAACAATCTCTTATTAGATGATCTGAACTATCCTATTTTGATAGCAATCATCTCTTATATAGATTGTATGAACTGCTTGTCGTAGCAGCAACAATCTCTAAGATAGTATGAACTGCTTACCCAAGGCAGTAACTATCTCTAGACGTAGCAGTAAGTTAGATAATATGGATAGTATGAGTTGCATAGCAACAACTATCCCAAATTCATCATATCAGTAGCAATTACCTTAGCACCTACCAATTAATGGCAAGATACCAACATCTATGCTTGTACCTGTACCTGCACCTGCCATTCAAAACAACAATAGACCACATCTGTGTTGTATACCAATCCAAGCCATTAAAGTATTTAGAACATTCTGCATTCTATAACAAATAGACATTCAATTCACGAGCAATAACATATATTCACCATCGACATTCAATTCACGAGCAATAACATATATTAGCAATAACATATATTCACCATCCACTGTGTACAACTACAATATCTGCCAATTCCAATTAAACATAAACAAGAATATTTCCAAATGCATCATACCTCAAAACCACAATGTATCCACATGTAATAGTGAAAGCCGCATGGCCTGCTTCATTAGAAAACAGAATTTTAAAGGAAAAATACATTATCATATAGGCATGCTACTTTAGTCCTAATATGACAAAGGATGATCATATAAACCATATCGGCGAATACATCATAGTTCACTAGGTACCAACAAATTTTAAACAGTGGATAGATTCGTACCAACATCATCACATCACTCTATCCTACACCGGTTGTACATGTTAGGCATCAAAAGGCATCCTTAAGCATCGACTAAGACCTGCCAGTTTATTTAGAATTAACGACCAACGAAACTTTATATACAGTGGTCCCCAAAACAAATCAGACCCTTAAATCTCGACATAACCAAGTTTACCAACAGTCCAAGACATGTATCTATTATGTACTTTAAGATATAATTCCCGTAGACAATAGAAAACATAATGGGTACACAGTATACTTTAACAATATTAAGGACACATCTGTTTTAAAGTTATGTCAGACAACAGTATATTCGAAGTTAAGTAAAGCTTTCAAAATCAAAATGAAAGAACTCAACCAACCCAATCTTATTATAAATAAGCACACCCATACCATTTCTAAATTCATTCTCGATGGTCCAATCGTTACATAGTGCCAGGCACAAATGAGACATCCAAATACTCCAAATTACTGTCAAGTTTCTGGTAATCATTTTCTATTTACTTATAAAACAACACTAATCTAGAATTTAAGTAGTGTCATTTGTATCTTATCATACGAGTTCATATCCTATCAATTAAATCAACTAATAGCATATGGAATACTACCCACTAAAAGATGTATATGGCACATAAACAACTCCACCCACATGAAATGCATATCCGGTAGATGAATTAATTTATTGCAATGAGATCATAGTGAGAAAAACAAGGTTATACAGGATTTCTAGAACTGTGCATTGACTGACTGTAATTGCAGTTCTTCTTGGAAAGATAACATTTAAACACACAAAATCTCCATGCATGAACGAGTCGCACAGTAGCAACACAAACTAAGAGTTTTATAATATTTTCTACGTACTAGTACTTCAAGTGTTTAAGCCTTACAAGAGCAATCTAGAACTTTTCTTAACCAAACACCAAAGCTCACTAAGGCAATTCAAAAAGAAACATTTTTAATATATATGTACATAAGAGATTCCCTTTCAAATATTTTTGATATTTAAGCTTTCGAATTAGAATTCATTTCGACATTTTTCCAAACACATTATAGACCATATTTCTCAATGAAGAATTCAGACATTTTATTGGCATGAAATCAAGTCATTTCACCAAAACTTAATACTACCATCAACACCATGGATTTCATAAAAAGGATCAAGTTATAAGAATCAAGCAAAAATCACCACTAGCCAGCTATTAATGCAAAATCCATATAAAAACCATCAAGTCCGGTAGAATGCTCATTCAAATTGTAACTATAAGTCTAGATGGCACAAATGAAAGAACTTCACAGACCCAGAAATCAACAATCTATGAGTTTGTCAATTTGTAAATTTGAAAATGAATATTTCTTTTAACTGCTATCTATGACCTTCGCATACAATCCTTAGTACAATTGCAATTCTATAGTAGAGCATTTAATCAAACACAAATTAGATGAAGTTGCAAATACCCAGTCAAAAATTTATCATAAATTTGACATTAAGAAAAGATTTGGGGAAAACCCCAGAACTAATATGAACCCTAATTTTTCATGTTATTCACAACATCAATTCAAGGAAGAATTTAAAGTAAAATACCTAACCCAACATGCATTTAGTTTAATACACGAACTTGCAAGATGATGAGAATCATTTTGATCATTTGGGTGAGAAACACTTGCCACAAATCAGAATATTAAGTGAAGAACAAAACTTCCTCTAACCATTTACCAAATCAACGAACGTGAACGTCATCAGCAACTTGAGGTAACTTCATCTCCACTGATTTTGTGATTTCAAATATGTTCTATAAATTTTTCAGGGAAGAAGAAGAAGAAAAAAATTGCCAAGACAAAAGAAAATGAAAAATGGATGAAAGAAAAAGAAGGGAAGAATAAGAATGCCCAACCGGCCTCCTTTCATTCTTTGTTTTCCTTGTTTTTAACGACAAGAGGAAAATTACTCAAATATCCCAATGCCCTAACTATTGAACAAGCGTCAAGCATACTTAAAATGTGTATTTCCATCTACTAATAATACTAAGGGATAACCTAAGTGTGTTAACGACACTTGAGTTTTAGAATTTTAGGATCTCTGAGCTCAGAATTTGACTAATGGGTTTAGTTAAACCCGAACAAAAATATAGGATCTCACATCATTACCCCTTAAAAGAACTTCGTCCCGAAGTTCAAAATAAAATGAGAAGTAAAGAGACTTCAAAATAAATGAGAACTTCTCCCTGTACTTTACCTTTGACTTTTAAAAAGGTCCCTCACTTGGGACTTGAAATTTGCACCTCTACCATTTTACAAGATCATCTTCAAACTAGATTTCATGAGCCTGGTGATGTCCAGAAAGAAGTTCAGTTGTTAGAGACCCATCCTTTGGTTGATGTGGTTTACCCAGGCGATAATACTAAGATTGACTTTCCCTTCCCACCAAAAAAAATTCTTCCACTTGTGGGAACGTTTGAATTTCAAATGTGTCAGTTATTAAGTTTTTAGACTAAGCCTAACTACTTTAGGAAATTAGAATCGACACATTTGCTTAAGAATGACCACCATTTTCATAGTAGTCCACTGTGTGAGTCCAACCTGATTAACTTTGAGGATCCACAATTATTCAGGTTATTATTAGGTGCTTCAAATTTATTAGTTGAGTTACTTCAGACTCTACAACCTGATTCTCCGGATCCTGCGAATGAGGAAATCCATCCCATGAAAACATTTTATCTAGACCATTTTATAGAGCCTGAACCTGAACCACACCTAGATGTAGTTGTCTTAAACAGAAAAATAGATAAGGGTGTGCTCGGTTTGTTTATTTTCTTGGCATGTTGCAGTTTCTTTTTATCTGGAATAACACTATTTGATTAAGATGACCCACAATTGTTTCGACTATTGTTATATGATTTTATAAGGTGACTAATTCGTTCTTAGTCTAGCTGAAGACTTTAAACTTATCACTTCTTGGGAACAACCCATGCTCATGCGATACGGTAATATCTTTCATTAACTCATTTCCTTCTATTGGTAACAATTTCTCTTTGTTCATGCTTTTAATCAAGTATCTTTAGAACATTGTGGACAATGTTAGATTTAAGTTTGGGGGTAAGGGAAAAACTTTTAGTTGAAATAATAAAACTCCAAACTTTAGAAACTTGTGAACAATTCAGGATGACACTAACCATTATAGGTAGATGGAAACATAACTCTTATCTATAGGAATTGGTGTACCCAGCTAAATGGTCTATTCATAGAAGGATGCACTCAGGTGTTAGAAATAATATGATAATCATTGAACAAGCATATCTCGGAGTCTATCTCGACCATATCACATTCTGTTTTTATTTTTACAATTTTTTGTTTCTGTAAGTGATTTAGTGAGGCACCAGTATCAAATTATTATCACCGCCAGGATAAAGTAGATTGTTTGAGATCAAGCTCCATTATTGCATTATTTAGGCCATTATTCAAAAAAAATATATATATATAAAATAAAATAAATCGAGTATTGACACTTTGATAGCAATATGTGTGTGTTATCCCTGTCCACGTCGCCTAAGCAAGCGTGGAACGCAGGATCCATGAGAACTATCATGTAAGATGCCGATAAGGAGCATGCGCTTGGATTCAAATTGATCTAATCATGTTGTCAGTATAGTTAATAATATAAAGATAATTGTTTTATTTTCAATAAATTGACTGCTGGGGACCTTGTTATACAAGCTGAGTCGATATAAGTATAAGGATTAAGGCCAGTGGGAGCGTATCTCAATCCATTACGATTCATCCTGGCAGTGACCTTCAGACAGATATGGGAAACACCGTTTACCTTAGTCAACATGTGCACCATTCATTACTTCTATATCCATCTTCTAATCTATCCATGTGTTTGAATTTGATTGATTCCGAGCAATGTGAATGTTGATAATTCCATTCAGTTCAGGAACGTTTGATGATTAGTTGAGTAGAGTTTTGCATTCTTATATGAATTTCGGTACGTTGAGTGCAAACTCGTGTACATCAATTGGACTCATATAGGGTAATGATTCTTATAGGCGAAGAATTTAGTATGCCAACTAAATAGCTTGTTTAGTATATACCCTCAATTATTCACAAGTAGCTAGAGTTTGGAGTAAAGGTTTTGTGCGTATACCTCTTTGTAAACCCTCACGAGACAAAACTCGTCCACTAGGGACACCTAGGGGTTTAAAGGCTTATTGCACACGCTAAGTGCAATCGCGATGCTTGTGAAAGTGACTTATAATTTTCATTTTCATTTTCTGGATTTGATTTGCTCGAGGACTAGCAAATAATAAGTTTGAGGGTATTTGATAGAAAATTTTTTGTGTCTGATTCGTCTCAATTATATTGATAATGCTCAATTATACACTAGTTGTGTTATTTTTGTTGTGTTTTTAGATATTTTTGGGAAATAAATATTTTCGGAAAAATTGGCTCGAAAAGTGTTAAAGGCACCCGTAAAATTACTAAAGGCACCCTCATGAATGTGCTAAAGGGACCCCAGAAGAGGATAAGGGCACCCCCATTCTTCTTTATGTTGAAAAGAGTTTGGGCGGGAAAAATTGAGTTTCACCTGCGATATTTGTTGGATTGATTTTTGAAGTGTTTTAATGAGATTCAATCGCGGAAATGGGTTGGTTTGGGCCTGTTGCACTTAAACAGGACTGATAAGTCAACCATATTTGACCAAATACAGCTGAATCATCGGTTTGGAGAGAAAACATGCATGTATATTCTGTGGAGATATTCTCGGGTTTTTTTTATCCATTTTAGGAAGGATTGCGTGTGTCTTAAGGGTGTTTGACTCCAGAAGAGACATGTAGAAACGTGTTTTGGGTGTTTCAACAGCTGCAGACACGTGAAAATATTCCCGATTTTTTTATCAATTGTGAGAAGATATGGGAATTAAAGTCGACAGATTTGGTGCTGCCGAGTATAAATAAGGTACTGGGATGTCAGAGATAGGGGGGTCGATCTAGGAGACTAAGAGAAGGAAGAAAAATCACTTCAGGGAATTCTTCTCTACTGCTGCTGAAGAACAGAGATTACGACAACAATTTCTTCAACCTTTCTTCCATGGTTTCTTCAACTGTTCTGCAACATTTATCTTCAGTGTACAACATTTATCTTGAGCTTCTACTGTAACAGTTAATCTGTAACGCCTGTACAGCGTTGCATATTCATTGTTTTATTCTTTTTAGTATATTTTCATCTTCTAAACACTTTTTGAACCATGTATTAAACTTTTCAAAGTGCTTTGAGCAAGATGAGCTAAACCCCATCACTAAGGCAAGAAGGAAACCATTTTTCATGATTAATTGGTATATTTAATAATTCTTTTATGACTTTTGTATTTATTTTTAATGAAATTATGATTTTTCTTAATTAATTGTGATTTTATTTGATGGTTTATGCTGGGACCTAGAGCTTTTGATGAGCCATGCTTGTGATCTACAATTGATATTTTAAAAATCTACCTTTGGCAAAAATTAGAGTCACTTATTTGAGCTATAATTCTTTAGAATTGTTATTTTTGGATCCAATTAAAAGTGGTTAATGGTGAAATCCATAACCTCAGTATTTGCGACTATTATTTTCATCTTTTGTGTATATTTTCTAGTTTAAAATAAGTTTTTAAATCTAAAATCAATCTTCATAAGTTCAGTAGTTTGAAACCCATTCTTACCACCATCTACAAATCACATCAATCCGGAACTCGAGGTGTTACATATAAGACACGTGTATGTAGCCATGGGAATAGACGACTAGTCAAGAAGTAGGATACTATCCAATTATCGATAGGTACTTCCAGAAATGGAGTCAAGAGGAAAGCTTCGTTTCAGCAAGTGATAAAAAAAAAGCCATTCACATCAAATCCAATATCATCCTCAGCACCATCCCAAGGTCTGACCAAGACTCCACGACAACAACAACAACAACATGAGCAAGATATGAAACCAAAATTAACATTCTCATACTTTTCTTTTCCCATAAAGGAGGTCCTCGAGTTACTAGAAGCCTGGATACAAGACGGCGCTCCAAGTTACCACATGTGCAACGTTCACCAATATCCCAAGAAATGTCAGATCCAAAGTATTTTTGTTTTTACCGATTCGTCAACAATCCTACCATCGAATGCAATAGTTTGAAACGTATCTTCAAGGAGAAGATAGAATCAGGTGAACTACATGTGGGGACTGAAGATGTCCGCATGAGTCTGCTCCATATCAGAAGCTTCGCTTTTTCCGAAGAATCTATCAGCTGAAATGTTCAATCCTTGATAAAGTACATGTGCGAACTTCTTTACTTATCAAAGGCACAGTGCAAAGATATTTTCACTGCTCTCAATCGTGTTATATCCGGTAAATGCTTATATCTTGATGAAGATACTCCCGTTCAAGTCAAGCCTCCTTTGGAGGACATGGTCGACAAGAACAATGAGGAGCACGGCTGGGGACTCTCCCCCACAAAGATGCAAAGTTTTAAATTGTTAGAGAATATCCAGATTACGACATGGTTCTGAGGCGTCCATGGATTCACAACAAAAAGGAGGGTTCCTCGTTACTATCAAATCTTAGGGATTCGATCAAGACTTTAGGACTCAACCAAGTAAGTTTTATTCAAGATATTTCTTTAGAACCAGCTATCTCACGTCCCATCAAGGCTTGGGGACCTGAACCACAGACCAACCCTGCTATGACTAGACGATGTGAATGGGAGGCTGATCCCTTTCAATGTTTTATCAAGTGGATTAGAGTCGTCCCTGCTAAAGATAAGAAGAATTTCATCAACACTGATAAGGATGAGGGGGTAGTGACACATGGTAAATAACTCAAGGATTCCAATATTTAAATACTCTATAATCACCCTTCCAATATTTCCCAATTTTTGCAATATTCGTAATCCCTCCAAAGTGATTGCAATGTTTCTGCGTTCATGCTTTGAATTTATAGTTTATCAACCAAAGAAAATATCATTATCGTAAAAAAAATAATCTTGAAAACCACATGTCAAAGCCTACCTACTCAAAATAAAAAAAAAAACCATAAAAAAATTTATAGTTCAGAAACACAATTCATCTAAACAAGAAGAGGAGTCTTTAAAGACTGGCTCGGTTTGTTAAGAGGTATGCTTTCTCTAAATACCGCTCTAAACTTCAAAGCCTCCGAGATAGCCTTTCAGTCCTATCTTTGGCTTTGGAAGCCGCCCCAAGGAGTTTCCTATCGAAGTAGAAATCAACGCCAATACTTGCATTAGGATATTCAATTGGAACACTCTCTGTTACACTTCTGTTCCGCGTATCAACGTTATTTGAAGCACTATCCTCAAAAAGTATGCAAGAGGTAGTCTACTTATACCTTTCATCTTGGGATAGAACATTATCAACATCAGAATTAATAGTAACCCTTATTTCTTCATTGGTCAACTCAACTCTCTGATTTTGGTCATTCCCCCCCTAAAAAGTAGAGTGGTTATAAGCATATTAGGTTAGAACATACCAAACACAAAAATTTTGAGCATGAACCATTAAAATCACTATACATGCTCATAAATATCATATACATTCATTATAAAGTAATATTTGAAGTATGATGTGGTTTGAACCAATTACAAGATGTTTCACAAAAATCGGATCAGAAACCGTTTTTAATGCCTCCTGGAAACTCTGAAGCTGGCGGCAATCGATGAGGAATATGAGCATGATTCATATGTCAAACGTTTCGTATGGATGAATAATACAACATAATGAAAGGGAGCACCAATCGGACAAACGAGCTAAGAGTTATGGACAAAACGGTGAGCGACATCACGTCTGAAAACTGTCATAATTTTCCTAGATATTTCTTGAATTTTATTATTGGGTCGTTTTGATGCCCCAAACAAGCTCAAAACCTGTATTTTCCCTTGAGAAGACGTAGGAAATTGTTTTATAATAAATATATAGAGGTCAATCATCAAAAAAGAAGGTTGTATGAACATTCTACAACGTTTTTCCTAAGCACTATACTTCTGAAATTTTCTAATGACGAAAATCCATAAAGTTTTTATAAATTCAAATACGACTATATTTACCTGAGAAGTTTAAATAATTCATATATTATATCACAGTCACTAAGAGAAGAAACTTACTTGATACGGATCCAAGATAACGAAGGAGCCTGGTGTTACTTTATCTTTATTGCTTACTTCCCCATCAACAACAGTGTGATCAGATTCTTCGCGAAGTTCATCAGTACAAGATGCGTATTCAACTTTTTCATCCTCAGACTTATCTTCATCCTCTACATTTATGGTGTCTCTCGAAACCTCAGAAGCATCAATATGAGATACGAGGAGTTACAAATAGGAGACTTGCTTTGCTGCGGGGTCGAATCATGCTTACAGGAAGAATCATTCACGATCATTTTCTTACATACTGGAATTGTCATCAACAACTGAAGTTTTTTTGCACTCGAGGGAGCTCCAAACGCGCATGCTACAAGAAATAAACCTATCAGTCAAGTCATGATATCCACACTTTCAGTTAAGAAGATTAAAGAAGAGTGGTGACCGTAGGGATACAATATCTCATTACCACCTCCAGAGGAGTACAGTAAGCTTATGATTCTAAGGATAAGGATAAGCACGACTCCCACGAGGTCAGAGAGCATCCCTGTTTCAGCTCAACAACCCAGACAACAAAGACAGATTCAACTCAAATTTATTCGCTCCAGTCCAATCGCTTCAACGACGACAAAGAACGACTCTAACCCTCATGGATTTCCTTTCCTTATTAATTTTATGGAGGCACGGACCAGTGACGACACCATCATATTATCTCTTGCCTGGTAACGGATCCAAGTGAATTACACTTGGGGACTGGCTACTCTTTCATTTTTTGAAAATTTAACATAGTCAGATCCTTCAACCAGAAGGTCTGATCAGCAACGGTACTAGCAACAAAACTGTACATATCAAAACTAACACCCTCATGGCAAGGTCACACCCGCACCCTCATATATTATATTTTCACATCTGCTCTAATAGAGCATCATCACTCGTGGGAGGATAAATGCCGGGGGTAACTCATTACACCACTCAAGAGAGCGTAAAAACTCAACACCCTTTAAGTACACAACCTAAAGTATATGCAACATAATTCACCCGTGGATGTCATGAACTCATTCAACACGTATTGTTCTGCACTTGAAGACTTGATTTGTTAGGAGAATCAATCCAAATCCATTGCAACCAAGGTGATCCCGAAAACCAAGTCAATAATATATCAGAGTCGTCGACAAAACCTCTCTACATCAGTACTGCACACGACTAGGAATCCTCCTCCTCCTACCTGATTACACCAAGAACGGTGACTTCATCCTTACTGCAGCTACTTACTCCAACCACACGATTCTATTATTGGACATGTACCGAACTTAGAATTCTCAAAGTGATACCATCAATTCCTCTCATACTTTAAGAGCCGTCCCTCAGGGACGCGTCTCACTCTGGTAACATTCCTTCATTACCTCTTCATTTTATAAACACAGAAATCGGGAACAGTCATTAAGGAACGAAGAAAAACATCCTTCACGAGAAGTGTTGATCTATGTTTCTGCGATGACATACCAAAAGGGCGCGTCAATCAGAGACATGGTATATGAGATACGGCTCTTACACCATAGTCTACAGAATCTGAAAATTTACACAAGTTTGCTAATCACTAATGTTTACATACGATTGGCTGACCTAGCAAACTCCGAATCGAGTGATTCTTTTTTCATATGATAGTTTGGTTTCTTTGCTTCAATAGTTAGGGTTAAACATTGAAATATTACATTGTATGAAACTTTAACAACCCCTGGAGCCAACGCTCTACAAACAAGGTTTTCCATATGGTATTTAGAAGACTCAACTTTACAAAGACCTTATCCGCTCGTGGAATCTTATATTCTCAGATATAGTATCATCTCAGGTTCTACTGCATCTCCCAAGAAGATATAACCATACTAGAAGACGTCATCAACCTCGTGTCACCACTACTCCACTATTGTGACCATGCCGTCCAAACTTTTGCTACTAACTACAACTCAACGTTTCTTGGATACTCACGGATTGGTTCTCATGGCATGAAGGCGAGCATCTATTAAACCTAACTAGGGTTAGTGCTAGGGGGCGTATACCATAGTTACGTAAAGCAAAAGGTAAGTACATCTCCTCTCTCCTTGAATTTCTAAGTTTATATACTTGTTGGAAGTATATTGTCACCATCTAGTGCTTATTGTGCAATATTATTGTTCCTTACTAAGCAGGGGACTTAATGTAGATGGTGGATTTTTTATAAAGGATAAAATCATAAATATATATATATTTTTAACTCAGGTATCAGAATATATCGAAACTTAATATGTTTCATTCTGCAAAGAGTCCTAGGAATATACTAAGTCATAATGGGTATCCATCTATGTCTCTCTTTTTATATATACGTATGTATATAATCATAATTACTGTATGACTCAATATCCATCTATATATGAAATTTTTAGAATAATACTGGTGCTTGCTGCAATACTCACATACATTCTATAATTTCTATATAATAAATCTCAAAGGGCGTGTCACAAATTATGCGTCATTCCTCCGTACGTGCCACCACCAAAGAGCAATACCCCAAAGACGTTTTACAAAATAACACAGGCTAGATCGAGCGAGACGCGCACCCAGAGACGTGCCACAAGTTAAAGGAGTTTGTCCCGTCTTTGGGGACTCCTCGCTAGGAGCTTGTCCCGTCCTTAGGGACTTCTCACTAGGTTCTTGTCCTATCCTTGGGGACTCCTCTCTAAGAGCTTGTCCCGTCCTTGGGGACTCCTTACTATTTCACTATGGTACCAGTCCCTCATGGTCACGTTATTACTTATGACGCTGACCTAACGCCAGCCAGCCTTATATGGTTCCGAATCAAGCCTCTTCGCCTAGTATTTGAGTGCGTCATGTCTGGCCCTTGGGAACTTTCGCGTAATCTTGGCTTCGAACATTCACAAATTTATACCATGTTACTCGTAAGCTAATACATGACCACTAAACTTACCAGTCTCGAAACTGATCAGTCTAATTATCAATCTAAGTGAGTTGCGCAACTTGCCTCACTAACTTAACAAGTTATTGACTTGACCTAATCAAAATAGTGGTGGTCCACAACTCCACTATTTATACGAGATATCAAATATAACACATGAGGGGATTCTTATTGGGGTATTGGTCTGGCGGTCTACGGCAATCGTGCGTTGTGGCAACACATACACGAACAAGAAGGTAACAAATAATGGGAAAGTTACAGAGCAGTTAAGAGCACGAGGAGTAGTGGTCATACAAGTCTTTTCTATTTTCCGGACATGACTCCACTACAATCGCCACAATCGTTATTCCTCCACTTCTTCGGTAACTTCCACCACTTACGAGAAATCATTGTGTCTCCTCTAAATCTATAAATAGATGGCTTCATCTATTCAAGAGAAAAGAACTAAGAGACAAAGATATACAGAATTAGTGATTCATCCCAAGGATAATCCATTCTTTACCACATACACTAGAATTACTTATCACACTGAGATTTCTCAACCTTCTTTGCTTCCCTCTCCTAAGACCTACCCAATCTTTTCCACATTTGTGATCGAAGCAGGATGTGAACGGTAACTCCTTGGTTTAGGCTCGTCCTGTTCGAGCTTGATATCTCGAACCTACATGAACTTACTCTTTTGTTGTACATTTTTTTCACCATAAAAGAAAAACCACATTCAATTATACGGGATGTCTTACCCATGTGATTTGTTGCAAATATCATCTCCACACTACCCATGTGATTTGAGGATGCAATCAAAACGTTAAGTAAATTCTTAATTTGAATAGGCAAAGTTCTAGAACAAAACTCTTTATTTTTTCCTTCTTAGTTGCTTTCTCTTCGTATTCCTTGAAACAATGAAGAATTAGAAAATTGCAAAATCAAAACGATCACTATAAAAGATAAATCAAGTCTGATGCACTATATAAAATCGAATCTATTGAACCGTATAAAATCAAACGAAATAATTGGTTTTATAAGAGAAACAAAAAGCGAGAGATATCATAATAGAGTTTCTATAAATACGATACATAGCAAGTTAGGGTTTCTATTAAAATTATAAAAAATATAAAAAACTATGGATATAAATGAATCCTTAATTAAATCCATAACCCACCAAATATGATTCAAGAATCGAATCCGAGTACGACATCAACAAGGTTACCTAGAAATCAAGAAAGTTAGATAAAATTTTAATCTTGAATAGAGTAAACAAAAAAAAATCATGTATAACCAACCACCCGTACCATTGAAAGTTACCCTCCTATAATATGAGAATTATTTCTACTAATGTGAATATAACTCTAAATATGATAATTTTTTGTATGGGTTTCACTGAAAAGGATAAGTTACCTATGGCGACCGGTTTGTAGTTATGCCTTCGGATGTTGATGTAACTTTAAAGTTGGAGAAAAATAATCACACATCAGATATATGGTCTAAAGCAATCTTGACTCAACAATCGATCAGAGTAGATATTGAAGTTTCTCAACATTCTTGATTTGTGAAGAAACATATGGTGATGATTCTCGAGAGCTATTCAGGATTTTACTTGTTGATCTATAAATTCCCCATTGGTTATTAATCAAATATGTAATGATTAGTATTTTTGAAGTTTATGAATTTGAACTTTATTTGATGAGGTTGTAAACCCTAAGTTCTGTTGGGATCGAATTGAGAAACCCTTGCCTACAAAATCAAAAAACTAAAATCAGTAATAAATAAGAACTTGCAGGAGAAATTATAAGAAAATCAAAATAAAACAGATTAGGGTTCTGGCATAGCTCGTATACGTCCCTAAATTATGTTCCTTCCATGACTGCATGACAAAAATAAAATGCAAGCAAAAGATCATAGAGTTCTCCATCGCAGGATAAGAAGCCTTCTATCGAGAAATAAATAATGTCCATCTCGTTCATAATGCTACCCATTTTTTAAGTCAATGGAATTTGGTAACAAAGTAAACCAAAGGAAAAAGAAAATGAATCAACAGGAAATCTTACTGATAGTGCTACATCTTCTCCAACACCAACCTCTATCCAAAACTGCAGTGTATATTTTTTTTCTAACTCGTTTGGCCCTTCAATGTTCCTTCAGTTTGCGCTCCAACTTCATTTGATTGCTCCACAACCTAAACATAGGTCATCACGGTCAAGACAAAGTAAACTTGTAGTACCCGAGTGCTAAGAAAAAGAAAAGAATCAAACTCAATGTGCACCTGTTTTGGGCATTCGATAACTTGATCAGGTTCATCCATACGGTTATTTCCAGCATCAATAAGCTCTTGAATATCAAACAAAGAAAAGCTCCAAACTAAATTTTCACATGTTTTGAGATCTTGATAGCATACTCGGTGTCATTCATACGCTTCTTTCCAGCATCAATAATCTCTTGATTGGACATTGCTTAAGCGTAGTTAATTCATCGAACATCATAATATCATTCACCAAACAAATGAATATCACAAAACAGAAGGTAAAATGTTTCCAAACATTGGAAATTGGCATTAAAGGGGCAAAGATTAACATTGCTAAAAGGTCAAATCTTACCGGGTGCCATTGGTACACTGTCCTAAACTATTGGGTCACTACATACCTGCAAATTCATTGATAAATAACAAAATCATCTTAACAAAAAATCATACCAAAAAAAAATTAGAATCAAAAGGATATTCATGAATTAGTTTACATACAGTTTGATTAATCACCCTAGTCGTATATAGATGCATTATGCAGAAAGAGATCGCAAATCAAAACATGATGAATCAGATGACCTGGAAAAATTTAAAATCAACATCATATGAAAAACGCCTAGATCATCTAGATCACTAGTTTCAATTCAAAATAACCAACAACAAAAAATTGATAGTAAAAACAAGGGTTTTCCTAATAAGAGACAGATAAAAATCTACATTTCAAGAAAAATTTAGAGTATTTCAATTTCATCAATCAATCCTACAAATTAGAAAACCCCAATGTTAAACTTGTTAAGAAAAAAGACTATAAAGAAATCTAAAACTGAATATATATAATTATATTAAAAAAACTCATTATTTTAGAAAAATACCCCTTTGAAGAAGAAGATGATGATTACTACGAAGACGAAGATTATCCATTCACACCTACAATATCATAAAAAAGCATAAATTAGTAGAAAATAACAACAATGCAAATAGAAATAATAATCAGTACACCTAATGCTTGTGGGTAACACAATTTTAAGGGTAAAAAGAGAATATGATGGAGTAGGCTAATGCGGTAAGAGCGAATCGTCTAAACCCTGAAAAAATTTGTATTGTAGAAGTATTTTTTTAAAGTTCGAGAGATTAATCTGTACAAACCTGCCCTAAACTAAGAAATGGTCATTCCAGTCTTGTTTCGGTCACAGTAGTAGGAAAAGGATCGATTTGTAGGGAGGGAAGCAGAGATGGTATTGAGTCAATGGAAATGAATGCCAGTAATGGGATGTGTTGAACTGCTACGAAGATGAAAATCAGAGTATCTTGCGTAAATATGAGTTTTTTATAATGGTACTAAGATGATAGTGTCGTGTCTTCTAAATAGGTTGAAGAATCTATTTATAGCAGTGGTAGTTAACACATTGATCTCGTAAGTGGTGGTAATTGTAGAGAAGTGGAAATCATGGTGAAACCAGTTCCACTTTGGTAGGGTGGTTGTAAGATCACTACCCCATTTGCTCCTTCAACTGTCTATCACGAATTACTTACTTTCTTATTGCAGGTGCATTGCTACACCGCACGTGTTGTAGGCCGCCAGACCAAAAGTGAATATCCCTCATGTGACATAATTGATGTCTTGATTATGGTTAAGTCTATTTTATAGACGTATATTTATTTGGTCAATTGTTGACCTAGCTAGACTGATGTTAGTTTTAGCACATTGATGAGCCTAGCATATTTCCCTGTGGTGAGTCGGGCATGCTGACTCATTAGTGGATGAAGCATAAAATGTATGCTGAGACAAGTACTGATGCTTGATATACCATAGACGCAAAGAGTCTGATTGGTATCGACATTGGTAGTATTGACATATCACAATGTCAGCTGAGGCCGCAATGATACTCGGATGATATTGTTGGATCGGTAAACGTATGTCTAATGAGATTGCTGGATCGATCATAGACCAATATATATATATATCAAGCATTTGACAGGAATTCGTATGAGCATCAATTAAAATAAAATACTAATGTCAACAATAACCGTAGAATATTTAATTTCGTCTTACTATGTTAAAAATAGTTTGAATAACAAAGTGAAGAAACTAAAATATAAAATTTTGGTAGCTGGACCAATTAAAATATTGGTAGCAAGACCAATTTAAAATTAGGTAGAGGGACCTAATTAAAATGGTGTCAAGACCAATTAAGATATTAGCTAATAAAACCTAATTATGGCAGAAGGACCAATCAAAGAGTGGCAGAGAGACCGACCAATTTGGTGGATAAGGACCGATCAAAATTGGTGGTAGGAGTACCGGCCAATTTGGTGGAGAGGGGACGATATTGGTGGTAGAGGGACCAATCAAAATGGTGGGAAGGACCGATCAAAATTGATGGTATAGGGACCGACCAATTTGGTGATAGGGACCGACCATGGTGGTGTACGGACTAGCCATGGTGCTAGTGGGACCATCCCAGATTATTTTGCCCATATTCTTATAAATCCAAGCGAACTTTGTTTCCCTAAATTGCTTGACTATGGATTTGAAGTAATGTCGTGTTGAATAGTCGATGTTTTAGAATGGAGAATAGCAAGCCACAAACCAGATATCATAGTTTTAATTGCTAATTCCTTGTATTTTAATACATTCATGGCATATCGGTTTTCACTAATACATATATTATACGGTATTTCAGTGATGTTGACCGATATTTTATATTTTCACCGTCATGTAGATTTCTTGTTTAGATACAATTTTATGTACACTATATTAGTTAAATAAAATGGATTGAACTATCAAATTTAAAAATAATATAATCTGAGTAAATTATTACATTACAATATAGCTGAGCGTATTCTGGTCTTGAGTACCAATTGAATTAGAAGCTTAATATAGGGGCTCCCATATCTTGATGGGGCTCCAATTTTTTTGTCCCAACCAAAGCCCGTGGCTAAGGGGTGACCTAGGGGCAATTCAAATGTCAATTTTATCCTTAACCTAATTAAAAATTAAACACACTTAACACTAATCAACTCTCCATGTTTTAATCTAATCAAGAGATTCAAGAACAAATCGACCAAAATCAATCACCACAACAACCAACAATGGTGTATCTAATTGATTGAACAAAACCCATGTTATTCTTAGAACTTCTAATTGATTGAATTGCATGATTGATTATGAATTGGGTTTTTAAAAATATGTACACAGTAGAAATTACGGTTGGGTTCGTGTGAAAACCCAACCATAAATTCAAATGTAGAAGATGAAGATTTAAGAATGTTAAGGTTGGGAAACCCAACCGTAACAATTTGCGGATTTTTTTCAAAAAGAATTTACGGTTAGGTTTTTAGAAACACCCAACCGTAACAAATTTTTAAACCCCAATTGTAAAATTAGATATATAGATTTTAAGTTTTTTTCGATTCTATCTTGTAGAGAATTGAAAGACGAAGCTAACCCAAAAAAAAATGAGGTCAATCGGACATTATATGAAGGAGTTATGATCAAAACGGTGACATTTTTATTTGTATCCAGGAAGAATTACGGTTGGGTTGGGCCAATAAACCCAACCGTAACTC
>JAJJMC010014646.1:860159-877166 GCA_023531435.1 Papaver californicum | reverse complement strand
TTTTCTCCAATGCAGGTAGCCCACGGGGACCATGTTACATCGTCGGCCTTCAATTCGTTTAGAAGAGACCTTGCACGGAGAATATCATTTTTCTTATACGTGAACTCTTCCAACGCGAACATCTTGGCCACACCATTTCTGTCTCAACGGATGGCATATGAGGTCGAAGTATGCCAAGATACTCGTACCCAGAACTTCAATTTTAAGAAAAAAAGAAAAAAGTTTAAGTTACCACCAAATAACCATTTAAATAATATTGTGGAAAGTTATTTACCTCAAATATCTGACACGATCCGGTTAGTGACTTTGTTCGCCTACCGGCTGCGCCAAGTGTGCTTAAAAGTTTGGAATAACCGGCACCACCCCAGTCATAAGTGCCAACTTTATCTATATCATCAAAAGCAGCTAACCAACCGGCATCAATGTAGTTCTTTGCATTTGAGAAGAAAAATTGACCCAGAACATACATCCAGAAGGCCCGCGCAATTTGTGTTGCAAGTTTGTCATCGCCTTTCGCCTCTACCAACTTATCCTTTTTAAAGTATAAGGCCAAAAAGAACACTGTCATGGAATCTGAAATCCATTGCGGAGATTGTCCTGCTATATAACACCCTTCATTGTTTAGTAGATCTGGGAAAATATGTTCTTGTACATATTCAAAGGAATATTTGATGTTGTCATATGGAATGGACCCTCCAACACCAATACTAATCCCGGTCAGCATAATCCAGTCCAAAGGTGTAATCCCCATTTCACCAAAAGGAAAGTGGAAGGTGTTTGTGGTGTCCCAAAAACGCTCGACGATGTAGTCTATCATTACATGTGACGACTCGCCAAACTCCATTGTCAACAATCGCGTCCATCCTGCCTTTTCTATAATAATAGCAGCTCTAGGGCAGTGCTCAGATATAACATGATAATGTTGTTAGACCGATTTTATAGACCCGCGATGCATGTACTTGGTCTTTGGGTCTGCCCGTAGACTCATATTACAGGAAACGTGGGCGTCATCTTCAAGCATAACCAGGCCAACATCATCGTTCATTCCTTCAGGCACCTGATCAACCACTGGGTCCTCCGATGTTGTGGCTTTTTTGTTCCTTTTTCTCCCACCAACAAATCGAGATGCAAATTTCCTCAACATCTATTTCAAAATATTTGTTAAATCAATCTCAAAATAATATTACTCCTGTTTTTCTCCTAAACATAACAAAAAATTATAATGAATCCAATAGCTGAACCAAAACTAAAAGTATTGAAACTAAATCCACTAAATGGATTTCGGAAATTTAGAGGATTGATTTACCAAATTCTATTTTCTGGTACTAAATATAACTGAAAATAAAATGCAAAACCAAACCACAACAACTGTAACAATAAGTTCCATTTTCCAAATAATATTTTCAACTTTACTCAAAACATCCGAATTAATTGAACCCACATTTCTAACATCAGGGCAGTGGAATTTAAATTAGTGAAAATGCACGAAAAATAAAATGTACACATGAATTAACCTGCTATGATTTTTCCTCTTAACATTTTAAAGCAAATAAGGAAAAATTATTAAAGACTATCTTAACATTTCAAAATGATGTTCACTAGTTTTATCAATATAATTAATGGGTTTCTACGGTCGGCAATACAGGGTTCTCGAGGCAGCAATCAAAGGCTTTAACGGCGGCACACTTTTATCAATTTCAGTATTTTTCGTTATCGACAATCAATAACAATCACAAAAATCTAAAGGACAGTGTGGAAGAAAGCTTTTACCTTTGATTGAGTGGGTAAAGTCTTCTTTTCCTGCTGCCGCTACCGTGTAAGTAGAGAAGAAAATGTGAGAAGATTTCCTGCTGCCGCTGCTGTGTAAGTTGAGAAGAAAATGTGAGAAGCCTCTTCCAACATAACTATAAATACTAAACCCTACCACACGGTTACCAACCCGTCCCTGTGCAACACGGTCAATTACCAAGCCGCTTCATTCAACCCACGGTCACTTAGAGCAACAACTTTGGTTTGATCGGTCGGCTAGCTAGCCGCTTCCCATACGGTCAGTTAGACCAACAACCTTCATTTGATCGGCCTCCTAGGTAGCCGCTCACTCATACGGTCATTTAGCATAACTACCTTCTTACAGACGGTCACTTAAAGTTATTCCCAGAAACACGGCCACTAACAAACACGCCCCTCTCTCTCACGGTTAATTAGTGAGCCGCCCCATGTACATTCGGTTTCCTAACTGGCAGATGTTCCATACGGTCACTTACGTGTGCTACGAAAGTTGTATACGGTCACCTATAGCAACTGCCAAAACATTAAAACGTTCAACTGGGTGGTCGTTTCAGAGATAAGCGTCATTCATCGACACCGTATCTCGTGATACGGCCACCCAACTATACGCATTAATTATTACGACCTTTTATGAAGTCGTCTCTCGTAATTCGGCCACCCAACTAGATGCTCAATCATACGTATCGTTAACTTACCGCATTATATACGTAAACTTACCGCATTATATTTGGTGCTCATTTAGATGAGCGTATAGTTGTGCGATCTTCTAAGTGAACGGCAATACTAACATACGCTAGTATAGTTAACCGTGCGTGTTATATTCGGCCCATTAATAGAACGCCTTGTATCATACGGTTACCAAAAACACCGTGCGAGTAAAATTTACTCTTCTACCGCTGTGGTTTTTAAACCAAAGACCAAACAAAATTTGGTATTTAGTCGATAGGATAGTCGCACCGCTGCAGTTGCCCTAAGAAACATAGGTAAACTAAAGATAGTGGATCAGTGGACAAATACATACCCAATATGACGACAAATACAGCAAACCATGACCTTTATACTGCACAGAGTTACGTGGTAATTAGAAAAATAAAAAACCAAATGAAATTTTAGGACTAAAAGAAAGAATAGAAGAAGAAAAAAACGAGGGGAAAAATTAAGTCTCATTTTTCACGTGTTATTTGTTAGTATTCGTTAGAGATCCACTCATCCACATACATGTTTCAGACTTAGACCTCCGCCGAATTCTGCTCTTAATGACATCGGACCCACTCAATGCAAACTATAAATTCGAATTACTACGAATGCTTTTATCACTTTGTTAATGATTCTATTTCAACAACAGAAGCATAAAAAAAGAAAGAAATATGAAAAATACAACAGTACCCTTATCAATAAGACGGAACTGCAATTTAGAACTCTGCCTTGTTCCTCCATCTTCATCAGCGATAGATACATACAGTCATCATGATCACCACCAACATCATAATAACTCTATGTAAGTTTATGAACAAATGATCATCTTATTTTCTTCTGCTCCATTGTTTCTCTTTCTTAATTTTCTAATCCTCATGTAGGACTGAGGGTTCAGATGAAAGCCCACAACATCTTACGATTTTCTTCGATGGAAAAGTTTCCGTTTGCGATGTCACAGAACTTCAGGTACATAATTAGCCAGCATTTTGTACTTATTGGATAGTTGGAAGAATTTCAGATTATCTGCCTAGCTACCTAAATTTGTCGCCATTGGTGGAGAAACTTTCAATCTAACGTTTTCTTTAAGGCCAATCTCAAATCTGGTTAGGAAATTGGTATCAGAATAATCAAAAGAAATACTAAAACGGGCATAAATTTGGTTGTTACAGGCTAGAGAAATCTTAAGTCTTGCAAGAAGAGAAATGAATGAAAGAATGGCAGGTAATTCTAGTTGTTCAACACCATGTTCATCAGTGCCATCATCAGTCCTGCAATCTCAGCTACAAATAAGTCCCAATGGTATTTGTATGCAGAGATCTCTGCAACGTTTCCTTCAGAAAAGAAAAAACAGAATTCAAGCAACTTCTCACTATTACAAGCCCTAAATTCCATTAGATTTCCACTTTTTATTGGATCTTACACGGGTAAATAACTTTTCGAATCCAATTTTCTATTTAAATGAATTACTGTGAGAAATCTCATTGGATTTTCAGATGTAATAGTAAATTAAATTTCAAGTTGTTTACACTGTATGGTTCATGAAAAAGTTGAATTAATTGTCACATAGTGTCAGGGTTTAATTTGTTTTAATCCTTCAAATTTGATTGTAAAAGATTAAATCCAGTTCTGCACGATTGCTGCAAGGAAAAAAAATTCTCGCGTAATGCTTGAGCACTTTTTACCCAGAAACATCCCAACTAACCATTGAGAAATATGAACAACATCCAATCAATCTAGTAAATTTGGGAAGCTTTTCATTTAATACATGTTTTTACAAGTTATCTAACCAACCAAATAAAATGGGAAATTAAAAGAGAAAATTGGAAAAATGCTTCAAAATCAAGATCACCTAAGAAAATGCCTTAATTCTGACAATCTTGGGAAAATGCCCCAACGACCTTGTTAGAATTGGGGCATTTCACCAACTGACCGTACACAATATCTCATCTGTGCACTGCTCACACGCAATACATTGCATCTGTTAAACCTGTAACTTGGATCCAAAATCAAAATTACATGTTAGCAATTGACCATAACCTTTGATTAATGGGAAAGTCTTGTTTGTAGTTCCCGGAACCATTATCAACTGCCTTACACCACCCCTTGGAGATGTGTTAGAGAAATCAAATCAAATCAATAAACAACTTTTTACACGTTGGAACTGGCAAAACTTAAAAACCAAATTTGCCTGACTCTGGCAGAATTCATAGATGCAGTAATATGTCAGAATCCTGAAAATCCACAACTCCATATTCATTCACCTAACCACCGAAACCTTAGAAGATACAGTACTTGTAAGCTACAATATTGGTGAAACATCAAATTAAGAAGAAAATGGCATCATGAGCACGGTAAAGGCCTGGATATTACGATTTAGAAAATGCTCAAATTCAATATGCAAGTGAATATAAATAGTTTTAAAACATCATCTTAATAGGAAGAAAGAATATACACAGAGAAGGCTTGTAATAGAAGCCATTTATGACAAATAACAATCTTTCATATCAAAAGCTTAAAATTCTTTCTACTATAAGCAATTCTAGACTCATCAAGAGTTCTTAGAATGACAGATAGAATTATTAATGCAGAAAGAACCTTAACCCCATAGCATTACTTGAAACAGTTATGCAATAGAGCTATTATGATTCTAACACGCTTTATAACCTTGGTGCGATAGCGATGCGAGACTGATCATACTCTGTCACAATGTGAGAACGAGTAATCTCTTTGAGTGAGCGGCATCCACTTAGGGCCATTGTCAACTCAAATTCATCGCGAAGCATCTGGAGAACCTTTCTTACACCAGCCTCACCTTCAGCAGCCAATGAGAACACAACGGGTCTTCCAATCTGAAATCAAGAGAGCACTTGGATTAGAGAAGATGCCACTGAAAGAAGCCTGTTTCAATTTATACTACTAACGCAATCAATTTCTTTTTTCACTTACGAATATGCCAGAAGCTCCAAGAGCTAATGCTTTGAAAACATCTGTTCCACGACGAACCCCACCATCAAGGAAGACGGGGACTCGGCCCTGTGCAGCTTTCACAACCTGAAAAATTGCCCACATCAAAATGTTACAAGAAACAATTTCACATGTTCTGCAGAATTCGAGTTTAATTTTCTGACTACTTGTTTTTCTCACTCATTTTTATTTTTTCAATTTGATCGCATTATTATCATTCTTAGTTTCTCCACTTTTACTTACTGTCCTGCATCAACATATCAAAAATTCAAATAGATTTCATTTCTGTTTCTTTTAACATTTGAGAGCAGCAACTATTATGAACGCTTAGACGTACCTCCTCAAGACAACTGATGGTGGCTGGTGCAAAGTCAAGCTGGCGAGCTCCATGGTTGGACACGATGATACCTGCTGCTCCTGCTTGTATAGCTAACCTAGCTGTGTAGTCACCACAAAAAATGTAAGTGGGGTATACTAAAAAATGTTGCACCTCGAGGAGCCAATACATAAACCATAATCAACGAATTACAGAGTTATGGATCTAATATGTCTTACTATCCTCAGCAGTAACAACACCCTTCACTAAAATTGGCATCTTCGTGATTGTCTGAAGCCATTGCACGTCCTGTTCAAATTCAAGAAGGATTGTTCAGTGTTTTTCATTTCGCAATGTCACGCAAGATTAGAATGAACATAGACGGTTTTTATCTTAGTTATCTTCCATTTTTATATCCTTTTAAGATATGTTTCAGTAGCCACGTCACCTATTTGCAACAAAGCGTGTAGGATATACCTTCCAGCTTAGAGTTCGATCAATTTGACCAGCAACGTATGATGCAAGTCCAGAGTCACTTGTCTACATGAAAATAGCAAGCAGATTGAAGATCAAAATAATCTTGGAAATCATCATGTTCAAGATTAAGTAATCCCAACCAAATTTGTATTCACCTTTTCCATCTGTCCAAGGTCCAATCCCTCGAAGTTCTTCAAAGTCAAAAATGGTGGTAAAGTAAATCTGTGGGAGAAATTTTAGATATAGGAGGACGTCAGATAGCTGCTCCATACCAATGTTAAACAAACCACAACTAAGAGATTTGATGTTTTATTTTCTCATGTGGAGTTTGTACCCATCTCAATCAAACTCTAAGATATCTTTATTCAAACAACTTTTGAAGCAAACCTGTTCTTAATGTCAGCTTCCCTACGTCCAAGTCTTGGAGTGTCAACAGTGAGAGCAATTGCCTTGAAGCCAGCTCGTTCCGCCCTTCTAACCAACTGCTCAACAACTTTTCTGTCCTTGTACACCTGCCCAGCAAGTGGAACAATCATATATAAAACACAGCCACGGTGTGGTTTTCAGAACTGAAGACCATTTTTCTCGATATTAACTAGGAATGTGAAATGAGTATTTCTTGAGCTTACATAGAGTTGGAAAAAACGAATCCCTGGTCCTGTTGAAGCAACTTCTTCAACACTGGAAGTAGCCCATGATGATAATGTCTGGACAAACAATTTTGTGGTCAATACATGTGTAAAGAAGTTTCCATGGGTTTGAAGTTTGAATTTTATGTGGTGACTTTATGCATGACTTGGTGAAAGTATACGAAAGATATGAAACGTGCTCTACAGAAAATGACAAACAAGTACATATTAACAAGAATCTCCGCTTTTCGGCTCGACCAAAAACAAAGTAAAGTTCAAGGGTTTCAACTCAAGTGAGTCCATTGTTTACAGTACTGAAACAGCATTTGAAGTGCATGCATAATTTCGAAGATAGTTGGGAATTCATGAGAAATGGTGTTAATAAGCTAGTGGTAACAAATTTACCAATTTTAATAGTTAAGAACAAGTTATAGAAGTCGAACCATAATGGTGTTAGCCGCAGATGCTGCTCTTGCTGTTGCATACTCTCCTGTACGAGATTAAACTTGGGATTAGAAATACGAGACATAAATTGAAAAAAGAGAAAACAAAAGAAACATGTGAGAATGAATGACACATATTTGTAGGTTAGTTAATAAAGTATATAACAGCATCCTTATCAGTTCAAGTTGGTCAAGAATTTGGTAAAGCTAAGGTAACCCAGTCTCATTTGATGTATCCACATTCCACCACAAAAAGAAAAGAAAGAAAACATTAACATATAGAGTACATGAACTTAAGTAGAAGACTTAAGCTAGTATGGAGTTTGTTTCATTTAAATTAATATAGCAGTTCCAGCCGAACTTCGGAAAACTAAAACAGTCTCAAATGTAACTTTTGGAATTTAACTTCAGCATTTACATGACTTTCTTCGAGACTATTTGTGAAATATTAAAATTCAAATAATACTCAAAGACTTTGAAAAAACAACCAGATTTTTAAGGATTTTAACCTAAATAGCAATGAGCTTCAGATCACCAAGTATTGATGCTTTTCAGTTAACACAAATATGAGAAGAGAAGAAGATCAATAAAACATTGGATACCTTCAGGGTGAGCCATTTTTTGAAAGGCAGTTGGAGCAATCATGATTGGCATTGATATCTTGAAGCCCAAAATGGTGGTAGTCATGTCGATCTTGCTAACATCGATGAGAATGCGAGGCCGGAACCTAGATGATATATAAAAAAAAAGAAAAAAAGAAGGAAAAGAATACCAATGTCAAAGAAGAAACTCAGCACATCCCTTAAAGAATTTGGCAAAGGTGTTTAGTAAATTCTGCCTGGATATGCAAATTACATATTCTCACAGACAAGACCATGTTTCCATTTGAGACTGTTTCAGTTTTCCAATCTGAAAAATGGACGCGATATTTGAGACTGTTTCAGTTTCCCAATCTGAAAAATGGACACGATAGTTGGGAACTTACCCTCTATTATTCTCAATTAGACAAATTGCTATGGTTAGAACACCAAAGATGGTAAAAGACAGTGAGAAAGCTTACAGGATCCTTGAAAATGCATTTCTGTTTTCCTTGAGGGTCCATTGATCCTCAGCACCTGATGCATAGTAGTCAAAAATCATCTTAGGTAGCTTCTCCTTGGCAATGGCTTCATACTCGGAAACATTGGTTATCTCCATCCTTGTACAAATATATTATAAACTGTTCTCCAACAACCTAGAATCAAAATGAAAGACACAAAGTTATTAGCTCGATCAAATCCACAGAACATAAAAATCTAACAGAAAAGGCACAATCAAGGCCACGGACTGAAAACGAGAACTAAAGAGTGAGACATTAGAACAAGACTACTGTACTGCATTCAAGAACATCTAAGACCGAAATATGGTAAGCATTCATAAAAGCACTATTTTTATCTTTAACAAGTTTCCAGAATTAAGAAAGCAATAATTATGAAACTGTGCAGTAGAAAGTAGAGTACTTATTAGACAGCAAGGGGAAGATGCAAATTACACTGGAAGCATCAATACAAAATCATTAAAATTAAAAATAATAATTAAAAGACAAATGTAGTGCAACTAAGTGTTATTATGATTTAAAAGGATGCTCAATTAACATTGAATTTCTTTCCTATAGGTTAAGATCGAGAACTTAAACATTAAATTCATGACCACTCTCCCCCAAAAAAGAGAAAATGAATTTAAAAAAACAAGTTTCTGAAAACTGATTACCCTCTTTCAATTTACAAAATGAATACTTTGCATTACACTTGTGCATATATGAAAAAAAAAAGTAATTAGAAAGAGAACTGGAAGAAAACCCACCTCAGAAAGACAAAGAAGAAATAATAAGAAGTGCAAGAAAATAACAAAAGAGAACACAGACCTTGGAGCGGGTAGCAGCAGGGGAAATGAACGAATGGAAGGAAGACGAGAGAAGTGTTGGAGATAATATAATTGGTGAAAGAAATAAGGTAGCGAGGAGTAGTTTGAATGAGGACAAATGGGTAGGAATTATTAAGAGGATTTTTTACATTTTTGTGGATTGGTTTTTCGAGGTGAGCATTTGAAACGGTATCTGATCATCAAAATGGCACTACTCTCGTCCACATACGTCTTCATGTGTTTGACAACCTCTGTTTTGGTTTTCCAAAGTAATCCAGAAGGTTTTAACTCTTGGAGATCAACAGAAACACACACGAGAAAAAGAAAAAAAGATTATCTCTTTTGCTCACTAGAGTCAGTGAGTCACACACTGTCTCTGTCAGTCTACAATCTTTCGAATTCTACTAAAATTGGAGGTATTCTCTCTCATTCTCTCATTCGTGGGGTTGCCAATGCCAACCGAAGGGTGTCTTATCTTTGATTACCTCCTCTCTCTTTAGAGTCTAGACGAGAGATAAAGTGATAAGAGCTCATTGGTCACTCGTCAGTTCCGAACGGCCGTGAAATCAAATGCTTTCCCTCTAATATCATCAAGAGGAACCACAACGGAATGAGTTCTGTTTTGGGTATATAAAATTGCTTTAGTTATTAGCAATAGCTTCAGCCTTCACTCACTTATTAACATTAAACTATGTAAACTTGCTGAGCGGACATTCAAAATGAGCTGCGTAAGGCCAAGTCATGTAAAGGTAGAAAATGATTATATTTGATCAAAAACAGCTATAAATTGACCTCTTGAATGCTTTTATTTAAAAAAAAATATACCGTGCAGCACAAAATAAGTCGTTAATGACATAGTCTTTGTAGTTGGCGGTCAAGTCTTTGTCGTTTGACTAGGATTATATCATCAACTGATAACTCTTTTCCACTTATAAATTTATCATTTTCAAATCAAGTTTTTACACCAAATTTTTTACACAATTTTTTTTTTACATTCTCGACTTTCTACTCTAAATTATTTTCTAATTTTTTTTTCTCCAAATGACACAAATTGCAAATCTTGATTTGACAACACAACTAGATTTTTCTGGAGTCATACTTGAAGCTGTTGTTAGTAAGATATGTGATGGTTATAAGAAAATAGAGAATGAAAAAAAAAGTCTTCAGGTTTTAGATGTTAACCAAGTCGCACCGAAAGAAAAGAAAAAAAGTTCAAGGCAAGAAAAATGAGGGTAAAGAAAATTTGAAAGTTAGTAGTACTTCTCACAAAAATAAGGAAAAATCTTCTTAGGAGCGCATTGAATGGAAGATACGTCAAATGAAAATAAACAGGAGGCCCAAGATTGTCAGAGATTTTTACTGAAGTGCTTAAGTTTTTACTGTCCTAGTTTATATCTTGTAAAAGAGCGTAGTATAGTAGTAAATTAATGTACTGAAAATTTGTGTAATTGAGATTAATGTTTAAGTTAATTGAATCAAATTGTTCAATCAAATTAACTCACATTATTTCCTATTTTTGACCAAATATAATTTCTCTTAACATTCATGCATTTAAATTTATTAATAATTAAATTAAAACAGACTAGTTTTTGATTCAATACATAAAATCAAAATTACATATTTTTAATTCATTATATATATAATTAAAATTACATATTATTTCCTGTTGATATCCTCATGGTTGAGGAAAGATCCAGCTTTCATCTGGGGGGTAGCTTCCTTGTGCTAACATGGCTACTATAGTAGGTTGAGTAGTGTCAGGAGGTTGAGTTGCATCTTCACCATAACATCCAAAGGGAATCGAAGGAAGATGAGAGCCAGATGCCTCAACGTCTCGAACGGGTCACCCTATGAAGCCTCCTACTCTTGGAACCGGGTTATAAAGATTCCCAAATAATTGATTACCCCCTGGAGTCGTCAAATCCATTCCTTCGGACTCAGGTTTCATAAAAGTTTTTTGCATGTTCTCCTTTGGTGTGGCAGCACTTCTTTGACTGCTTCTACGACTGCCTCTGCTTCTATGACTTGCTCGACTTTGTTGACTCTGATGACTTGCTTGACCTGGAATAGATCCATCTGAAATTTCAAGACTCAATGTGTTCTTCTTTTGTTCTAGGATCCCCATGTAATGTCTTTCCATTTGCTGTGATCACCAATGATAATCGTTCAATCTTTTCCGCATCTCCAGTTCTGAAGCTTCTATTGTCCAATACGGATACGTTTGATCCATAGCTTGAGAATTCACTGGAACATTTATACGCTCCCCTTATAGATTGATACTCGGCACCTCCCAGTCAAACAGTGGCATAGATGACGAAGAAGATGAACCTCCCTGGTCACTGGAATAAACAAAGGAAGCGGACATTGCTGCTGGAGGTTGGGATGAAAGAAACTCAGAATCAAGTGACAATCTACCTACAGCTGGCACATCTATAACTCCCACATGTTGCGGCTCCATTTGAATGTTATCGTTGCTAATCTTGTTGAACCAACTGATATAAAGATGATCGTCAACAGGGTCCTCGACCAAGTCATTAGCATGAGGACATTCTTGAGCATTTTGCAACAACAAATGGTAATCCACTAAGGAAATCTCCCCGCTTGGAAGTGGGTTGATAGCTTTTACTGTTCTCCGTTAAAGCTGTAGAATGAATCTTTCCCCAAAGTACCCAACACCTTTCCTGAATTCAGCATTGTAAAACATCGATCGACGTAAACTCAACTCTAGCATCATTTGAGAAGCTTCAGTGTGGTACTGTGGATGATCAACATACGACATAGTAATAAAGTTTTGCCTTGTTCTACACACGTGTTGAATCCTGTTAACCAGCGGATAGTGTTGACCGTCATCTGGATGAAGTGGGAACCTGTTGGAAGACCGGTATTTCTCTATAATTGGAAAAACTACGGCTTGTTGTATAATAGCAGGTTCACCAACACAGAAGTAAGTATACCACAAATATTGTGAAAACATTGGGAAATTTTATTAGTTAGTAAATGTAACATTTATAATTTTAAAGAAAATTATAAATTAATTAGCTATGTACCTTCAAGATTTCCCAAAAACAATTCAAACTTGGTTTGGCGCCCGCGGAATTCCCGAGGCCGATGTAGATTGAAGATAATAGTGCAGACCCCCAGTCATACCCTAGAGCTAACTTTAAGTCCTCAAGCGCTTCGAGAAAACCAATAGGTGTCACTGAGTTAGCATTTGGAAAAAGACATTGTCATATCACATATAACACAAACACTCTTCCGAGCTCAACATAATGCTCAACTTTCTCTTTCTCAGGATGTTCGAGCACTTTCTCTGCATAGCGTTTTAAAAAAGCTTTCAACCCAGAGACTCTAATTCCACCAGCGTGAATTATTATGTGCTCATCATTTCCTTCCTCATCAGAAGAATACAATACAAGGCGTTTTTTCCGTCAACATATAAATATCTAACGGCGTAACTCCTACAAATAACATTTTGAAATTAATTTTCAGCTTTAAATCCTAAAGTTTGCATAATCTAAAGTTTGCATATATAAAACCAAAAATAAAATGTAAACAATTAATTAGAGAACAAACAAACTTACCGCATTCTAAATCCTTAAAATAGAATGTATTTATAGTCTTCCACCAACGTTCTAATATTACTTGAATAAAAACTGTCATATGATTCTTAGGGTTTAAAAAATATAAACGATACCATAAATATTTGTGGACTCTTTCTTAACTGCATCAGGGAGCCACTCATACACGATATTCAATTAACCCACCTCTTAGCTTGGTATACCGAGTTCTCTCTTGATGGCCTGATATATATGACTTTCCACCACACCAGTGCCCACAAGCTGTCTAACCTGTTGGAACCCTCATATCTATCCTGATTCCAGTTCAGTTCACTACTTGGGCTGCCTGTTGGTTGACCTTTTATGTTCTTTTGTTTCTTAAGAAACTCATTGTGGCAGAAGTTTTTTTTGCAGTAATTTTTTTTTACTCTAGATGATTTTGGCGTTTTTAGATGTAAAATTGTGAAAGAGAGGTTGTGTATTTATAAATATAACTTGTTACTATTTAAAAAAAAACGTAAAATTTATTTTTAGAAAAACGGTTATAACATGTTTAGATAATGTCGGCTTTTTTTACCCTTGATTTTTTTAAACATATTATAACCGTTTTTCTAAAATTTAATTTTACGGTTTTTTCTTTTAAATATTACTCCTTTTTTTAATCATCCCTTTCTTTTTTTTTATTAGTCATATATTCTATTTTTATCTATCATGGAAAAAAAAGTGTCTACCTTTGTTTATAGTGGTGTTTTCTCATTAATTTCTCAAATATAAATATACCCTTAAAACTTTTTTATAATTATAAAATCAAAAGATATTCTAATAAATCTAAAATCTTAAATAATATCTTCAGAAATAAGAAACAAATCATTTTAATATCTTTTCTTATTTATTTTCATTCCTTTTTTCAATTTTAGTAAAATATAATATTATTATATACTAAACACATTTAATTATAAGTTTAGTAATAATGTAGCATTTAATAGAGGTAGTTTTGTATATTTCTTCGGTCTTCTTAATATTTTGATTTTTTCAAACCGGACTAATAAATAAAGACAAAGGGAGTAACATTTTAGCGTGAGTTTTTTAAACCGTTTTTCCGTTTTCATACCCGTTATAACCGTTTTTTATAAAAAAGAATATAAAAATATTTTCTTTCCCAATTTTTTATTTCTAAAATTAAAGATTAAATATTACAATTAAAACATTTGAAATAAAAGAGTAAATTAACAAAATTTAAAGAACGTTGTAACAACATTATTAGACCCGTTATAACTGTTTTCAAACATGTTGTAACCGTTAAATAGGAAATTAAAATCATAATTCTTTTTCTATATAACAACTTAAGTTAAAACGGTAATAACTTAACAAAAACACGTTTTTTCTGTATATAACAAGTTTTTAACCTTAAACGTGCTTACATCTGTCAAAACATGTTATAACGGTCACGACCAGTAGTCATAACCTAGGTTATGATCGCTTTTCGAACCTTACCTATGATTAACGTCTAAATTATCACCAATCGAACCCAATCACAGATGCCTCCTCAGTTATAAATAACATATACTTAAAAAAAAGAAAAAAAATTCAAAAAGGGTTATATTTAATAGAAACGAAAAAAACAGGGCTACCACAAAGAAGTGGCTACCCTGTTGAATACAAAAATGCTACACAGTAGCTAAATAATACAGTCTTAACAAATAAATTGACAAAACAGAAATGAAAGCAACAAACTAAGTGAAACAGAAATTATCCCGAAACCAAAAAAAAAAATTCTATAAGCAAAGACTAATAATCTCCCAAGGCACCTTACCAATTGTGTATAATGCATATATACTGAGAGAAATACTGCTAGTTGATTAAATTTCTTAAAGAAAGCAACAAACTAATGATCTCCCAAGGCACCTTCCTAATAACAAGTTATAAAGCAAATATTTTACCTCATTAATTAACTAGTTCATAGTTTTGTATTTTCCTTGAAATAGTATTCTATTGCTTTCATTCTAAAATGTCCACCATATTACAAATGGAATCATACTCCAAAGTTAGAATATTTTAAAGAATCTAAAACTGTAGCTACATTATATTGTAGCATAAAATCCAAGCAAATAAAATTATCTTTCGATGGATTTTTGAATTCCACAAGATCTTATGAGGGAAAATGATAAGTGTACAATCAGTCACGCCAAATAGGGGTCGACTGATCAGGATCTATATATTAACTTATTGAAAGATTCTTTAATGTGAAGACAGATTAAGAACAATTCTTCATTCATTCAACTTAGAAATGTTTACAGAGAATTTCTTTTTTTAATGAAGAGAGATATGGATTGGGAAAGTTAAAAAAGCAAAGAGTGAAACGAATCCTTTTTGTAGCAGACGCACATTACTAACGTGCACTAACAGAATCTAACAGAATCCTTTAAAGGCTAACGTGAACATGGTGTAAGTGAAGTGTAATACATAGAACATATTCCATTATGTTCTATCACCGCCCCTCAAACTGAATTGGGAAGGCTTTTGCTTGACATTCAGTTTGCTTCTTAAGACAGCGGATCGTGGTCCTGAAAATCCTTTCGTAAATACATCAGCAGCTTGATCTTCAGTCGTTATGTTAGCAACCTGGATTGTCTTCGACTGCACCAATTCTCTTACAAAATTGTAGTCCACCGATAAGTGCTTCATCCTTGAGTGAAAAATGGATTCGTTGATTAAGATATTGCGCTGATATTGTCACATAGTATAGTTGGAGCTGTTGGAAGAGTAACATGCATTTCAGTTAACAATTTTGTGAGCCATTGAATTTCTGCTGCTGTATTTACGAGACTGCGGAATTCAACTGTGTTTTGCCGCTTGCTTGACCAAGAAACAGGGTTATTGCCCAGAAAGATAGTGTAGCCACCTGTGCTTCTTCTTGAAGTAGCATCACCAGCCCAGTCAGCATCTGTGTAACCTGTTATGTGAAACTTACCCTTCTGAAAATATAGTCCATAATCTAAAGTGCCCTTTATGTATCTTAATATTCTTTTGGCTGCAATGAAATAAGAAGCATGTGGAGATTGCATAAATTGACAGACCTGATTTACCGCAAAGGCAATCTCTGGTCTTGTCCATGTTAAGTATTGAATAGCACCTACTAGAGATCTGTACAATGTGGGATTGGGTAGTGGTTCACCCATTGTATCTTCCATTCTTGAGCCTGCTGGAATTAGTGAGGAACATGGTTTGGAACCACTCATGTCATGCTTTTCTATCAAATCTAATGCAACTTAGTCTGAGATATGAATATACCTGATGAATCCCGTTGAATCTCCAGACCAAGAAAATAATGCAGTTCTCCCACATTCTTAACTGGAAAGTGTGTCTTGAGTTTGTTAATAAGATTGTTGCAACAGTCTAAAGAGCTTCCAGTAATGAGTATGTCATCTACATACACAAGAATATAAGTAACTGTTGTTGCTTTTTTTGTATGAAAAGAGAGGTGTCGGCTGAAGAAAGAGTGAAGCCAAGTGAGAGCAGAACTTGCTGCAACTTTGCATACCAGGCCCTTGAGGCTTGTTTTAAGCCATATAAAGATTTGTTCAGCTTACAAACATGTGTTGGTTCTTCTGGATCGATGAATCCTAGAGGTTGTACCATGTAGATGTCCTATGAGATGTCTCCATGTAGGAAAGCATTGTTAATATCTAGTTGAGTGATGGACCAGTCAGACTGCACAACTAATGAGATGATCACCTTTATTGTACTCGGCTTATCAAATGGGTTAAATGTCTCATTATAATCTAGACCCTGTTTGTTGATGAAATCCCTTGGCTACTAACCTTGCCTTGTATCTATCTATAGAACCATCAACATTGTACTTGACTCTAAAAACCCATTTACATCCTACCAGATTCATGGATGAGTTATAAGGAATCTTAGACCAAGTGTTTGCATTCTGTAGAGCATTGTACTCCTCCACCAATGCTTTTCTCCACCTAGGATCCTTATTTTCTTGTCTAAAGCATGTTGGTGTTGGAGGTGGCTACATATCAGTTAATGCAGTAGACAATTGATGCTTAGTTGAGTAGACCTTTGGTTTGGTTATACCACATTTTCCTCTTGTAACCATTGAGTGAGAATTACTTGTAGGAGATATAGTTATTTACTTATCAAGTAATGAATTAGAGGAATGTAAAAGAGTACCTGCCCCTTTGGCACTTTTGCATATAGGCGCATGCCCTTTGGGTTATGCA
>JAJJMC010014646.1:804023-845159 GCA_023531435.1 Papaver californicum | reverse complement strand
AGTTTATTTTCCTGATTTTTATTAGTTTAGATTTAGTCTATTATTTTTCTAAGATCATTACCTTCACAAGTTCGAGAAACGATCACCTTATTTACCACTTTCAAAACTACATCAGTTATCGACATACCTTCACCATTAGCAGTAGTGACCTTGTCAGAACCTTCATAGAGAGAGAAGTGCCGGAGTTCATTCTTGTTTGGAGTCAGGTGATTTGTTGCTCAACTGTCAGCAAACCATGGGTTGTCTCTTGTGAGTTAGCAGTAGCCAGCATTGCAGATTGATTCTTGAATGTACTTCCATTGGTGTAGTTGACATTAAGTTTGTTCCTGCATGTTACTGCATTGTGGCCAGCTCTTCCACAGATCTGACAGACAACAGAGTTGTTATCAGTTGATTGTCTTGTATTATAGATATTGCCTCTTCCTGATTGGAAGTAATTTCTTCTTCCAGAATTGTAGTTTCCAGTTCTGGAGTTGTTATTATGAAATAAGAAAGAACCTCTGCCATAGTTGTGTGATGAGCCATTGAATCTTGGATTTATGTTTCTGAAATTGGGTTTTGATTGATGAAAAGGTGCTGCAAATGCTTGATTCGCTGAGTGTGTGAGTTGTTCAGTGTGTCTCTGGCTTATAACGATTTCTTCACTTAGTAAGTTGTTGTGAATCTTTATGCTGGAAATCGGTGGATACCTGTGTCTCATGGATGTTGCAAAAGGAATGTAATCAGATTGAAGAGCAGATAGAGTAACAACTACAAGTTCTTTTTCAGAAACTTGTTCTCCTGCAGCTGCAAGTTGATCCGCTAAAGTATTTATCTCATCAATTAGAGTAGAGACTGATTTGTTTCCTTGTTTTGTTGCTAGTAATTTTGCGCGTAACTGGATTGAATGTGTTGAAGATGACTTTGAAAATCTTTCTTCTATCTTTGTACAGAGAGAATGAGTTGTTGAAGAATTAACAAAATATGCTATTAATGAATCAGAGATGGTACTGTTGATCCATAAGATGATTGTTGAATCTTCTTCGATCCAATCTGAATATAGTGGATTTTCTATTCCACTATTTTGATTTCTTGTGTTTGTGAATTGTTCTAGGCAAGGGTAAGATCCATCCATAATTTTGAACTTTCGTATTACATGTAGCATCAGGTGTTTCCATGTTAAGAAGTTATCCTCTTTGAGCTTTAGAGATATGAAACTGGTGAGTTGATTGAGAGGAATTTTTGCTATTGAATTTGAAGTTGGATTCTCCGTTGTTGGAGGAAATTCTCGAATCATAGAAAGTGGAAATGTGAAAAGAAAATTGGATTACTGACGATTTGATTAAGATTGATTAGAGAGATTTTGTGATGCTTTTGCAATTGAGATAATCAAAGATGATTTGTATAAAGGGAAACAAAGAGATTACCTCTTGCTGTTGGTGCTTATTATATAGCGTTTGTTGTCTCTGATAGAATTAATACTGTTTCTTCCCAAGAAAGGTATGCTGAAGAGTAAAGCTTTAGTAGATCAAAGCTGAACTCATTTCGTCCCAAGAAATTTCATTAATGATTGCAAAGACCGAAATAGAAGTTGATATTTTCCAAGAAAAGCTCATTGACAACACCGTTGTTCGAGTAAGACTTTGATTTGTATGAAAATTTGCTGTTGATCGAGGTTGACCTATCAAGAATCAAGAAAATTTCATTAAATGTGGTGTTGATCGAGAATAACTCTGGTTCTTTCCCAGAACATCTAATTAACAGTACCACTGTTCAAGAATGACTTTGATCAGTTCCTAGAAGGATTATTGATGAATCCATTTAATCGATGAAATGGTTGATTTGTACGAAAAAAAATAATTTAGTGGTTTCCCAAGATTAAGCTCTGATACCATGAAAGATTCTTTAATGTGAAGATAGATTAAGAACAATTCTTCATTCATTCAACTTAGAAATATTTACAGAGAGTTTCTTTTTTTAATGAAGAGAGATATGGATTGGGAAAGTTAAAAAAGCAAAGAGTGAAACGGATCCTTTTTGTAGCAGACGCACATTACTAACGTGCACTAACATAATCTAACAGAATCCCTTAAAGGCTAACGTGAAGATGGTGTAAGTGAAGTGTAATACATATAACATATTCCATTATGTTCTATCACTTATTACCTTGAGTATTGGAATAAGAAAGATCAATGTTTGAAGAACATCGATGATAATGGGAATAGTCTCTCTCTGATGTCAATAAGAATTTTTTTTACAACAAAATACTTTTTCTTATATTAGATTGGTGTATATCATTCGGAAAGGGATCATCCATCGACCACTTTTCTTTTCATTCCATAAGGATATAACATTTTATGAAATCAGTTCACTATTAGTTGGTGAAGGTGTATCAGTGTCACCAGTAATGAAGCTATGAGAAGTTTCATTTTTCGTTACTACATTTGCACAATTGGTGATCAGAAATCGTCTATCATTGGAAAGCTTAGTTTTACCTTAGAAAAGGAGTATGTAGGATGATCAAATTTTCTAGAATGGGCGAGGAAGAGCTTTAAGTTGATTAAATTGAAGATATGGATCCCCCACCCCACCCCCCACACACACACCCAAATATGGTAGATAACTGTGGTTTTGTTCATGATTAGTTGACATCATATCAACCTTATCTAGCGGTGGTGGAGGTGCTAGATCAATTTTAAACTCGCACCGTGAGATCAAAATATTTTCCTCTAAAGAGTTGTGGTCGAAAGATGAGCAAAGTTTGAATTCTAGAGATTCTGGTCCCACTTGAGAGAATATAGATTTAGGGTCCATTTGGCACGGATGAAGTTTGAGTTTGAGGGAATTCCAATTACCTAGAATTCAAACTACCTAGAAAGTTAATTTCATTCTTCCACTTTGTGTTTGGCATCCTTATGAATAAAATTACTAAGGACACCAATTTTACTTTTTAAATATTTATCTGTTCAAATTTTTTATAGAAAATCATATTTTATTAGTTCTAAATAATCCATATATTAATTTTCATTAGCATACTTTTTTTTAATATAAAAAAATATAAGAATTATTTACTAACAAGACTATATAAAAGACTGATAAATTAAAAATAATATCAAATTAATTAAAATTTTAATTAAATAATTATTTTAGAGTAAATATAATGTTAATAATTTTTTTTGACATTTTGAATAAAAATAGTAAGTATTAATAATAATTTATTATTAATACTTATATTTATTAGTAAAAAATTTATTTTTCCTTTTTAAATATGAGAAAAAATTGACTTTATATATTTAAAAAAGAATCAAAAAATTAAAAAATAAGTTTGAAGTAATAATATTTTATGATTTTATTAATATTTTAAGTATATATAAATTTAATGAAATGCAATTGATATTTTTAAATAAAAAATATTTTTTAATTATAAAATAAAGATTTATGAATAATACTAATATATTTTAATAATAAAAAATATTTTTAAATTTATATATAAGGAAAAGATAATTAGATATATTCAAAAAATTATTTTACATTAAAATATTAAAAATAATAACCATGAAAGCTGATTTTATTTAAAATAATATTATTAAGTTAACACTAAAAAATAAAAATATAATTATATATTAATTATAAAAGTAAATTTGAAATTTTAAGAAATTAAATATTGTTGAAATTATATATAAAAAATAACAAAAAAGAATAAAGAAAACTAAAATGTTTAATATGGTCAACCAATGAAGTTGAAAGGATGGAGTTTGAACTTCTATGGGGGGAGGTGTTATTTGATTTTTCATTGAAGGATGGAGTTTCAACTCCCTAGAATTCCAACTCACTCCGTGCCATAATATTTGAATTCCACTCTTGACTCCATTTGTTGACTAAACTCCACCTTCAATTCCCTTTGTGCCAATCGCAGCCTAATAGAAATTGTGGGTTTTGAGATCTTTTTAATTTTTTTCGTGGTACATGAATTGGGGTGGGTGAACAATACACAAACTTATATACCCTAATTTACCGTCCCTATCTTCTTCATCTCCACTAATACTTTTTACCCTAAATTTTCCGTCCCCATCTTTATCTCCTGATACTTTTCTACCCTAAATTTACCATCCACATCTTCAACTCCAAAGATATTTTTATCGTCCCCGTCTTCATATCCACTGATATTGTTCTCCCTTTCTATTAAATCCTTTAACATCTCCATTGATACATTCATGATAATGTATAGCACTGGAAAATAAAAACAAAGATTCCCTGCTAAAGTAAAGTCTACACCATGTATAACTAGAGATGAGGCATGCCACAATCGATATTTAGGAAAAAGCATAATCCCCCGCCTCCTCTAAACAATCCTGAACCTAATTGCTTCGCTGGGATTTCCCTATTTTCGATAGAACCCATACAAACTCTAAGAGTTGAAATTTATTCCAGGTAGTTCATCTTTCAAAATCATGTTACACCTTTTTTTAAGTACTTACTTTGTTGAAATCTATGGTTGTAATCACATCCAATTTGGTATTAATCTTTTGTGTCTTCGGGATTTTATTAGTTTGAGAAATTGTTGTTGATTATTTTTAGTTCATGATGTTGTTTGCTAGTGTAGAGGGACTTTCTAAAACGTTGCCAGGAAAGCAAAAAGGCGAATGATGTAATAGACTCAAAAAATCAAAAATGGATTCGCATATGAAGACACTTATGTCATTGAAACCAAATCCAACAAACTTCAACAGGCGAACAATTTTTCAGAGTGCATGCATGAAATTACTTTCAGGGTTTATGGTGTTCAAATTTGACTAGGCAAGATTTGACCATGGTTGTGCAATTCTGCAGCACAATTCTAATTTTTTTTTGAATTCTTTCGGAACAACAACATTGTTACTCGGAATATCAGCTTTCCAGTATTGTACTTTCGAAATCTTTCTCAACTCTATTCTTACCTAAATCAAAGGTGATTTTTACGCGCATGTTATCTGCTAGTGAGAAATTGTACTTATATCGTGTCATGGATGATTATTGCGACGATAACCCCTTGCTACAAGTATCATATTCACAAATATCTTTTAGACCATTGCTAAACACCTATTTTTTTAAAAATTTGGACTATTAATTTAGAAGTACCATCATATTTTATGTTTCAGCTTTGGTGAAGATTCATAGCGTTCTAGTTTCAAAAATATGCTATATAATGATGAGCTTCATCATATAGTTCATTTTTAAAGTCCCATATTGCAGTCTTCCTTAGATCATTAAATGTTTAATATCTCAGATAGATTAATGGTCTTACAGATACTGATTTATTTTCTTTTTTCCGCACTAAGATTATGATGGAAACTAACCTCTCTCTATACACAACTACAGTCCCCAATCTTGCCATGTTTGAGAGCGCATATAATGAGAAGGTAAAATTACTCTTAGGTGTTACCAAGTATCACTAATCTTAATCCTGATGATTTTGAAACTGGGGTTTGTACTTAAATATACTTTGTCACGACCCAAAATCTAACTACTAATTAATATGAAGATTAATCTAATATGATATATTAAGAAATCTAAACTATCAATTTAGATAATAATCTAATAAACTAAAACTCATTTGCTCTGATATTTATAAATAAAATCTCTCAAGTGATATATATAAAATAATATATTTCACTTTACAAATTAAATGCATACAAAAAATGTATACATAAAAATGATACCAATATGATTCTAATTTGCTAAAACTGGGCGTATCGTCGATTAGAATATTTGCTAGTGGTGTTTCTTTACTAATAACAAACATTTTTTTTTTTGGTTTATGTATTTGCGGATCTTTGTTGTCACCATTGCTACAAACAGGTTTAGTTGATACATTGTTATGCAACTGTCCAGGCTCATCAGAAGAAATGGACTTAAGCTGGTTATCCTACTTGTGCATATTTGTGGAAAGTATGTTAACCGTTACCCCGTCATTTGATTAATGGGTTTCTCCATTTTGTATCTCTCATATGATTTGTTTACTAAACACTAACACTGATATTTAGCTATGAATCGATTTCCTTGAGCTTGTAGTACTTTTCGTTATGGTTGATATCAATATAATTTAAAGATTTTTTTATACAAATGATAGTGACAGTCTTATTTCAAACTTATTATGGTTTGGTATCTCATATGCAGGTCCTCTTGAGATCCTAATCAATTTTTAACATATGGTTTTGTTGATTTCATTGCTACTTTTAATATATATGAATATGTGAATGCAGATGGTTACGAAGAAATAGAAGTGAAAAAAAAACAAACTCTGGAATCAGATATGGGCATGTAGATAATTTAACGGCACCTAATGCGTACTATGGACATGTAACGCCCATATAATAACCGGTGTTATTGGGTCTGGAGTACTTTCTATGGCATCGAGCACTGTAAAATTGGGATGGATTGTAGGGCCTATTTCAATGGTTTGTTTCACAATCGTCACCTATATTTATGCTTCCCTTCTTTTAGATTGCTATAGGTGCCCCGACCCTGTTACTAGAAAAAGAAAACACATACATGGATGTTGTAACTTCCTTTCTAGGTACTCAATTTGTTTAACAGACAAGTCATAATTAGACATTCGTATCTTACTCCTTCGTAATTTGGTTCCTCGGTACGTATTAGTCCAGGCTAAAAGAGGATTGTGTGGTTTGGTTTTCTTCTGTAACACGGGCATGTATGTAACAGGTGTTGCTTCTGTACTAAGTGCTTCAATCAGTATGAGGTTTATCACTTGAACCATGGGCATTACACCAATTATTTAGAATGTACCATATTAACGTGAACTTTTTTTTTCTTTTTATGTATAATGGCTGACACACGCGAACTGTATTAGAAAGTCAACATTTCATCAATCAAAATCCGTCTGTATCAAGAAGAGATTTGTAAATTCTATTTTTTATTATAATTGGACAATTGAAGGGAGTCCTTCTATGTGATTACAATATGAGAGCTAAAGATGCAATGTGTCGTAATGTTTTTATTTTAATTTTTAATCGATTCAATTGAACATGAATTGATCATTTTTTCCAAAAATTAGTTTGATAATCGAAGAGTTATAATCCCCAGCTATCATAAGCACCACCGAATAAATCAAAACTCGAATTGGTAGTCAATTATTTCGATCTAAAAACCTTGAAAAAACTCTTATCTAATATAATTTTCATCGGTTTCATTCAATTCAATTAAATTGGATCGAAATTGATCATCTTTTCATAAAATTCATTTGATAATCAGAGATTTGAGGTCCCCAATTATAGTTTAACAACATCAAATAGATTGAATTGCACCAATTTCGCCTTCAATTTCTTCAAAGTAAAATAAAATATTGAAAAAGTGTGGCATATAGAAACTGTGATGTAATATAAAAATAATTAGTAACAAATATATATGTTGCTAATTTATTTTCTGTCATAAAATATAAGAGTTTAGTTAAAACTAAATTGGGTCGAATTCAATCAAAACTTCGGTCGCCCCTCCCACCCCACCCACCATGGCACAGTCATCTAGTTTTTATATACAAACATATAAAGAAGATATTTGCAAGTTCTATTTTTTTGACAACATTATTCCACCATAAATACTCATGGATTATTATGTTTTAGCCCAAGGACGACCAATTTATGCCCGTGCAGTGCATATGTAAACCACTAGTACGGTTAATAGAAAAATCACAATGAAAACTAGAATATTTTATAAATCTACCCCTAAACCTAACCAACCGAACAATTAAATTAACCAAAAGAATCAGATTATAACCAAACTACTCATTTGACAAAAAGAAAAAGAAAATCATTTATTAAACTAATCTACCTTTTCAATCGACTGACCAAAGGGAGTCCATTTACAAAATGAGAATTTGTGCTAATGCCAGTCACAGATTTTGTGCAAGAAAATCAAAATTGGAATTTCTGTTTTCACAATCTCATCAAATTGAGATAGAATTTTAAATAATCAAACAAATTTATTACAAATTTCATTCCAATATAATCAAACAAACAAATTATTCATTCAAAGTTCTTGGAAATACTCCTTAGATGGATCGTAACCGATCATATTCAGTAACGTTTTCTTTGAAAATAGAACAAAAAAAAAAATCTGATTCCCAATTTTGAAAAAAACACCTAAAAGATTGAATAAAAGAAATTTGAAATTCATACAACATTGCTCGGTTTTTATATGATTCAAGAGATTTAAACAAATGATCTCATTTATTAATTTTATTTTATCTTTTAAAAAAGGAAAGAATGTAATGAATGATAATAGAGATATATTGTAAAAAGGTCAGACCTTTATGGTCTAATTAGGATCTGGGTTGTGGAACATGCATTTGGTGTATTTGGGTTGTAAACTAACTTTGATTATCTAATTTTTTACCAAAATAACCTTACCATATAGTTAATTGACATTTATCCTAACTCCAGTAATAAACATAACATCAACAAGGTTTATAACTAACAGATCCATTTATTTTTTTATAGATCATCTAAACCTTTGCATTAAAAAATAAATAAAAATATAAACCATCGATTCTAAATTACCGGTTCTACTGCTGTCATTAACAACTCAAGATCTATTTCATATCTTCCATTTGAAGATAATTGTAAGAGATTTGCATTTATTCACTACAGAATACACTCCCTCAACCTTATTCATCTTGTAACTCAATAACACGTGTATGCATTTAATTTGAAATCTAGCGTTTCTAAAATTAGATATTTTCGTTTAGAGTTTTAGTATATAAATCAAGTAGTAGTGGAGCTTGTGCAAGAGGAATGGGACAACTGCAAGTGGTAGAAGTGGTGCAACTAGAGGAAGAAGTCCTAGTACAGGGGCATGCTGTAAGAGAAAGGGGTGATGGTACAACTGATAGTGGTGGTGGTGCAATTGGTACACAATCTTCACAAACTGCAAGAGGGAGCTAGAGAGGTGCTGCTGGCAGTACTCAATCTTCAAAAACATCATAACAGTTGAAAACTTAGCAAATAATCACTTGATCTCTATTGGGTGATTGCTATTAGATCGTGCTACTGAATTAGATTGAATATAAGTTTATAAGGATAGCGGTTGAGTTAACTTGATGGAGGTGTGATTTATGGTAATTAATTTTTCCCTTGACGGTCTCCTGTTAGTCTATGACCCTATTGCATCAAGTGCATATCCAGATCCTAATTAGACTATTTTACAAAATATCTCATGATAATACATAGAAAAAGACGATAAATCAATAAAGAAAAAGAAATTATTTTCACCCCAACCTTACGCGCGCCTCCTCTTTTCCACCTATTTCCTTGATGTCGGTTACCAAGTCAGTGAGTCAACTGAGTCACCCCTTTCTCAATGTTAATTTCTATCTTTTCACCTTAAATGATGGAATTAGCATTAGCGTCAACAAAATTAACTGGAAATATTTTACTTGACTGAATTATCTTTCTGTTGTAATACCGTTTAAGAAATTGATATCCTATGAACTTTGATTGAGTTATCAAAAACATAAAACTCAGCTGATACAACAACATTATTAACCTCATCTTGAGCCTTAAATCTTAAAATCCTAACATCTTCCATCTTATAACCCCTACATCTTCACCACCATGACCAAAAATTAAACATATTTATTTACAGATTTACACCCCTTATTTTTGTGAAAAAAATTGATCCAAAAGAAATAAACCCAATTTAAAATATCAACTAATGTTATATTCCATATATAAAGAATAAATTTACAACCTGGATCATTTGGTCTGACTCCCACGGCAGGTGAAATTTGACAAAGGAATAATTAACAGGGTTGCTTGTATCTTTTCAAAATGGTCGATCGGGGTTCCAAGTTGCTTCATATTTGTTCTCTTAGGATATGGTTTGACTATTCACATCTTGTACCTGTGTATTTTTCATATAAAAGAACCAAAAGCAATGTGTGTAATTGTTGTAGAAGATGTAAAAAGAAAGAACTGACATGATAACAGAAGAAAAATTTGAAGAGATTTTTTTTCCCAAGTTTTTTGTATTCGAAAAATCATAACTCAATTGACTTTGATGGCTTTACTCCACTTGTTAGCCATGTGTTTAGAGGCGACATGGAAGGAGGACAAATTGTTAGCATGAGTCATGTCTTGCTTGCAATATTCTCTAACCGATTCACAAAACAATTACTAGGAATCGTACTTATGGCCTAAATTTTCCTAGACTAATGCTAAAGCCACTAAACCACACGTTTTAGCACAATCTTAATTTTACATACATCCGAATATATATTGAAGCAAAAAATCATGTACACAATTACATGTTAGAATTTTCGATTATCATATTAATTAAAATTCATGGGCACATGCCAGCAGACTCAGTTACCATGCATTTTCTTTAGGAATAAAAGAAATAAGTTTCTGTAAATATAGCAATCTAGGACGTCAGTTGGCTACGAAAACCTCTGCAGTAGTAAAATCAGTTTTGTTAAGAATTAGATTATACTGTTTATGCCACTTGCTGGTAATAAAGTTAGAAAAACAACTTCTCAATTACCCCACATGCCTACAAGAAAAATGCCAGGTCATAAAGTCTTTACAAGATCTGCGAGGTTAATAAGTAGGACCTCGCAAATCAATCATCTTTGCATTCACAAAATCGCAGAATTTTTTTTCTTTATAATGTTATATTTTAACTTCTTTTCCACTTTGTAAGTAAATGTCGACTTTCTTTGGTTGATATGCGAAAGTTATTATTGATCTTGTTGAGTTTTATCATAATAAGATTAAATATTAACACATATATGTTTCCTTACAGGATTTACCAGTGCACGCACTAGTTAAGCAATTCCTTACTCTAAGGGTCATTGGTGCAAAATTATGTTGTTTGTGGCATTTGTGATAACCGTGGTCGTATTTTTATTCTTTAATCATGTTGGTTTTCTTCGTCGGCCCTCACCACACGTGGTTATCTAGTACAGTAACCTCAATCAATTAATTTCCTAAAGACTCATTGTAATACAATTACGATTAAGGCACATAATGCTATCACAAAATCAATAATTGTAACTACATTAAACAATGACCTTAGAGATCCAATCCGAGAGCAACTTATTTGAACGTAAATAAGAAGGACAATTAATGATTGAAGATTATTATAATCATGGAACCAAGATTGAGTCTGATAACATCAAACGAGAGCAATCTAATTCGATGCCCTTTATATAGTACTCCCTATGTTTCTCATAAATTGAGCTACTAAGTTTAAAATTTATTTCTTTAAGAATTAAGTTGTTTCATTAAACAAGACAATATTTCTAAAATTACCCTTTTGATTAAGTATTACTAGTATAAAAAATATGTGCAATTTGATAGTCATGTTTATATTCGTTATGCAGGTGTTTTAAAATGCTTTCCAACGATATAAAGTTTACAAATATCCGTGATATAGTTTGAGAGATATGTCATTTCTAAATTTTACTAGTTTTTTATCCTAAGGGTCTATATAATTGAAAAAATACCTGAAAGTATATCCCTTTCTTCCTTGTCTTAAAAATTATGCAAACATGAAATTGCTCAATTTTTAAATAAACGGAGGGAGAATTATTATTATGAAAGGACTTTAATGAAAAATAAAAGAACATTTTTACAAAGAGTTGGTGGGTAGCCTAGCAACAAGTAAATTTCCTATTGGATGGGTAGAAAAAACTCAGTAGATCTTGAAGAATTCCAATTCAATTTGAAGATAATAATTAATAATGAGGAGTTTCACAAGCCTTTGAATAGACTATTGATAGACACATTTTTGTGTCTAAATTGCACCTTAATTTCTAGTGAGTTAGTATTCGATTTTGTGTCTATTACGTGTTTCTATGCTTTTGTAGGTACATTAGAAGAATAAAGATTTGTGGAAAAATTGGCTCAAAAAGTGTTCAAAGCACCCGGGAAAATGGATCAAGGCACCCACACTTTGGATTGGGGCACCCTTGGATCGGGATGAGCTGGATCGGACCAACTCAGCGGGTCAACTCGGCCCAGTCAACTCGGTCAAAGTCAGTTGACCGAGTCAAACCTTCATCGGGACAGTTTCATCGGCAGCAAACTTCTGATTTTCAAATTAGATTTTCTTTACGATTTCAGCGCAAATTGGGAGTTACCCAATCTAATTCAAGGTTCGTAAAATCGATTAGAAGCTCTAGAAGCCGAAGATAAGGGCCAGAGGAGCATGAATTTGGACGGGAACAGGAATACATCCCTGTTTTGGATTGGCATCAAATTCTCGTCAAACTACCGAGTTATAATGGGATTAGAACATCCTAGAAGACTCCAAAGGCCTATATAAAAAGTTTACAAGCTTCAGAAATAAGGTACGCAGCTCCAGGATCAAGTTTTCTATTTTCCGGCTAACTCCGTTAACGCTGCTACACCGGCCGTCACCGGTGTTCATCCTCACCTTCACCGAAGAAGACATCTCACCCACACTTTTATCTGTTGCAAAATTTAAAATCTCTGTTGCTATTTCTCACTGTTATATTCTTGGTTGAATTGGGTTGTAACAGTTGACTGATTCTGTAACGTGTGTTCTGCGTTACTGTTTAGCTGTTACAGCGTTAATCAATCTTGTAATCTTTCTTTTGAGCAATGAAATCAACTTTTGAGCAAGTTTTCTTCACCATGGGCTAAGTCTAATTACTGGGATGATGGATAAGGTAATTTTCTCAATTTTATGTGATTTAATTATTTTCTAATAATTATTTATAATTCTTTTATTATTAGAATTGCATAGTTTTGAATAGTAAAAACGGTTTTCTTTCAACAGTTGTGCTTTTGCTTGATGGATTATGCTTAGTTAATTAATTTTGATAGTCCATGCTTGTGATTTACCTCTGTTTGTTAGCATAACAAAACCAACTTTGGCAATTATTTGTGCTTTAATTAATTTAAAAAGAATTATCTGATTAATCACATAGGTTGTTAGATTTACCTGATTCCTGATTCCTGGTACGTTTAAAATTATTTAAAAATCATATTTAGGTTATTTAGTCTTTTTCTTACTCCTGGAATTTTCTAGAATTAGTTTAAATCATTATTTTCTAAAATCATTACCTTCACAAGTTCGAGTAACGAACTCTTTATTTACCACTGCTAAAATTACATCAATTTTTGGCGCCGCCGACGCGGACTTGTTTTTAGGTTTAGGATTTTAGATTTATTTTTAGGTTTTTATTTTTAGTTTTATTATTTTACTTTGTTCTATTTTACGTTTCTTTTGGTGTTTTTCCTTTTTACTACAGGTTCGATTTTGGATCGAAAAGAGATTACGCCCAAGTTTTGGAATTAAAGCTAAAGACTTGGAATTAAAAAAGGGAAAAGCTTAAAGAACGAAAGAGAAGATCGAAGATTTTATTTTATTTTTCTTAATTAGATTTTTAGTTTATTTTAATTAGTTTTAATTAATTTAGAAAATTGTATTAGGGTTTTAATTATTTTTGTAATTTTTCTTTTATTTTCGGACACTTTTGGACATTATTTTTGGACTTTGGACTTTTTATTATTTTTAAACCCTACGGAAGGGTAATTTTAAATATCAAACTGTGTGCAGGGACGGACGACAATTACGATATTGTCTCGGCCCCTCGGGTTCGCACACTATTAAAAAGGATATTAGTGGCCCGAGTCGACTTCAACGGTTCGTCGCCCGTCTAGAACGGGAGGTAAATTTCGACCAACCCACGAATCTCCTGTCAGTGGGTTTTCTGGACGCCTTTGTATGCATATATGTTGAGGACTGAATATGGAACTTAATTTTTGCATAGTAAAGGGCAAGGCCTGGCCATACAAGATAAGGTTTCGGATTTCATCACCGTCTCCTTCTTGCCCTCCTTAGGAAAACGAAACCTACGCGAACCTAAGCCTAAAATCTTGACTAGAAAGAGACCTATAGGGTAATGAGCTTATAGGAAAATCGGTCGGAAGGACTGTATTGGTTACCTTATTAGCCTAACTCAAAAAGCAGGAAGATTAGATTAAAGTTGATTAGAGCCGCCCTGTAACCCAGGGAAGCGTTGCCAAAGAGACAGGGGTATCAAAGCTCCATTGAGCTTCTCCTGTTTCTCTTCAACTTGATTTAACTCGGATTGTTCGGAGAGGTTCGCTAAAATTGTAACCAGTTGCCTTTTGAAAGAATAGAAAAGCTGGTCTAGAAACAATCTAAGTGGAACCATCATGCTTGTTGTTTGCTAGATTTAGGTTTGATTTGGTTGAGTCAGGGCACGATTGTGTTTGATTAATTGCTTGTTAGGATTTAATTTTTGCATGCCAAGAACGCCCTTAAGGCGAACTTGGGATAGAGACCCTCAAGGTAGGACTTGTAGTTCACCTTAACCTTGAGAAGTCAACTGAGAGTGAAATAGTCACTCCCGAGACCGTGTCAGCAATGACAACTCTGAAGGATTTGTGGAATCCAACCAGGACCTTACGTCCATCTTGCATCAAGTTAGCCGCTACTGAAGCGAGCTACGAGCTGAAACCAGGAGTTATCCAGATGCTCCCATCATTCTTAGGAAAAGAAAACGAAAATCCCTATTTTCATGTTAGGGAATTCGAGGAAATATGTAGCACGATCAGAATTAGAGACTTGAATGACGAGTCTATTAAACTTAGACTATTTCCCTTTTCACTAAGAGATAAAGCCAAGTCGTGGCTGTATAGCTTGACTCCGCAGTCAATTGAAACCTATGCCCAACTTACTTCAGCTTTTATTCAGAAGTTCTTCCCTAGGAACAAAATTTCGTATGTTAGGCAGAAAATATGCACGTTTTCCCAGCTAGAGGGAGAGTCTCTGTATGTGTATGTAGATAGGTTCAATGACTTATTATCCCAATGCCCAGACCACGGTATAGAGGAATTAAGGCTAGTTCAAATCCTCTATGACGGTTTAGATTATGCATCTATAACCTTGGTCGAGTCTTTGTCAACCGGAGGGTTCGACAGTAAGACTCATGCTGAGGCGATGAAACTTCTGAGGGACATCGCCGAGAAGACCCAGCAGTGGGAGAGCAGTAGAGAGCCAAAAAGAACAATTCTTCTAGAAAGAGGAAATGTTCATAGGGTAGAAGGATCTTTCGATCCAAAGGCCCAAATAGAAGCCTTATCTAGAAGGCTAGAACTGGTCGAACTGAATCAAGCTAGTAGTTCAGAACCCAACCAATTCGAAGAGCAGGCTTTTGATCTTTATAATAACACTAGATTTGATAACCAGAGAAAGTTCGACCCATATTCGGAATCTTATAACCCTGGCTGGAGAAACCACCCAATCCTTTCCTGGTCGAAAGGCCAGGATCAAGGTCAGTTTAGTAATGCTAAAGGTCCTCCAGGCTTCAGTTATAAGAATTCGGCTAGTCCAACTCATCCCAGCAATGACGAAAAGAATGAGCAGAGATTCCATACCTTAGAAAAAGCTATCTCTAGTTTACAAACCCAAGTCAGTGACATTGCTGTGGCTCTGAGAGAGCGAGAACTTGGTAGGTTCCCTAGTCAACCCGAACCAAATCCTAGAGGATCCAATGGAATGTTGACTGGTGAGAAATCATCCAGTCATGTGAATGCAATTAGTACCCTTAGGAATGGTAAGGTAGTGGATAACAAGGTAACTAGGCCTGATAGTGAACAAACTGTAGTTCACCCTGACCCAATAGTTGAAGAGACTGATAAAGCCTCTGAAGAGCCTGAGGCAAACCCTCAGAGAACCGATTTTATGCCTAGAGCCCCATACCCAAGGTTGTTAGCACCTACTAGGAGGGAATCCAATTTTAATGAAATAATGGAAGTGTTTAAGAAAGTCACTATCAACCTTCCATTATTAGATGCAATTAGGCAGATTCCTGCTTACTCCAAGTTTCTTAAGGACATGTGTACGCGAAAGCGAAAACTTAGCGTACATAAAAAAGCTTTTCTAGCTAGTCATGTAAGTTCAATTATACAGAGTAGTACGGCCCTTAAGTATAAAGACCCAGGTTCCCCAACCATTGCTTGCACAATAGGAAACTACCGGGTAGAAAGAGCCTTACTCGATTTAGGAGCCAGTGTGAACTTACTGCCGTACCATGTGTACCTTCAGCTAGGACTAGGCGAGTTGAAACCGACTCAGATGACTTTGCAGTTAGCTGATAGGTCTGTGAAAATTCCTCGTGGTGTCATAGAGGATGTTTTGATTGAAATGGATAAATTTATTTATCCAGTGGACTTTGTTGTGCTTGATACCAGACCTGTGCCTGATCCAGAGAATCATATACCGGTTATACTAAGTCGCCCGTTCTTAGCAACATCTAATGCGATCATTAACTGTCGTAACGGTGTTATGAACTTGTCTTTTGGTAACATGACTATTGAGATGAATATCTTCAACATTAGTAATCAACCACCTGAGCTTGATGACCCCACCTTAGAAACCGTCAACATGGTAGAGACCCCAGTTCATGAGTCATTACCAAACACTTGGATAGAAGACCCGTTAGCAAAATGTCTAGCCCACTTTGGATTAAAGTTTGATGAGTTAGGCCCATCAGAGACCTTACCTGTGATTGTAACTCCAGATTTGGATAGTGACCAAGAGAATAGGCTAGTAACCGTGCTTCAGGACAATCAGAAAGCCTTAGGAGGAACCATAGCAGATATTAAGGGAATTAGCCCAACAGTTTGTATGCACCAGATACATTCAGCAGAAGAATCCAAACCGTCTAGGGAGATGCAGCATAGGTTCGACCCATTAGACGATCCATTAGAGAAATGCCTAGCCAACTATAGAATTGATGGTGATAATGATAGTATTATTAATGAAGTGAGCACTTTGTTATGTTCTGCACCACCAGATTGTAATTTAGAAGAAGCAATTGACTATTTTCGAGAATCTGACGATCCGGAAACGAGGGAAATTGTTATTAGTCTATCTAGAGACACTGAAAACTGTAAGTTTGGGGGTGACTATCATTCTCCATGTGCTATACCATTAACTCTTATGAAGGTCCCTATCTTGGGACCTGACATATGCACGTCTGCCATTGTACAAGATCATCTTCGAGCTAGATCCAATGATCCTCCTGTCAGAAAAAAGTTCTGTTGCCAAAAACCCATCCTCTGGTCGATGTGGTTTACCTAGATAGGGATCAAAGTGTGTTCAGATTGTTTATCTTTGTAGCTTGCTGTTGTTTCCTTTTATTGTGGATAACACTATTTGATTCAGATGATCCACAATTGTTCCGATTATTGCTATATGATTTAAGGAGGTAACTTATGCTCATGCGACACGGTAATATCTTTCCCTAATTCCTTTTCGTGCAGTGTTTAGAAACATTGAGGACACTGTTTAATTTAAGTTTGGGGGTATTGGGAAACTTTTTAGGATTGATAAGATTTGGAATTTAGAAGCATGTGAACAATTCAGGGTGACACTAACCACTCTAGGTAGATGGAAACTTAGCCATTTTTGCTATAAGGATTGGTGTGCCCAGCTAGATGGTCTATTCATAAAGGAGACAGAGTTCAGGTGTTAGAAATAACATGATAGTTGTCACCACCATATCACGTTCTGTTTTATTATTTGCAATTTTGTGTTTCTCTGAGAGTATTGGTGGGTCCTAGCATCGACATGTTAATTAGCACTGGAATGACGTTTAGTGTGTTGAGATCATGCCCCACATGAATAATACGGTAGTATTTTAGAATTATGTGTGTGGTCCCCCTGTCTCCGTCGCCTAAGCAAGCGTGGAATGCAGGATCCATGTGAACACACATGTATTAGGTGTCAGAAAAAAAAAAAAAAATCGAAAAAAGTTAGAAAAAAATTGAGAAAAAAATAGCATTTGATATCTTAAAGTTAGAAAAAAATTGAGAAAAAAATAGCATTTGATATCAAAGTGTGCACGCACTAGTTAAGCAATTCCTTACTCTAAGGGTCATTGGTGCAAAATTATGTTGTTTGTGGCATTTGTGATAACCGTGGTCGTATTTTTATTCTTTAATCATGTTGGTTTTCTTCGTCGGCCCTCACCACACGTGGTTATCTAGTACAGTAACCTCAATCAATTAATTTCCTAAAGACTCATTGTAATACAATTACGATTAAGGCACATAATGCTATCACAAAATCAATAATTGTAACTACATTAAACAATGACCTTAGAGATCCAATCCGAGAGCAACTTATTTGAACGTAAATAAGAAGGACAATTAATGATTGAAGATTATTATAATCATGGAACCAAGATTGAGTCTGATAACATCAAACGAGAGCAATCTAATTCGATGCCCTTTATATAGTACTCCCTATGTTTCTCATAAATTGAGCTACTAAGTTTAAAATTTATTTCTTTAAGAATTAAATTGTTTCATTAAACAAGACAATATTTCTAAAATTACCCTTTTGATTAAGTATTACTAGTATAAAAAATATGTGCAATTTGATAGTCATGTTTATATTCGTTATGCAGGTGTTTTAAAATGCTTTCCAACGATATAAAGTTTACAAATATCCGTGATATAGTTTGAGAGATATGTCATTTCTAAATTTTACTAGTTTTTTATCCTAAGGGTCTATATAATTGAAAAAATACCTGAAAGTATATCCCTTTCTTCCTTGTCTTAAAAATTATGCAAACATGAAATTGCTCAATTTTTAAATAAACGGAGGGAGAATTATTATTATGAAAGGACTTTAATGAAAAATAAAAGAACATTTTTACAAAGAGTTGGTGGGTAGCCTAGCAACAAGTAAATTTCCTATTGGATGGGTAGAAAAAACTCAGTAGATCTTGAAGAATTCCAATTCAATTTGAAGATAATAATTAATAATGAGGAGTTTCACAAGCCTTTGAATAGACTATTGATAGACACATTTTTGTGTCTAAATTGCACCTTAATTTCTAGTGAGTTAGTATTCGATTTTGTGTCTATTACGTGTTTCTATGCTTTTGTAGGTACATTAGAAGAATAAAGATTTGTGGAAAAATTGGCTCAAAAAGTGTTCAAAGCACCCGGGAAAATGGATCAAGGCACCCACACTTTGGATTGGGGCACCCTTGGATCGGGATGAGCTGGATCGGACCAACTCAGCGGGTCAACTCGGCCCAGTCAACTCGGTCAAAGTCAGTTGACCGAGTCAAACCTTCATCGGGACAGTTTCATCGGCAGCAAACTTCTGATTTTCAAATTAGATTTTCTTTACGATTTCAGCGCAAATTGGGAGTTACCCAATCTAATTCAAGGTTCGTAAAATCGATTAGAAGCTCTAGAAGCCGAAGATAAGGGCCAGAGGAGCATGAATTTGGACGGGAACAGGAATACATCCCTGTTTTGGATTGGCATCAAATTCTCGTCAAACTACCGAGTTATAATGGGATTAGAACATCCTAGAAGACTCCAAAGGCCTATATAAAAAGTTTACAAGCTTCAGAAATAAGGTACGCAGCTCCAGGATCAAGTTTTCTATTTTCCGGCTAACTCCGTTAACGCTGCTACACCGGCCGTCACCGGTGTTCATCCTCACCTTCACCGAAGAAGACATCTCACCCACACTTTTATCTGTTGCAAAATTTAAAATCTCTGTTGCTATTTCTCACTGTTATATTCTTGGTTGAATTGGGTTGTAACAGTTGACTGATTCTGTAACGTGTGTTCTGCGTTACTGTTTAGCTGTTACAGCGTTAATCAATCTTGTAATCTTTCTTTTGAGCAATGAAATCAACTTTTGAGCAAGTTTTCTTCACCATGGGCTAAGTCTAATTACTGGGATGATGGATAAGGTAATTTTCTCAATTTTATGTGATTTAATTATTTTCTAATAATTATTTATAATTCTTTTATTATTAGAATTGCATAGTTTTGAATAGTAAAAACGGTTTTCTTTCAACAGTTGTGCTTTTGCTTGATGGATTATGCTTAGTTAATTAATTTTGATAGTCCATGCTTGTGATTTACCTCTGTTTGTTAGCATAACAAAACCAACTTTGGCAATTATTTGTGCTTTAATTAATTTAAAAAGAATTATCTGATTAATCACATAGGTTGTTAGATTTACCTGATTCCTGATTCCTGGTACGTTTAAAATTATTTAAAAATCATATTTAGGTTATTTAGTCTTTTTCTTACTCCTGGAATTTTCTAGAATTAGTTTAAATCATTATTTTCTAAAATCATTACCTTCACAAGTTCGAGTAACGAACTCTTTATTTACCACTTCTAAAATTACATCAACTATGCAAGCTTTAATTTGCATATGTTAATCTTATTAATATCCTGTGTTTTGAGGTTCTTTTTTTTTTGTAGAGTAATGTATCAAGGTTTTGGTGGCAAGGTAATATGAAGATGGTGGTAGTTGACCGGTGGTATCGTAAAGATAGGGGTAGAAGTGGTTTCGATAGAGTCATCGGTAGATTAGGTGTTCCCTCGTTATATATTTGGGGATATATGGGATATACGAAATCAGTAGCCTAGTTAGCAATTCGGGGTACGGGGAAAGTTCGGGACGGCAAACGTACTAGTATTATGCGTTTTGACGGAATGTAAATTCGGTTCACTATTCGGTCAACGATTTGTGACTGTGGATAATTGTGAACGACATACTATGTTTATAATTTGTTTAACAGATACGAGTTCGGCACACAAAATTTGGCATACATTCACCTGTAAATTTTTTTAACATAATCTCGTCTTAGGTACTATGAGTCTATGATTCAAATGAACTATATATATTATATGTGCAATATAATCATCAAATAACATGTTATTTGGTGGTATAGGGCTTAGCTTGGTGTAGGTAAGATTTTAAAAGTAAAAAATGTTTGAGAGAATGATAATTTGGTGATGATGTGGGAAAGTATTATACGGGTTGTATAGTTCGGTAATTCAGAAATGTGGATATAATTCGTTTTAAGATGAAAATTACTAAATTGGGGTTCTAAACATTAGGATGATATAGACAAATACAGATTATACAGACGGATTCGCAAACGTATAATTCGGGAATTCACTAACTAGGATTAGTAGATTAGAGTGGATGCGGTCCAGCTAATATGGATCTCGTTTCCATACTTTATCTATGAATCCACTCTTATATAGATGATGCGTTATTTATGAAAAGTTACAAAAAGTTTTTTTTTTTTTTTAATGTTTCAAATTCAAGCGGTTCCATGTATGAGAGGTAAAAAAGTGATGAGGTATCACTACATAGGCAGGGTTTCATATCCTAAGTATGGAAACGAGTTTTATACTTTATTTGATTAGATGGGGTAGGAAGATAAATCTTAGTGGAACATAAATAATGAGGTACCATTAGGACAAATATTATGGTGATTCTCATTATTAGCCATAGATTAACTATAGCTAAGAAAAAGAAGGAGCCAAAAACAACCATTATGGGGCGTGTAATTCGTTTAGCTTACTGAGGCGGATACTCGGCTGACTTGACTAGACGGATACTCAATATCTATCTCTATAGGTTTTGTATACAGAGAATGTTGGGATTGGTAATAATTCCCTACACGACACTAGTTATTTGGATCAATGTAGAACTAAAGTAGAAACAAAAAAGATGCATTCTAATAAAAAAAAACGAGAAAACACAATAATTGACATGGTTCAGCGGTATGCCTACATCTACAAACGACTACAATCAATTCTTTATTATATAACTTTTACAAGAGAATTAAAAAACCAAAGATTGATAAATCAATCACTAATTTATGAGTATTAAGAAGTTAAGCATAACACTCAAAAAACTCTCTAGAAATATTTATCTATACCTCACAAGTAGAAGAGAAGTAGAGAAAACTTATTAAAACTCTTGGAGTTGTTTTTGGTATTTTTTCTCCAAATGAACTCCCTTCTATTCATACTAGCTAGTTACTTGGAGTCAAGTATAATACTTGGTATCCAAGGACTAATGCTTTATCCTTGCAAGATAAGTATTTTCTAGATAATGGCCATGTTTCCTTAGTTGTTAGATTTGAAAACTTGGATGCCAACTGTCCTATAGGCCTTACAATATTGACAACTCTAACAATTCTCCACCTTGTCAATGATTCCACAAAAATGAGTTAACCGTAGCCTCAAATGCCCTTAAGGTATCGACAATGAGCAGTATTGATCAAGATGAGACACCTCTCAAACTTGACCTTCGAAATGAATTTTGTCAATATATATGATGGATTGTCTTCAGTACCAATCTTCAATAGAATAACTTTTCCATTATCAACCACTTCTCGAATTTTATGATAACTGACATCAATATTCTTGGTGCGTGCATGATAGACTTGGTTCTTTGTAAGATGGATTACGCTTCGATTATCACAATACACAATGAATTTTTTTTGCACAATCCCCAAATCTCCAACTAGACCTTGAAGCCACAATGTTTCCTTAATAGCCTCTATTACAACAATATACTCTGCATATGGAGCAAACAAAACCACAATTGACTGTAACGTAATCCTCCAACTGTCAGGTCCTCCGCTCAAAGTAAAACAATACCCTGAAGTAGAACGACACTTATCTCGATCACCAACATAATCTGAATCAACAAATCCACAGACTTTCAAACTCTGCTTCTTTTGATACACTAAACCAACATCGAGGGTTACTTGAAGGTATCGCAAAATTTCATTAACCGCTTTACCGACTAACCAATCCAACCGATTGAGAGATATCTGGATGAGTACAAAACATAACATACATCAAAAAACTTACTGCATTAGCATAGGGAACCTTTGACATAGAATCTTTCTCCTCACTAGTAGTAGGGTTCAACTGGTTTGATAACTTAACACTTGGCGGCAACATAAGACTGATATCTTTAGCATTTTCCATTTCAAAGGGATGAATAATTTTCTTAAGATACGATTTCTGAGTAAGACATAAGTTCCTCTTTGACCTATCTCGAATAATTTCCATACCCAATATCTTCTTAGCCAAACCCAAATCTTTCATCTCAAACTCCAAACTTAATTGCTTCTTCAAAGCATCAATTTTCTGACTTGTTCTTTGCATCTATAAGCATGTCATCCACATATAGTAAGAGATAAACAAAACTACCATCTCAAAGATTCTTAAAGTATACACATTGATCGTACTTACTACGAGTATACTTTTACTGCAACATAAATGTATCAAACTTCATATACCACTGTCTAGGTGATTATTTCAACCCATAAAGTGACTTCTGAAGTTGACACACATAATATTCTTTACCGACAACCTCATAACCAATGGGTTTGTGACATGTAAATGTCTTTCTCCAGATCTCCATGCAAGAAGGCAGTCTTGACATCTAGTTGCTCGAGCTCTAAATCAAACTGCGCCACAAATGCTGAAAGGACTCGCATGGAAGTGTGCTTAACAACCGGAGAGAAACTTTATTATAATCCACACCTTCCCTTTGTGCATATCCTTTATCCACTAACCTTGCCATGTATCGTACACCATTAACAATACCCTCAGAGTCTGGAATTCCATCATTTATCGAATAAACCCACTTGCACCTAATGTATGTCGTACCACGTCAAAATTATATTCACTTTCTCACTTATAAAAGATTTATTACGAAGCTAGAGCAAGTAAATGTTCGTTCTATGAGAGGTTATTTTTGTTATTCAATTTCAATTTCTTAAGTAACAAGGGGGGATTTTTCAGAATTTATGAAAGTAATAAAAACTAAAACAAAATCAAAGTAAATAATTGAAAGTAATCAAGAGTTGAGAGTATATTGGTTAAGGGGTTGTATCATTCACAAACATGTATTTGTATCAATAATTAGAATTGGTATTTAATCCCCATAGTAAAAAACCCTAGAATACCTTGATCGCAAGAATATTCCGTTTGTTTCCAAGTTCATCACAAACACATTAAAAGGTGCGGGTATAAATTATACCTAGAGAACAACCCAAAGTGTAAAAAACACTAATCAAGTTTAATTCCCCATGAGCATTACGTTATGTGAAATAAGGTTAATCAATGTAATTGAACGTGGAAAGCGCACTAATTCAATTAACAAAGGTTATGATTCATATGTGATTGCTAAGATGTATCACTACAAGCAACAACCACGCTTATGCTACTTGAAATCAGAATTCGTCAACTTTTACGTATAGGAAACCCTAATTTAGCTTTAGATACAAAAACAAGTTAAATTGATTCCAGACTCAACCAACGAAGTGTTCAAATCATGCAAAAGTTATAAACAATGAATCACAAGCGATAAATATTGAGACACAACTAATATATGTATATATATAAAATATCATGTTTGAGAAATCAACTTTAATCCTTAACCAATAAAAAAAAGTTTAGCTACTCATAGCTATGGAGTTCATACACATATTAAAGTAAAGAAAAAGATAAAAATATTGTAAATCCTAGATATGTGAAAAAAAATAACGTCCACTTGCTCCTTGCTCCAAAAAATTAGATGTAAAAGTATATAGAGAGAGCCCCTCTTATTTAGGTGTTCTCCTTTTATAACTTTCTCACTTGTAGAAACTCTTTTTAGAATAGCACTCTAGCCCTAGGTTTAAATGTCCAAAAATAGGCCAAGCCAAAAACATCTCTACCAAAATCGGATTATAAAGACATCCCATAAACTCTTCAGCTCAGAACAGATTTTAAACAAACCAAATAAGCTTCTCAGTTTTGGAGAACTGACAAGGCAAATTAAATTTCTTCTTAATTCACAGCAATTTTATGGGGCAAATCATCAAACATCTAAGATGCATTACCGGTGGAGTCTCAGGCATGTATTATAGGTAATTCAATTACCAGTTCTGCCTCCCTGCAATTGGAAATCACTCATCCATTCTTTAAACAAAAATCAAAACAGGCAATACCTCATCACCAGCTCAAAACCTATTCACGGCCAAAACATCATGGCAACAGCATCCTTCTTTAACTGTTCTTTTCAATTGCAATGCCTTATTGATTTCTGGCCACAACCCAATTCCTATGTTCCTCGACTTCAACCCTTATTCATCTATCGACTGCCATAGACCCTCTTTTCTTCTCGCACTGTCAATTAGGAATTAGGTCTTCTCTGTTTCCACACCATACCCAAGTCAAAACTCAAATGGCGATGAGTTACATTCCGGCAGACGAGCAACTTCTTCAATTAGTCTCGTTCATAATCTTCAATTCGACTGAAACCCAACTTCGTATTACTTCTCTGCTGCAGCTCAGGTCCCTGATTTAAACTACATCATCCCATACCACTGAATTATCTCACCTTCTTCTCTTTCTCGGCCATAAACACAAACCCCTCTCAATTATTTTCCGTCACCAACAGCAACAACATCAATTTCTTCTCACAGATTCATCATCAATTTATCCCTATTCTTGAACTCGAACCTGTCTCATCTTGTTTTTCCGGCCGAACCCATTTCACCTGAATTCTCTCCACAACCACAGAACCTCGCTGCCAACTTCATTTACCAGAACCATAACATCACTAAGGTTAGCCGGCGGCAAAGTCTTTTGGAAAACTGGTCGAGAGTGAAAGAGTTGGGATAAAAAAGAATTAGGGACAAATATTCTGACCTAGATTCTAGTTGTTTAAGTAGTAGAAAGCGGTGCCCCTGATCAGAAGAGTGGTCCTCGTCTAATAATTGAAACATTTACAGCGATAGTCAAATGAGATTTATACAGACTTCCATATATTTTTATGTTTAGTGACTCTCGGAGACTCTCTGGAAATATAGAGATTTTCAGTAATTTTAAAAGAGAATTGTAGAGAGTCTCTGCGACATGTATATACAAATTTAATGGATTTTTAGAGAATCTTTGTGATTTGTAAAGATAAAAAGATGTAAAATATCTAATCATAAATTCAAAACATCTACCAACTTTTGTGGTCCCATATTCCATTTTACAACCATCTCATATATACAAAGACATCTATGCAGCAGATTTGCACGATGGTTGGTTTTCTAGGTTATACTTTTTTTGTGCTGAAAGACGTAATAGTATGAAATAAGAACCAACGAATATAACAGTGTGGCTTCTTGGTACAACATTTCAGGATAAGCTGTTGATTCCTATTTTGTTTTCTGTTTCTTTCTTTTTCAGTATTTGTGGTTGACATTATATCTTCTTTCGATACAGGGCGATTTTGTTGATCGTGGATATAACAGTCTTGAAGTCTTCACTATGGTTAGAACATACAGTCAAAACAATGCTAGGTTTCCGGTTGATTTCGCAGCAGCTATGGTTAAGATGGGAAATATTAGTCCAGCTTCGGGCACTGTTACAGAGGTTAGAAGGAATTGCAGGAGGACTAACTAATTAATCAGTTTAACACTGTATTTACTATCAAATCAATAAGTGGTAGCTATAATTGGGATGGTTAAACAAGCCACATTAGTCCTTTTTAATGCTTATGTAAGTGTCAATTTATTTGAAATGCTTCAATAAAGAAAGTACAACAATTCTAAAAGATGTTGTGCTAGTTTTAGTATGTGAAAAAAATGTTTGTGAAGCTGCTACCTTCGACCAATATAAAGGAAGAAAAGGATCACCTAAATCAAGCCTATGATGAGCTCTTTACGTCCCTTAGACGAATGACGGAAGAAAGAAATCAAATAAATAAAGCTTATCTTGAAGGTAACGATGTTCCAGAATATAATGTCAGATTCTAGTTCATGTTTACATTCTAATGGTGTTTTAATGCATTCTATTCAAATACATTATTTTCAGTTAGCCTTCTTATTTAGGTATCACCTCATTCTAACACATACAGTGATCTTAATTTTATTTCATAAATGAGAAGAATGCAGAGAATTATGTAAGAGAATCAGACATTGATGAGTGAGCTACATACTCAAAGGAATGAAATCGAGCAGGAATGTAAAGAAATTGAGAAGTGTGAGGTCCAACTGGATCTCAAAAGCAAGCAACTTTTGGTTCTAAGTGAAGAGGTATTTATGCTTTTGTCAACTCCAAATGTATTTGATCAAAAAATAAACCTTAATCACTGTATCATTTAAGACTTTTTTGTGCAATCTTGTAAACAATGAAAAGCAAGCTTGCGGCAATGATTTTTTTTTTGCATTTACAGATTAGAAACTATATACGAAGTATTTATTTGGATTTCTATTGCAATGCAGGTTACAAGAAACCTAAACATAGTGCAACGGCAGTCTGAAGGAGTGAAAAAACAAAAATGAGAGGAAATAACAAGGGAGGAAGAACCAACTTGGAAATAGTACTACGCCCTAGATTTACGGTTTCGGTTTGGGTTTCTGGAGGTTGAAATAGTTGAGAAACATGAGTTCTTTTTGTTTCTTCTTCTAGAGGTTAGCCGTGGTATAAAGAAAGGCGGAGGAATGAAGAAGAAGAAAGAAGAAAGAAGAAGGAATAGTCGTGGATGGATTTTGATCATCCGATAAGGCTGAGGAATGAGGACCTTTGGATTATATCTGTTTTATCCAAATTTTCAAGTCTCTCAAAATATCACCTATAAGGGAGAGATTTTGCTCATGCCTATTTGCATCAAAAAAGTCTCTCAAAATCCCAATAAGTAACAAATCAATGATTTTGGAGTCTTAATCCAATAACAAGAGTGTTTGAGTGACTTTTAACAAATCTTAATCCAATAACAAGAGAGTTCCAGAGACTCTCTGGAAATCTCAATTGACTAACAACATATTTGAGAGTTCTCTATAAGTCTTTATAAATCACAATTGACTACCCCATGTTAAGTAACCCCCCAGTGAAAATGTATCTACTTGTTTTCACATATTAGAGACTTGAATTCTCCTTCGATGCCTTTTAGTACGCCAGTTCATGAGGTTGCCAAGTTATACCTTAAGATCTCATTTCTTTTCTTTTTTTTCCATATGACTCCAAAATACCTATAAAATAGAAAACAAGCATAACATATATAAAACAGAAGAGAAAATAACAAAGAAAACATAAATAATAGATATTAATTAAGGTGTTTTAGACACCTATCAGCACCCAATCGTCTTTCTACCCTTGGGTAACTTAACTAGTTCCCACGTGTGATGCTTACGAAGAGACTTTATCTCCTCATCCATAGTTATTTTCCACTCAATGGCATGAGTATTAGTCATCGCCTCCTTAAAGGTAAACGAATCGTCTTCATAAATGGATAATGCATGGGAAACACTATCCTCATAACCATATAGAAAGGCGGACTAATTTGACTCCTCTCACGTTGAGAAGCCGAAGACGGAATAATCTCAGATTGTTGCCGAATTGGTTTCTCAGTAGGAACCTCATCTTCATCTTTTATTAGTTCAATATGAACTTCTTCTTCTTCTATAGTTAATGAATGGGGAGCCCTTTGCTCCACCTGCATCGAATTATCATCAACACCTCTCACTTTCAATTTGAGAGTTCCAACCTGTGAACTTCTTTGAATCAAGCATAACTTTCTCATTTAAGGTCACATCATGACTAATCAGAAAATTTTGCAAGTCTGAGCACCATAAACGATACCCCTTCACACCTTCTGGATAACCTAAGAAAATTACTTTCTTAGCTCTAACACCTAACTTATTTTTTGTGATGTGAAAATAAGTCGGGCAACCGAACACCTTCAAATTTGAATAATTTAAAGGATTACCGGTCCAAATTTCCATTGGTGACTTACACTGAATAGATGTTGATGGTAATCGATTCACTAAATAACACGCCGTAATAACTGCTTTATCCCACCAAATTTTTCCCAAACCAGCGTTTGATAACATGCACCGTGATCTCTCAAGTAGTGTGCGATTCATTCGCTTTGCTACTCCATTCTAGAGATACCTTGGTCTCCAAAAAATTCTTTCAATGGGTCTTCAGTGTATTCACCAATATTATCGGAGCGTATCTTCTTGACCACATGACCAAGTTGTTTCTCCACCATGGTCTTCCACTTCTTAAATAACTCGGTGACTTCAATTTTGTGATTCATGTTGTAAAGCCAAACTCTCCGTGAAAAGTCATCGATAAAGGTCACAAACCATCTAGCACCCCTCTTAGAAACTGTACGAAAGGGACCCCCAAACATCTGAATGGATGTAATCCAACATACCCTATGTGTGGTGTATAGCGGTACCAAAACTTCTTCTACATTTTCTCCCAACAATGAAATGCTCACAAAATTCAAGCTTACATGTCTTTTCTGCTCTAAGCGAGCCTCCGCTACTTAACGAAAAAAGGCCTTTCTCACTCATATGCCCTAGACGCATGTGCCACAAACGTGTTGACTCACCTGTTTCTCATCAACCGATTGAGAAGCCATAGATCCTCCAAAAATTATATCTCATTGTAAGAAATATAAGTTACCATGTCTTTCATCGGTCATCTTCGAAATACCACCATAGTATACTTTCAAGAATCCATATTCTGCAACATATTTGTATCCTAAAGATTCAAGTACTCACAACGAAATCAAACTCTTTCTCAAATCAGGAACGTGTCTAACCTCTAAAAGTGTTGTAGTAACACCATGCGAACAAACTCGTATTGTACCAACTCTAACTGTTTTGCAGACATTAGAGTTACCCATCAAAATAGTACCAGCGTTCACCTCTCTATAAGTGGTGAAATATTCCCTAGTGGGACACATATGGTACGAAACACCGGAATCGAGCATCCAGCCATCATTGAGGTAACTTTTTGATGTAACGGTTAGCACCTCCTGATCAAAACCACATATTGGATCCACCGAAGCTTCACTGCCTTCCACAATTGAAGCAACGACATTCTTCGAATCTAATTTCTTATTGTGTTTCTCATCCTTTGCTTTTAGCTTAGGACAATTAACTCTCATATGAACAGGTTGACGACAATAATAACACTCAATATTATTCCTTTTGAATTTGGAACGATTCTTCCACTTTGACTTCTTATTACCATTTTTAACTTCATCAATAAAGAAGCCTTCAATTTGAGCTCCATCATAAAACTCTTGCTTTTTTTTTCCTCATAGCTTTGGCTTGTAAAGCCGAAACCACATCGTTGAAAACTAACTTACTATCTCCTTCAGTTTTCGTACTTAATAAATAATCCACAAAAGTTTCATATGACAGAGTAAAGAAGGTAATAATATCATATATTTATTCGTCAGAGATGATAATATTGATATTGGATAAATTGGATATTATCATATTAAACTCATTAATATGATTTACTAGGGATTTACTCGAAGACATCCGAAAGGTATGGAGTCGACACTTCAAGTAGAGTTCCGAAGTCAAATCCTTTTTCAAGTAGAGCTTCTCTACTTTCTCCCAAAAAACCTTTTATGAAGTTTCACCCAAAAAATTATGGATGATTTCCCTCGAGAGACACAAACGAATAGTTGAACAAGACTCCATATCAAGGTCAACCCACTTCTCATCGGTCCAATCTTTTGGTAAGACCATTGGCTTCTCCTTGGTAGCTTTAATTTATTATACTAACAAGAATATCTTTTACATCCATTTTCAATGATGTAAAAATTAATTTTTTCCATTAAACTTGATAATATCAAATCCGTGCACCTTCGAAAATCCTCCACTAGATGTGGAAGCCGACATCCTTACTTCTAACTATGATCCTCTCCACGCTCACCGCACCACTTGTTGGGATTGGTAATACTTCCTCACAAGACGCTAGTTCTTTGGATCAATGTAGAACTAAAGTAGAAACAAAAAAGATGCACTCTAAAAGAAACAAGAAAGCGAAAACATAATAATTAACGTGGTTCGACGATATGCCTACATCCACAAACGACTACGGTCAACTCTTTATTATAAAACTTTTACAAGAGAATTAAAACACCCAAAGATTGATAAATCAATCACTAATTTATGAGTAGCAAGAAGCTAAGCATAACACTCAGAAAACTTTTTAGAAATATTGTTCTATAACTCACAAGTTGAAGAGAGAACTTATTAAAACTCTTGGAGTTGTTGTTAGTGTGTTTTCTCTAAATGAACTCCCTTCTATTTATATTAGCTAGGTACTTGGGGTTCAAGTATAATACTTGGTAGCCAAGAGTGAATCCTTGCAAGCTAAGGCTCTATCCTTGCAAACTAAGTATCTTCAAGATAATAACCATGTGTCCTTGGTTGTTAAGCTTTGAACACTTGGATGCTAAGTTTCCTATAGGCCTTACAATTATTGACAACTCTAACATAGAAAACGCAAGTTTTACCTCATTCTCCTCTTCTAATTTTTTTTTTCCTTTCTCCTCCACTCTCAAAACCTTTTTTCTCCCCTTTTGATTTTCCAGGTGTTTTAGGTCGAGTTGTTGCGTAAAATTAAAAGGGTTTGTTCCATACTTATAGGTGATTCTATAGCATCTTTCAAATTCAAATTCCATCCATAAAATCATCAAAGGTAAGTTATTCTACTATTAGGGTTTTATATAGGGTTGTACATGAACCCACCGGGCCGACAGAACCGTGTTGGAACCGACAAGAACTGAGCTAGAACCGAGCCAAGCCGAGAATTCAACGGTCGGCTTCGGTGTTATGAATCAGAACCAAGGGGTGGCTCGGCTCGGCGCATGATATTAACAGTAAAACCGTCCGAGCCGTACTGAGTAAAGTCGGGATAAATTATATCCATTGATTTAAAGTATGATCTAATCCTAGCCGTGGATATATCATATATATATATATATAACATTAACTAAACCCTAAAAAAAATATGCCTCCTTCTCATTCTCTTCTATTTTCCTTGTCACTCTATTCACTTCTCCACAACACAACCAGCGCCATCCAAAACACGTCAACACAACCACCACCATCACCACCTCTTTCTTCTTCTTCTTCTTCTTTTTCTTCTTCTCAACCTACACCAACAGAACCTACAACCCCACCATTACCTTCTACACTATTAATTCATCATCACCACCACCACCACCTTCTACACGACCATCACCAAGAACAACACTTTTCGTTTGGTGAAATATTGAAGATTGGTGAAATACTGAAGATTGATGACCATATTATGGATTTAGAGTTCTTCAAAAAATTTGATTTTTTATTTTTTATTTTTAATTTATGGTTAGATACTTATTTTTTACTTGTATTAATCGTTGGTTTCACTGATTGTTATGTGATTATGAATTTTTGAAGGTTTAATTCGAAACCTTAATCTGCGTGTCTTTATTTATTTATTCTCAATTCATTGATGTTATGTGATTAATACATGATTCCCTATAATCTTCTTTGTTTCAATTGTTTTATACATCTATATATATGTAAAATATCTATAAAATTGGGAAATAGATGCAATGAAATGAGAAGAACTATTTTGATTTATGTTTGAGGAATTGAATCGGTAAAAACCGTATTAAACCGGTACCAAGCCGAGCCGAGTTGGATCAGTTCTAAAACCGAAACGAGGGTAGGTCGGATCGGTACCGGTTGAGTTTCTGTGAACTGAGGGGTAGGTCGGCTCGGTGGACGGTTTTGCAAAACTGGGCCGACCGACCGATGTGCAGCCTTAGTTTTAAATGCTATTTTTTTTTTATAATCATGAACTTATTGATGTTTGATTGATGATTTAAATTCCATGGATAAAAATTATGTTATATGGACATGTATCTAGTTAGAAATCCATGTTTAACTTGTTATTTGATGATTGATTTTTGATTAAGGTGTGTTGAAATGTGATGTTTATGTATGTGATGAAAATGTGTTAAAACGCAATAGTTTATGTGATGATCCAAGTGATGCCAATATGTTGAAATTTGATGATATATATAAATATGTGTTGTAAGGTTGAGAATAGAGTAGGATTTTACTAGCATTATGAAAAATAGATATTCGGTTTTGTCGCCGGATAATGATTATCATAAGTTTAAATGCCCCAAGGGAGTAGATAGGGATAAGATAAGAAAACATCGAGGTAGTACAAGCCATGTTACTGAATTGTATGACATTATTGCTCAAAATCTCCGTGCTAAAGAAATATTCGATAATTCTGAGTTTGGATCAATGTTTAGAATAGATTATCCAAAAAGTGACGTCAAGGCTCTTATCGCCGGTCTTAGCGAAAAGTGATGGCATACCACCAATACATTTCACTTCTCTACTCTTGAGATAGGATTTACGCCGTTGGACTTCACACAAATATCAGGCATATGTATTGACCCATGAACCCGCATAAATTGTAAAATTTTAGCACACAACAACGGGATAATCTTGCACCGCAGTGGATAGATTAATTGCTCTCTTTCGTAGGAAAGAATGAAGAAAAGGAAAATGAGAGAGATGTTGAAGAAGAAGGAGAAGAAGAAGAATAAAAATAAAAAGAAAAAGAAGAAGAAGATGAAGATGACGAAGAACCATGACAACGACAACGAATACGGCTCAATGCAGTAACCCCAGAAACATGGTTAGTTTGAGAAAAAAACTTATCGTACGAGGCTGGATTTAGAATAGTATGATAAAATCGTTTATTCGATTTAGAAAATCCCGAAAGAACAACAATGAATGTCAAGAATAATTGGCAAGGTGGTTCATGATGTGGAATACAGATAATGTATTCTTCCCAAACCAGAACGATATAGTCTATAGAAGCTGGCTATGGGTATTTAGGGATTTAAATATAGTCAACAATTACGATTGGGGTTCAACAATTTATGGTCATATATTATGGAGTTTGAGTAACAGAGTAACGCACGAGAAGGATGGGCTCGAGTTCTTTTGGTATCTGCTAATGGCAAACATATTCATACCTATTCTTAATTATTTTTTTTTGTTGTTGTTGTATTGTAGAACGTTAGTCGTCAATAATTTTTTTAAAATGTTTTTGGTTTTGCATCCTTGGTTTTGGGCGTATTTCCGATTTCTATATCCCGATATAATTGAGTTGGCGACAGAAGATTATGATCCAAGGCCGGCTGGTCGGCTTTATGATAACACACAAAGAATGAGAGGAAGAGGTCAACAATTTGATACAGGTAGGCATTCAATTTCAATGGTTCTTAAACAAATAGACAGCCACCCTATCTTACCAACAACATGGGAGTCGTGGTTGGAAAGTTAATGACGACTTAAGAAAGAGGTGATACATGTAAGGCAAATTTTCAAAGGTCATATAGTGTTTTATGATTCATATGGAAAATCTGCCTTGTACTTCGGTGAATGGTGTCTCATACAAGTACTGGAATTACAGTATACCAGTGAATCCACCTGACAATACAATAGCCATTCAGAATTACTACTTGTACACCAATAATCAATATGATTCCTTAAACTACAAAGAGGTACATCCTGCGCATTACTCAGAGTTTTGGAGTCAAAACTCGGTTAAAAGATACTCCTCGATTGTTGAACATCAAGGAAACAAATATATATATATTCTTCACAAGATCATAATGTTTATTTCCTTCAGCCACCAGGCGAAGGAAATCTATATATGCACAAGAGTTGGTGCCGACGTAACATCATTTATTTCCAAAGCTAGAACATCCCAAACTCATAGTGGCCGACGATTGATGCGTCAGAAAATCAACTTTGTTTTACCGCAAGCGCACAATGTCGAAAGATGTAAACAAGAGAAAATACGGTCGTTCCCACGAGGAGTGTGTATTACTTATAATAATTAATTCAAGTAACTTTGAGTCAAAAGATGTTTCAAAAGATATTTTTCCGATTCTTGTAAATAATTAAACTAACGAATGAATTAAAACTATTTAACGAAGATTGAAATCAATAATAGAAAAGTGTTAAGGTTTCGGGAATCCGTTGTAGATTAGGGTTTACTTGCGGTCATCACAAAGGGTATCGATTTTACTCATGCAAAATAGCAAATCTAGCTACTAATACACGAAAGATATTTCGTTTAAGAATCGTAGAATTTTTTTTTCAAAAAGGATTGTTTGTTCTCAACCTAAGTTATAATTTCGAAGTACTCTATATACATGGCATAAATAGTCAAAGAATATTCATAAAACGATTATCGCGAAAGGGTCAACGAGTTCTTCTACTAATCAAACAATGGACTATGCGTGACATAGAACATGAGAAATCATTGAGAAAATAAAACATTGAAAGAGAAACAAAACATTGACATTAAGCTTTAGTAATTGAAAACCCTAGTTTTAAAATACAAGTAAATCTATCTCTACAAGTTCATCTTTTCATTCTAACAAAGAGATTTAGCTTGACAATGACTTTCTTAAAAACTATTAAAATTGATTAGGATAATTTAATAAATTAATTGAATTAAAAAAAAACAAATAACTAAACCCTTCTTCTTCTGTTGGTTCTCGACGTCAGAAAAGTATATGAAATCTTCTCTGCCTTTTTCTATCTCCGCCTCTAGTTTTCTCTGTACGTGAAAAATGTATGTGAAGTGGAACTCACAGGGCCTTATTTATAGAGGCTAAGTCACCGCCTCTATGAGAGTTTTAAACTGACTAGGACTCTTAATTCATATCACCGACTAACAATCTTTCCGTAAGAAACACGGATTCAGCTGCTCACGATTCTCTCCATAATTACCTCACACACGCTGCCACGCCATGAGTTGGATCCACTTCTCCGTGTAAATCCCAGACTTTGTATCTCACTTAAACTCTTCACCCTTCTCTGACATTACCAACTTGAACAGAGTCAAGCTCATCCAACTACCATCGAACATTCACTACTCGAGCCATGTCTAACCAACAACAAACCACCATTCTTGCCTCCGTTTCTAATAAACCTGAGCCATAACAAACCATGCTAACATAGCTCTAACTCGATCAAAAACACAACCAACCTTATCCTGATTTCTTCCCTATCTTACAGACTCAACCTTCTCACGAGTTCACGATACTACCATCATTATTCTTTGTGTTTTAACCTAAAATTATCTTCTCGGTTCGAACTCTACTCCCATGATTGACTCCATTCTGACTAATCCTAACACACTTGAAGCACTCTCTTAAACCTATCAAACCATAGCATCAACGTCACACAAACATAACCAGACGTCGATCTTGATTCTCTGCTCGAAAGAGGATGAAGACGGTAGCCCTTAACCAACTACTGACGCCATTAATCATAATTCAAATTCTTGACAACCCTTAGTAATAGTGTAGGCGCCTTTAACATGATTTAAAACATGTCTTCCCTTATCATATGAAAAAGTGCCAATAACCGTTTCCCTTGAAATAACCATTTTACCCTTAGTTCTTGTTTTGCTTGTAACTTCTTCGTACGACCTCAGAATGACATCGTTCTTTCGCAGTTAAATTCGTAACACAATTTTCTACAAGATGAAAATTAGAAATCTTGTAATAGACTGAGTTCTACTGGGTATTTGACAATTTCTTCCCTTGTAAAACTTAATTCCACTTCTTTCATAGATGCAACCTAACAAAAGACATAAAATACAAAACTAATAATAATACACAATGATTCACACAAAATCTAGCAAATAAGTATAAGAAAATGATATTTAGAATCTGTAAATTATGGACTTATCAACGATACCTCCAATGTGACCAGGAGACTCATTGGACTTGAGTACATGAGTTTAGTTGAGAGACCAAAAAATAATGTCAATTGTGGTACTACTGTGAGTATCATTTGTCTTATTAATACCTTCATGATATCTTTATAACGATGTTTGTTGGTAAAAGGTGAAATTAATCTTTTTTTGTGTTTGCAGGAAATGTGGTGTCGATATAGTGAGGAAAAGGACCATCAAATTACCGTTATGAATGTGCTATTTCTCGATTATACAAAAGATTTGTAAAACAACTTCATCCCAGAAAAGGCTTCCATTCCATATACCTCATGCCAGACCGTATGAAGGACCTTATCAGGGTGGGCCGTCGTCGACTCAAAGGCATAGTAGTGTTGATCGTGATTCAGGAGGATCGTCTCGTTCTTATGTACCAAACAATCAAGATGAGCATCTCTGCCATCCTCCAGAGGAGTCTCAATATCCCCCTCAAAGCAAGACAACATATCAAGAACATGGTTATGTACAACAAAAAGGACACCCAAGCCAACCATCATCTTCTTGTGTTGTGAATGATAATCCTTTTTTGGGATAATATCAGGGTTGGGATCCTATACGTTAGATTAAAATAGTTGTTATTTTCTTATTTTAGCTTATTAGATTATGTAATTTAAAGACTTCAAACAAGCTAACGTTAGAGTAATGACTAATTTTTTTGAATAACGACTAATTTTACTGTTTAACATATAGTTTTTATATTCAAAATACTTTGGTTATTTCTTTATATAATGGATCTCATTCTCCAAATGAAATTGTCCAAACATCGTATTTTATTTGAACGAAAAAAATATCCAGCGATTCACTAATGAAAAAGATGTTGGTCTTGTTCAAGCTTGGATATGCGTTAGAGAGATCCAGCTTATACATATCAACCACGTAACCGTTATTGGGTCAATGTATTCGATACCTTTGTTGAACTAATGGGTAATAAAAATGCTAGAACAAAGAAAAATCTTCAAAATCGATTCAATATTATCAACAAGCAGGTGAAAATATTTATCGTGATTCAGGTTGGAGTTAACATACAAAATCCTGGAATGGCGTATGAAGAACGAGTGAGTATCTGAACATTTTGCTAAGTACTTAGTCGTTCGTTTACAATAAACATAGCTAACTTATTTATACTTGATATTTGCAGAAAACCACAACTAACTTAGAATATATTGAAGAGAGGGGAAAAGCATTTGCACATGATGAATGCTATAAAATCTTTAAGAACTATCTTGCACATTACAATCCTGATGAATGAAGATTTGAATATAACGCCCTTTATTTATGTACTCTTTAAAAGTTGGTTAACATGTGGTACAATGTTCGTAATACTGTTAAAGTATTAAAAAATTAATAAAATTTTAATTCTAAGCGTAACTCACTTTCGTAGGAATCACGTTTACACTTAGCATGTGCAACAAACCTTTAAATCCCTAGGTGATCCTAGTGGACAAGTATAGTCTCATGAGGATTTATAGAAGATGTACCATAAAATCTAGACTGGCGGTTGCCTTAATCTTTGAAAAAATTAAAATATAAACTAAATTACGAAATCACTTAAATTAAAATATTAAACTCTAACCTATTTAATAATTAAAATCTAACCTCAATATCTTAAAACTAACAACTTTAAACTAACACATAATAATTTCATAACGAGGAGGTTAGTTTGTTAATGTCCAGGACGAAACATGTAGTACTGCTGATTTTGTGGTGGTGGTGGAGGAACTTCACGTACCTGCATCTTTCGTAAAATTTCTTCCTATTTCATTTAATAGTATAATTTTGTATTTTGGTCCAACGTTTAGAGATCATTTTCTATTATACTCCTTTCCTCCATTTTCGTATTGAGACGAATTTGTTCTTGTTGCGTTGATATCAAATTTTGAAAAGTTCGTTGTTGTTGATGATGAGGTTCGTTCGCTATTCGTGTTTCTTTAAGATATTCAATAAGTTTATAACCCGCGTCTCTCATGAGCGATTCTTGTGATGATGGTGTAGGGGACATGCTTGGATGATAGACCCTTTTCTTGGATATGGATTTTTTAAGTTGAGCCATTGACTTGCGCTTATCGGTAAATCGCTCGGTAGTAGTTGAAGTTCCTTCTGGAATAGGGATGCCATAAGAAATGTTAGACGAGATTGGAAATTGACTTCTAAATTGTGTTTGAGGAACTTAGTTTGATGATGGATTTTGGGGATTAGAGGATTGACTCGAATAAATATTTTGGGTATTAAGGGATTGACTTGAATAAAGATTTTGGGATTAGGGTATTGGGAAGCCAAATTATAAATACCGATATCTTCTTCCATATTCGTGTCTTCATTTGATCCTCTGTTACATTTTGAATGTCTTTCAGCAACTGATATTCTAAATGGCGACTGAAAATTTTGTTGGTTTCATTGTAATATTGAGTTCTCGCCATTAGAACCTGCATTAATATAAATGATGCATAAGTTAGTAGGAAAAAAAATACAGACAAAAACTAATTCAAACAATTGTTGCGAAACTAGTTTAGATAACTTACCCGGTTAATTTCACCCAAGCCCGGATGATTTGCGTTAACATTAGCAAGACATTCAGAAAATTTATCCATTTCAACCTTGATAATGCTAAATCTACTTTGAATTCCAGTTAGAGTACGCTTGTTAGGATTTCCACCAGAAGCTTGTACAAGCTTTTTCATAACTTTCTCCCGAAACAAACCCATATCCGAAAAGTAAGTTCCTTCTTTCTTTAGATTACAAAATGCAGTAACAAGGTGCATGTCTTCTACAAAAGTGTATTTCTTTCTCATAATTTTTTCTGATGACATTTTTGTCTATCATAGAGATGGAGAAGAGAATGGAAGAGAAAAAAAACTTTTGTGAAGATTATTTGAAGAGATTTGAGTAGAAAATCAAGTTAAAAGATATTGATTTGGTGTGATTTGAGAAGAAAAAGAGGTTGCTATACATAAAGAATTTTTCTTAAAAATTTAAAAATATATCCGTTGGGATCAGAGGATGGAAAACATAGAGGTATTAATAGTAATGGATGACCAAGATCGGTTGTGAGAGAGGTGTAAGGAAAAAAGGTCAAACAAATAATATTACTGAGACGAGAACTAAGTATCAGTTCCACTTTTAAGACAAATACTCAGTATCTTTTTTGACAGATAATGGATATCCGTCTTCCATTTCTTAGCTATATCTAGGATCAAATGTATATATTTTGGTAGCCAAATTAAAAATTTAAACCATATTTTAAGTTTTTAACTAAAAAATAAAAAATAAATTATAGTGGTTAGCCTAAAGCTAAGAGAAAAGCACCACCAAAATGATTCGCCTTAGTATTTTCCCTATACATCGGAAGAGCCTTCCCTATAACCTATTTTCCCTTCCCCTCTCGGAAGCGAAAAAATTCAAAACCTTTTTTCAAACTGACTTATAGTAATGGCAGATAAACTAGTACTATTAGATACATGTCCAAGTCCATTTGGAATGAGGGTGAGAATTGCTTTGAAAGAAAAGGGCCTCCACTATGATTACAAAGAAGAAAATCTTAGAGAGCCCACTTAACAAAATAATCCCTATTTTGATTCATAATGAAAAACCCATTTCTGAATCCTTACTAATCGTTCAATACATTGATGAAATTTGTAAAGATAAATCTCCACTTTTACCTAATGATCCATATGAAAGAGCTTCAGAGAGGTTTTGGGCTGATTATGTTGACAAAAAGGTTAAATCTAATTTAAATTTCCTTAGTTTTATGAATCAATTACACTTTTTAAAATTTGGGTTTACGAAATGCAGGTATTTGAGATTGGGAGGAAGTTATGGATGACTAAAGGAGAAGAACATGAGAAAGCTAGGAATGATGTCATTGAATGTATGAAGGTATTAGAAGGAGAGCTTGGAGATAAGATTTACTATGGGGTTTTTAGATGTGGCTTTTGTTCCTTACTGCAGTTGGTTTTACTCTTATGAAACTTGTGGCAAGTTTAGTATGGAAGAAATTTGTCCTAAAATGGTAGAATGGGCAAAGATATGTATGGAGAAAGACAGTGTCTCTGAATCGCTTCCTGAATCACAATTTTTTTTATCAATTCGTTTTGAAACTTAAGCAGATGTATGGAATTGTTGATTAGGGTTTCAGATTAGGTATTGTTGTTGTTATTGTCTCACTTAGGCATACTTTACATGTTGTAGAATGTGTTTTATTTATAGTACTAAATTTCTGCATTTGGTTTCAAAGAAATGAATTTGGTTACTTGATTTACCTGAATTGACAGAAGAGGTAGAAATCCAAATGCTAAATGTCTCAAATTTGTTAATAAATCCTTTCGACAGTTATTGATAGCAATTTTTAGAGTATACTACTACAGTGAAGCCTAAGCCGTTTCATTACTGTTTGAACTGATATTCAACATTGTTGTATTGTATGAGAATAGGCTGAGTTATCTGGTTTAACCTGAGAAACTCATGTCCATTTTGTATTAGTCAAATTCACGATGTTATATCAGTAAGTTATGAAAACTCCGTCATATATCATAAATGTTAATGTGCGACTTTGTTGACATGTATGCTCGAGACACATGATAGGTTTAGGTGTTGAGACTTAGATCTATTTCTTAGCGTTAGGGTGTTTGTTATTCTTGTTAGAAGCATGACATGTGGAAGAAGATCGAGATAGGAAGCAACT
>JAJJMC010014646.1:754211-804013 GCA_023531435.1 Papaver californicum | reverse complement strand
AGTAACTATATTATGGAAGGATTATTTGTACTTAATTAATCAATTTGCAAAAATGATAGCTCAAAGATGTTAAATTTGAGTAATCATATATATCGTATAGAAAAGATTTTATGTTTGGCACAGAGATGATTTTATAAAATCAATACAAAGATGTTTGGGTGTTACTCGATTTCAACTTTAAATTGATATGTGAGAATATGATTGGTTGTTTAGTCGAAAAGATTTTTTGGCCTAAACAATTCTGAAACATTTGCTCAAGTAAATCAGCAAGGTCAAAAACATCAGAGAAACACCATGTGACAATGCAGCTTGGATGTGAGAACATCTTGTATGGTCTCAAGGACCACATTCCAGATGATGTCTCCATTCCCATTGATTCTAAATATTGTCTGCTACAAGATGTTACATCAGTAGGGCCAACTGCAGTACGTATTTTCAAAATCAGAGATAAGAGCTGAATGTGGGATTTTTCTTAGCCAGAAGATTTTGTGTTAGTTGTGTTTTCTTTATGAGATTATGTATTAGCCAAGTGTTCGACTGAAGTAGAGGTCCAAGGAGAATGGGGGGTTTTGGGAGAGTGGCTCTTCCCATAGTAGGCATTTTTCAGCCACATTAGTCGCTGTGAAGGAGTGACAGTGACTCCTTCCCATCGCCCTTGCTCTAATTGTTTGAAATGGAAGGCGTTACTGAATTCCTCCTTGCATCTATGGAGACATATTGGTACGGTGAAAAGGAGAGGGAGTGTGCATTAAAATTGTGCGAGAAAGATTATGTACAAGTAATACGAATTCCATGTCATGCTCAGTAGTTAGATAACGTCCAGATTAATTTCCCATATATGCATCACTGTCAGTTTCCAAGGCTCATAAGTTCTTACCAGCGTTGCCATCAGTTCGCTCCGAAATTCCTTGGCCGGAAGAAAGGGTGCTATACAAGCAGGTACATTCGGTGAGTTACCAACTTGTCAAACAAATGCTAAGCCATCTTTTTACCAGCTGACAGTTGATCATTCTGAGAGCTGGATTCTGCAATAGTTCTTTAAAGCTAGGCACCAGAATGGAAGTGTCAGCTTTTAAGTCATACCGAGGCTTTCCTCGGCGAGAAAGCCAAATGATTTCCTTGACCGGATTGATATCGAATTAGTGGAGTAGTCTGTATTAAAGTCTATGAGCCTAACTAACCTCGAAAACCGGCTTATAAGGTTAGGATTGCCCAAGCTTATAAACCCCAGGATCTTTAGTTCTCCATCCAATGTGGGACTAATCTCAACACGCCCCCTCACGTATAAGACAAGTCATTCGGCTTAACACGTGGACCTATATACGAGTGACCAGTCATTCGTTCGGTGTACATGTGACCAGTCATTCGGTCTGTGTACATGTGACCAGTCATTCGGTCACGACCAGTCATTTAGCCTACACCCTACGTATATAGGCCTCAACCTGGCTCTGATACCATATTGAAGTCCATGGGCCTAACTAACCTCGAAAACCGGCTTAAAAGGTTAGGGTAATGCTGAGCTTGGACAATACTGATTCAAATATCCTGCCTCCTTTTATCATGAGACCACGTGAAGAATTCCTTCTCAACAATCTTTGTAACCGACAAATGACTTTGTCTTCAACATACTCTCCGACATGTTCACTGACTCTTCGAACCCCTGGTTTCTTCAATAGAATACTTTTGTACTCCCTAGACAGCATGCCACCTTGCACATCCCTCATTCTTCCTTAGACAAATGATGGGAAATCATATCCCGCCGTCTTCCTTGCGATACCTCAGCATCGTAGTAATATTCCCTAACAAGCTAGAATCACAATCCTCTCTGTTGGATTCATCCACTTGCTAACCGAACAAGAAACCACGTCTTTTTTCTTTGCACCTACTTCATTTGTTGGATTTTTCATCGTACCTACTTCACTTGTAGGATTTTTCTTTGCACCTACTTCACTTGTAGGATTTCATACAAACTTACTTCACTCGTAATTTGTATCCACCGAGCATCTTGCTCATCTTCTACTTTATCTTCTGATCATCTTTGCTCCACCATATTTCTATCTCAATCTTTCTTTTCACATGTTACTTCGTCAAGAGTTATAACTTCACTATTGTGATGTTTGCTACGACTGACATTCTTCAGTTCACAAACCTTTCTTCTCTTCTCAAGTACACACGTTGTTGCTTTGCCCTCCTTTTATACCTCATTTTCTTGTTCAGTAACAAATCCGTGATACTTGTCATTAAGCTTGTTCCTCATGTCATAAACATATGCTTCAACAACATTCTTCTTGTCCTTAGTTTCTTCCATGACTCTGTCTAGCCATTTCAAACTCTTTCTCTGTTGCTTTCTGTACATCAAGAGGCAACATCCCCCCGTGAACCAACTCTGAAACTGGACATTTGTTTTCTTTACCTTTCTTTTAGGAGCTTCAACCTTAGCATCAGTTTCCATCTCCACAGGCTTATCTCCAGACTCGGGAGCACCATTTTCAACCCCATCCTTGGCATCTTGCATATTGACATCAACTCCGGTAGGTGCTGCATCTTGTGATGCATCATCAGTCTCCATCTTGGCAGGCTCCTTTGAAACTGGAACATCTGATTCTTCCTCTTCTAGAAGCGTTGCTGAATCAATAGAGACAATACCATGGAGATTCAACCGGGATTTGACTTTCAGCTTTGAACGCTTACCATTCTTGGATTGAAAAGGACCAATCGTGTACGTGCTAATCCTCGCTGGTACTTGCAACTCAGCTGCATCAGCATACTGAACATCGATGGTGAATGTTCCTGGCCTAAAGAACGTCAAGGCCTTAACACTAGGCAATGGGTTTCCTTTTGGGAAGACAACAATACTCTGTTGGTGATCTGCAGCTGCGGGATCAGAATCAGGTGAAGAACCTTACAAGGCGATTGGCATCGGAAAGCTCTCATGGACCTGAAATTCCCGCACTTTAAATGTGGGACTAAGAATTGCACACTGAAGGGCACATCCACGGGCAACACACTCACTGGCATTCATGGTACGCCTCGGTTCCTTCCTGAAGAATTCTGTCAAGATCTTCATGATTGCTGGCACTCGAGAACCTGAACCAACAACCTCAACTGAATGAATGTTTTCAACAGTTAGCCCAGCTTCAAAGAGAGCCTTTTCTAGAGGTCTCTTCACACGCTCCAAAATCGGGATACTGTTCGTTGAAAGTTTCTAGAGAGAAAAGCTTAGCTCCTCTCCAAAATCAGCTACCACCAGGCCAAACTTCTCTCCACAAGCAGAAGCAACACAACTTATCCATACTGTATAGATTACACCACCATTCAGTTAAGCTGCATCTCCATCTATTTGCATACCACCATCTGCTCATATCCATACACACAACACCAACATCAAGCTTTCGCAGTCACAGCTCAACCAGTCCATTCCACCTTTGCATCCGATAGCCATCACCATCCCATACCAATCCATAGTCCTTCATACCTTATTTACATACCACCTCTCTCGACTGCATTCACCACAGATAGAGGAGCATTTGATCCCCTCCAAAACTCTCCAACCACCTATCCAGACCATCCATTCACTGCATAAACATACCACCAACCATGGATTGGGTTTTATTTCGAATTTCATTTTTATTTTACGACTCCTCTCTTTAACACTCTCTCTCCTCTCTCTATAACCTTGCTCTATACCATATTGAAGTCCATGGGCCTAACTAACCTCGAAAACCGGTTTATAAGGTTAGGATTGTCCAAGGCTTATAAACCCCGGGATCTTTAGTTCTCCATCCAATGTGAGACTAATCTCAACACGCCCCTCACGTGTAAGACCAGTCATTCGGCTTAACACGTTGACCTATATACGAGTGACCAGTCATTCGGTCGGTGTACATGTGACCAATCATTCGGTCACGGCCAGTCATTCGGCCTACACCCCACGTATATAGGCCTGAACCTGGCTCTGATACCATGTTTAAACGCAAAACTCAATAGGATCTTACATAGAGAGAAGAGAGAATAGACACGAAATCGACTAAAGACTACATTGATAATAATTCAGTATGTCTTACAAAGTGATAACCGGTGCCTTTTATAGGTCTCACAAACTTTAAACCAATTTCCTAAAACTCTACGAATTCTATAAGGATACTATTTCTAAACTTAAACCTAAATCTAAACTAGGAAACTTATTATATAATACCAAACTTCCAATAGTCTGTAATTCTTCCTTGGATATGCTAGACCGAGAGGTAATACAGAAAAACACCTTGTGAATTATAGCACTGACTCACTCATTCAATGGTCTTCCTCTTACCCAAGAAATAAAATCCCCTTAGTATAACTTCAACGTGCTCGTACTTATATACTTCTTCCGTTTCAGCAAAAATATTACTATCACTTTTATTAAAATGATGATAGTATTTTTTAAGTTTAACCTAAATAAATAAATTATTTTCGATCCTTCTCTTTCTTCGTTTTGATTAGCATGTGCTTCAAATATGCAAATTTGATGGAGTTCCTATAAACTCTTTTAATAATATATATGCTGGAGATCAGTATTAATAGTACGATGAAAGCAATGACGTACATATTGTTTACAGACATCAAGTGATTTAGCCCCAACAAATCCATATTATACATACTACGATGACACAAAGGTTGACCAAAAACATGGACTCACTCTATTAAAAAGCTATAAGCACATGTCCTTCGACTGCACCGCAGAAACTAGATTCAATCTTTCATCCCTTGTATTTTCTTTTGTAATTGAGCTTTACAGAAACACAGTGATCCGATAATGGCTGATGAAGTAGTTCTATTGGATTTTTGGCCAAGTCCATTTGGGATAAGGGTCAGAATTGCGTTAGCAGAAAAAGAGGTTAAATATGAATACAAGGATGAAGATCTCAGAGAAAAAAGTCCTTTACTTTTGAAAATGAATCCAATTCACAAAAAAATTCCTGTTTTGATCCATAATGGAAAACCCATTACTGAATCCCTTGATATCGTGGAATACATCGATAGAGTTTGGAACCAAAAATCCTCACTCTTGCCTACTGATCCTTATCAGAGAGCTTTAGCAAGGTTTTGGGCTGACTACATTGACAAACAGGTATACATTCTTCTAAAAACCATGTATTTGCTCTCTTCTTAAATATTTACTTTAACATCCACTTCCTAATCATACTTTGCGTTGATTCGGGTTCTTGTATTTCAATCAAAAACTATAAATTGTTTGCAGGTTTATGATGGTGGGAAGAAAATCTGTACGAGTAAAGGTGAAGAACTAGATAAAGCTAAGGATGACTTCATTAAGATTTTGATGGTATTAGAAGGCGAGCTTGGAGAGAAGCCTTACTTTGGTGGTCCGCAAATGGGGTTTGTAGATGTGGCTTTGATTCCATTTTACAGTCGGTTTTACTCGTACGAGACATTTGGGAAGTTTAGTATCGAAGAAGTATGTCCCAAATTGGTCAACTGGGGAAAGAAATGCATGGAGAAGGAGAGTATTTCTAAGTCGCTACCTGATCCTGAGAAAGTCTTTGAGTTTATGTTGGTACTCAAGCAGTGGCTTGGAGTTGACTAGATGCTCGGCCCTTTGGAGTATTATTTCTATTTTCTTTTCACTTTGGTAACTGAGAACTGAGAACAAGTGACTTGGACTTGACTAGGTGCTCAACACTTGGGAGTCTGATTTCTATTTTCTTTTCGTAACATATTTTATGAATGTACTAGTGCACCGATTCAGTTTGAACGGTTTGATTTTTTATTTTAAAGTGTAATGGTTGTAGGACGGGGGTTCAGTTGTGGGAGATTTCTCCCATACCGTAAGATTAGGAAATTTGTTTTTAAATTTAATTTTTTTATGGGCTACCAAAAACTAATTAGAGGCGACTAATAAGATGAAATAAGATTATTTTAAATTAATCTCTATACATTCCTTATCCATCTATTTTCTATCATGGTTAATCTATCCTTGCTTAATTAGTGTTAATTTTGATTAATTTAGTTGATTAGTTTGGTTATTAGAATTTGATTTGAGTTAGTTTTGGATTAGAAATCGAGAGTGTTTTAGATTGATTTTTCGAGTTTTAGTTTTGTACAATCGGTAGGATCGTGATTTATTTTCCTACCGATTGTACAATCGGTAGTTTAATGGAGTACTTAAACTACCGATTATGTAAGTTGCCCCAAATTGAATTTCTCAAAACTTCCAAAATTTCGAACTCTTCATCTTTCACAATCGGTAGGTATTGAAAATTTATATCTACCGATTGTAAACATATAATGAATTAAACTTTTAAATTTTTAACTTTGTAATCGGTAGTTTAAAGATCAATTTCATCTACCGATTATAAGGGTTTTGTTGTCCAGGACTTTTATTGCAACAATCGGTAGTTAGTGAACATAAATAACTACCGATTGTGGATAATCGGTAGCATGAGAAATAAATAACTATCGATTGTACGTAATCGGTAGTTTAGAAATATAGTTATCTACCGAATATGTCGATTTTACTTAACATCTAACTTCGTAATACTATTTCAACATCCGGAGAAAAACTTGTTCAAATAAACTTACTACATATTGTTCATTAAACATGTTTTAAAAAAACTAAAAACATCCGAATTAAACGAAAAAAAAGCACATCATAGAAGTTCAAATTGATCAATCTCATTGATCTCATGAAATTCTTCCACTCCTTGTTACTCTGGACTTGGTCCTAGGTTCAACCGGCTTCTTCTTCTTCTTCTCGTCCCCCTTAGGATCATCCCGAAGTGGACCTATGTACTCTCCAGCTTCATTGTAGTTTGGGTTTATGCTTGACAAGTCTTTGTCCCTTAAAATGCACCGAGGATCTAAAATATAGTAAGTTGTCTCGGAATCGGTTGACGAATTGATTTCAATGGTTTTGGACTCCTCTATCACCATCTTTTCCTTTCCCTTCTTTGGTTGTTTAGGTAAAGATTTTGGAGCCATTTTCAATGGAGTACTTAAGGGTAAAAGGAGTAGAAGAATCGGTAGAGGAAAAGAAATGAAAAAAGTTGATGTTTTAGTTGAGAATAGGTTGAGCCACTAATTTCTTCGAAGTTGGAGAGTTAAAATGTATTGGAGGTGCATAAATGAAAAGAGGTCACCCTCCTTATATAGATTATAGTCTTAACGGCTCTTTTTTTCAAAAAAATCGTTGAGGCCTGGTGTAACAAGAGTGTACAGAAAATATGTACACTAAGTTCGAACTAATATCAAGAATCAGAAGTTTTGGGTACACCATAATCTACCGATTCTCACAATCGGTAGTTTAAGAAATTATTAAACTACCGATTATAATAAGTAACCCCAAATTGGAAATCCAATTTTTTTTGTAAAATTTCAACATTTTATCTTGGTACAATCGGTAGTTTAAGAATTCCTTAAACTACCGATTATGATAAGTAGCCCCAAATTGAAAATCCAAATTTTTTGTAAAATTTCAACATTTTGTCTTGGTACAATCGGTAGTTTAAGAATTCCTTAAACTACCGATTATGATAAGTATCCCCAAATTGGAAATCGAAATTTTTTATAAAATTTCAACATTTTGTACACTTACAATCGGTAGTTTAAGAATTTCTTAAACTACCGATTATGATAAGTAGCTCCAAATTGGAAATCGAAATTTTTTGTAAAATTTCAACATTTTGTACAATTACAATCGGTAGCTTAAGAATTTCTTAAACTACCGATTATGATAAGTAGCCCCAAATTGGAAATTGAATTTTTTTGTAAAATTTCAACATTTTGTACAATTACAATCGGTAGTTTAAGAATTTCTTAAACTACCGATTATGATAAGTATTCTGACAAAAAAAGTAACATTCCCAGAATCGGTATATTAACATAACCTTTCAAGGATATTCTCATTCTCACCTATCACTTTCAACCTCAATCTCCCCTATCCCTTTCAATCTCATTCTCATTCTCACATTTGATTTTGAAGCATTAAATATGGCTCTTTAATGCACTAATGATGAAGATGTGGCCATTATTAGATCGTGGGCAACGATCATGTCGCACGAGTACGAAACTGCATATTGGAACAACAACAACCGAGGCGTTAATGAAAATTGGATGGCGTAGCAGTCCACCGATTCTTGGTGGAACCGTTTGTTTCAGATTTTTATCGCCTTAAACGGAAATGAATTTCAGAGAACGCCCAGAGGCGTTAGGACAAGGTATGAAGAGTTGTTCGAACGGTTGGAACACTTGAAAGAGGAAATGATATTGAGATTCCGAGCTCGTCCCACCGAAGCGCCTGTGGCAAGAGTAAGTGTTTTACGTTAATGAGTCGTTCATTAAAAAGAGTTTTCAAACATTCAAACTTATAATTGATTTGTGTTTTTCAGTGAGTGATGGCTCTCCAGCAATATGAAAATAAGCATGAGGAGGAGTTTATGCATGAGGATTGCTATCGGATTTTGGAAGAACTTCCCTTGTTCGGTTTCAACCTATGTGCTTAAGTGTATTTCATTTTCTATAATGTTACGCTCTGTATGCCTTTTAGATTCAATGAAATGATTTTACGTTCAACTGTTTTACAAAACCAATTAACTAATCGAATCACATTGTTCACAAAGTACATTAAACTCACCCAATTGTTCATAATCGGTAGTTAAAAAAATAAACTTAACTACCGATTGTGCATAATCGGTAGCTCGGGCTCTACATAACTACCGATTGTGCATATGAACACACTACAATCGGTAGTTACATAAAAATAATAATTTTCGATTATGTGTACATTTGCATCCAGTAGAATAATCGGTAGTTATCTGTAAAAATAACTACCGATTGTGTTGGATGTTTTTGAGTATCATTAACTTGCTAAATCGGAAGTTTAACCCTATACGAAACTACCGATTACCACTAAATTTTTGTCTAGTAATACAATCGGTAATTAATGACTAAGCATACACGCTCCATCATTTAACCTAAACCTATGGTAATTTTTAAAATTTGAATTTTCAACTCATAGAGTAATAATAGCTAGGCTGTACATGGTACGGTTTAATATAATTTTGGTTGAAACCAGAGTCAAAACTAAGAATAATGGTTTTTAAGTTTATGAAACCGTACTAAATCATTTTATAAATAGTTTGGTATAAAACCAGACAGAGATGGTTCGATATAAAATCGCTAATGATAAAAATAATATTAGTTTTTGTTAGTTTTAAGTATAAGATATTTTAATTTTATTGAATGAAGTTGTCGTAAAAATCAATTCAATTCATAAACTTGATTGAATCTACGATTTTTTTAATTTCAAACACATTAAAAGTTCCCAATGTATATGACACACTAATATGAACATATAGGATCTAGGTTAGGCCTAGATCTAACAGATGAAAATAAAATAATCTAATAATTTATATTAATCAGTTTCAACCAACGGGTTTCGATTTGGTTTTTGGATTCACCAAAAACAAAACAAGATCTAACAGTTTTTAAAATACTAAAACCATCACAAACTGTTAGACAAACGGTTTGGTACGGTTTTCATTTAAACGATTCGGTTTGATGTATTTTAACGGTTTAATCAGAATCATGTATAACGCAAACAATAACTCACAACGCAAATGGAATAAATGAGTAAGGGTTTAGTTTTTGAAAAGTTAATTTAATTTCCATTAGAATGTATATGTTAACCCCGAACGAATATGCTAACCCCTTTAACGATTCAGTGGATATTTTTTGATATATTTTTGATGTTTAAATTAACTTAAAAAAAACAGTTGAGAAGAACTTCAAGAAAAGGAAGAAGATAATAGTGAAAAGGAACGTATATAAACGTATCAAACCAAACATAAAGTGTTGTAAAACCCTTGATTTGGTGAACAATATCCCCCACATGAAATGTTAACATTTACAACACCAACTACGTAAAATGTTAACATATACAACACTCATGCGTCAAACAAGATCACATACACAACAAAAATTAAATAAGAAAAATATTAAAAAATATTTTACATATGAGTTGTTGTATAAGTTAATATCTCACTTAGGGGGTGTTGTAAATGTTAACATTTCATGTGAGGGCGTTGTAAAACACTTTTCTAAGCTCAACATCAATTACATTAAATTAGAGATTTCTTCTAAAGTGCGGATAAAATTACTAGAAAACTTGGTATCCTATGAAGACCCGAAGACTATCAAAGACAAACGAAGACATCATTTTTCAGTTTGAGGTTAGTAACTACATACATGGCTTGTTCCATTTCTATCTATTTTTCATACAAGTCTTTATTCATTGAAAACATCAATTGAGAAGTTAAGTTTGTTACAATAATTTTAGTATTGGTGAGTTTATCATTATACTATGATCAAAGTATCAAAAGAAAAGATATATAATAGTTGCTTCGACAACTTAAGTATATGGAGTTACAAAGTACAGTCTATGGACCTCGTGTTTCCGACATTGCACTAATTGGTAGCTTGTTTTTATTTAGTGTTTTGAACTTCCGGGTGAATCCTTACCTTAATAAATATGTTAGAAAACAATTTCAGAAACACAGTTTAAGGAAGTATACTAGCGAAACTTTTTTCGTAGTTGAAAAAGAGATTCGAGACTGATCATAGGATTAATACTTGTCTTTAACATTTTCGATTTGTCTGTTACTTTCATGAGTTTCTCCAGACATCGATATGTATACGAGTTAGATTGTGAATGTTCATAAATATTGATATAATATTTGTTAAAACAAGAAGAAGTCGAGTTAAAACAAAATAATCTATCTTGATGTATAAGATCTATCCAAGACTTTTATTTTTAACAAATATTATATCAACCATCAAATTCAGACTAACTTTTATTTTTATTTTGTACACGAGTATTTCTCTTTCTATATTGGGGTCAACCATGAAATTCAGACTCCGCAAGAAAAAGTCTGTAGAGCCTCCGTACTAAAATGTGTTAAAACAAGAATTTTCTAACAAGATTTTTTTTCCGTTAAAAATTTTATTTATGGATTTTTAGAACTCTGTGACATTTAAGATATACCTAAGATGATACGCAAACTAATAAAACTAAAAGTACAAAAGATACAGGTAGGAAACCTATAGGTTTCCTTCCATCTAGCGCTTAGATTTACGTCCTCAGACCGACTAAGAGAGAACGGAACACTTCTGATGGGTTGACTCCCACAAAGCATATAATATTTGTATCCCTGTAAAAAGAAAAATATTAAAAGAAAACTAAAAATAAATAAATTTAACCTGTACTAAACAAAATGATTCACCATATAACAACAATCTAAAAATTTGTGGATCCACCCACAAAACAAAATAAAAGTTCATTTGACTTGATAATGCATTAACAAAGAAACTGTCCGAACACAAGAGATACGGAAGTGGATATAGTTTTACTACACACGGAAGTGGATATAGTTTTACTATCCACGGAAGTGGATATAAAACAAAGTATGGAAATACTCTTGGAACAGGGAATGTATCCGTTAGTTGAGCATGCACGGTATTAGGAATAGTCGAATTCTCTGGGTACTTAAATGGAAAATTATCTAGAATTTTTTTTGAAGCACATAGTTCTAACCCGAAATTAGGAAGTCTTTCAAAATCTAGGTTAGTAACTTTTGCATGTATTACCTTCAAGTTGGATGAATGATCTTGTGAGATATGTTCAGTATAGCTAAACTATTTGCATTGTCACACACTAGGCTATCATGTTCATCTATATTTTGGGAATCTTGGGTATCATCACTTTCACTTAAAACTTCTACAAGTTTGTCATTGTATGTTTCTCCCTCGGAAGAATAATCATAAAACCCTGAAGAAATATTATATGAGAATGAGACTGGCCCGGAACCAATTTCTTTCCTTCTCCAACTATCTAGACATATGACCTACTTGATATTCAATGTTTTATAAGGCATTTTGATTGTTTGGTGCTAAATTGGTTATGGATTGTTGGTTGGTTTACATAAAAAAACTTATATATTATTCCAAACTAGGAATTATACGTTACCTTATTAGCTACCCAGTTTTGAGATTGTTCATGCACCTCATGTAAATAGTTATCCCCGTGTTGTTGGGTTTGGTACATATGTGAATAATCAATGGATTCCTTAGGATACAAATTACTAAAACACCGATTATTATTTTTATGCTTAGTTTTCTAGCAATTTTATTCGTATTCTAAACTAGTTATACTCTGGTAAACCTCATCATGTGATTGTTAGAGCATTACTCGGTTGAAACCACCAAGAGGTTGTATGTCAAGTTTGGTGGTCAAGATTAGTTCCAAAACTCGAGTCACTTGATTAGATTACTAAAGTCAACTTCGTTAGGTTAGACTAGGAACATAGAAATGTTTATATTTGCTCTAGTTACTCATGAAGACCTGAAGACGTATTAAAAAAAAACGAAGACATCATCCTTTAGTTCGAGGTTAGCTTTGATTCTACAAAAAAATTCTCTCAGTTCTAACGCAGATAAACTCTTTTCATACAGCCGTGCAAACACACCTTACTATGAACTCTTAGATTTATTGATCACTATACTCTATCTGCTTCCCCCTACGACCGACTATTATCATTATGTGTGAATAAGACAATACTCAAATAGTCATTTATTGGTTTAGGAGAGTATTGTACATTTTGATCTCTCGAATCTCAATACCTCCATAATATATTTGTTTTGACCCTAAAACAAATATAAAATGTAAAAATAACAACCATATAACAGATTTCCACGGTTTTGTACTCTACATGCAGCCAAACTTCAACGTGTTATTCCCTCAATCACCATCACTTATATACCATTTTGCTTACTTATACCATAAAAAACTATGCATAATATCCTCATAAAAATGGTTCAAATTATCGAAACTTGCAACACAACAAATACACTTAAAATCAGAGATAACTATAAATAACCCAAAAAAGCAACAAAACCAATCGACATTTTATCATTTATAGTATAAAACATAAAGTAGACAAGTTGGCCTAGATAATGGATTGTTAGGATTTGTCTAGGGATAAGTAAGGGATTAGGATTTGTTTAGGTAATTTTCCTACACTGATCATCGTCGATTTTCTTTCCAAGATGAATTGATGAACTATTGAAACCTTTGGTATGCTCATTCTACTTTTCATCTCCCTCATTCGGATAACAAAAAAATCACAACCAAATAGCCGAATTTAAGGTATAAATCTACCTCAAAAACTCATCATTGTATCTTTGTTATTCAAATCTACAGATCGAACCTCTCTTTTTACTGTTCTCTGTTATTCTTTCTAATATGCTGAAGAGATCATTTTGATGTATCGATTTTGTGTGTAATAATTTTTGTATATGGTGAGTTAGGGTTTGTCATTTTATGCTTAAAATCAGTTCAATATTAAGTAACATGTGAGCGAATTGTATTACCTTCACGGATTTTTGGCTCAAACGTCATATACAATAAGAGTTTGGGATTTAGAAAATGGATTACTTGCCCCTTTTGATGGAAATTATGTTCTTTATGGTGGACGACCTTCCAAGATATTTTTGGATACTTACAGATATGTTGATTTTGCTTGATTCAGGTTGGACAACATCTATCAATGATAATTTTTATAATCATTCAAGTAATATTGTTTAATATGATATGCAGTTATACAGTACCCCACAAGGAACACACACTTACAAGGAAGGCACTCTTAAATCCACAAGGAGGGTGATCCTATTGCCAAGGTAATCGGTACCTTTTTATCACACAACTTTCACAATCTGTAACTTCATTTGAGAAATGAGTCAATGTATGGGTACCATGAGCTCTAGACTGAATAAACATCAATGATGCTAGGGGACCAAGTGATAGGTTGTTAATTGGTTATGATACCGATTAAATTGTTGTTATTTTTGTCATATAAGATTCACTAAGAGGTTTCTCACATACGTCCAAATTTTAATGGAATATGATTTGGACGTATGTTTCCAATGGTGTACCACAATTGATGAGTTTTTTTTTCAGTTCCAAATAATGTTTTCCAAATACTTGGACATTGTAGCTCAAGGTATCAATATATCAACTATAATAACGGATATGAGTATGACTACAAATAGGTTTGTACATTGAACAAACTTTGGATTTGAGCATTAGGCATCGTTACAAGAACAAATATATCTAGCTAAATTAAATTTCAACTGATTTACTAATTCTAAGTTCATGTTATTTTTTTTAAGAACTACTATATTTCTTGAAATCCATTATGCAAGCAGGCATTCATTGGTAATTGATGGTTATTTATCCGATGCATTTAATATGTGGTATGTTAACAAGTATGTTCGTAATGCAAGAGAAAAAATTATTCCCTTTCAGTGTGCTGTATTAAATATATGTTAGGCTATTGTTTAATTGCTCAAAACAAAAATGGAACTGGAGGATTTTCCTTGGAAATGGGGTTGTTGGTACAAAGTATTATAAGATTCCTGGAGGTATAGGAAAAAAATATCCAATCAATCTGAAAATTGATGAATATTAATGTTTTTGTTTTCAAATAGAGATATACATAAGTGACAACGGATCAGAAGTGGTTCTCACTTATTTAACCTATTAGTTCATTCTGGGATGTTAAAATATAATATCTTGAGTGCAGGTAGAATGTAAAACTTTTGTTCCAAAGCCTCTCATTTAAAGTTACGAATTTTTTCAGGTTGATATATGTAATATGATGCATGTCGTACGTGCAAAAAATTACTTTAGATATTTCCCACAAATACTAACAAGCAATATAACGATAGTAAGGATCGTTCCCACGAGGAGATATGTAATTATTATTTATTTTCAACTTCTTATGTAAACAAGGGGGGAATTATAATGAATTAAGATAAAGTAAACTACTTAAAATAAGCACAGAGTAAACAAAGATTATCAAAGGGGAGAAAATACTGGTTAGAGGTTTTATCTTCCAGCACCAAACCTGCTCGTCAATCGATTCGAGTTAACATTCAATCCTTATCATAACAATGACCCTATAGCATCCTATCATAGTCTTACTCCAGTAAAAACCCTTGTATCATCAAAGGCGCAAGAGCCACTCTTTGAATCCTTCTCAATGAATAACTTGGCGCAAGTGCCACTCAAGTTTAACCCAATGAAAGCAATGCTCTTTGTGAGTTGAGGTAATATTATAAGTAATCCCGCGCAAGTGCCACACAGGTTTAACCTAGGTTAATCTTCTTCACCAATCACACGGCAATATCCCATCGTTGAAAACTACGTTGTACTACTTGTGATTAGAGTTCTTTGGCAATTCCGGATCTCAAACCCGAGTCTATCTTTTGATATAAACACATGATTATTTAATTTACAACTTAAACGAGAAAGTCTTCAATCATAATGATAAGTGTATAATTTACATATTTTAAGTATCATTTTCTTATACTTACTTGCTAGATTTTATGTGAATTACTGTGTATTATTATTACTTTTGTAGTTTATGTGTTTTATTAGGTTACATCTATGAAATAAATGAAATTGAGCTCTAAAAGGAAGAATTGCCAGATACCTAGTAGAACTTAGTCTATTCCAAGATTTCTAATTTTCATCTTGTAGAAAATTGGGTTACGAAGCCAACGACGAAAGAACAAAGTCATTCTGAGGTCGTAAAAAGAAGTTACAAGCAAATCAAGAACAAATGGAAAAATGGTCATTTCAAGGGAACTACTATTGACACTCCGTTGTACGTTAAGGGGAATATGAAATGTTATTAAAGTCTCCGGACCATTGGACCAGGGATGCCACAATTCAAATATCACTAACAACAACATGTCTTTATGCTAAGGGTTGTCATCGTCTTCTTCCATTTAGAGAACGAGAAATCAACGCATGTTGATGAAGATCATGATAATTGGTTGATGATGGATTTGTTTGGAATGATTCTCGAGATCAAGTAAATCATTGGGCTATTGGAGACGCCATTAATGGCAATAAAGATGAACCTGTAATGATGGGAAGAAAAGGAGGTTATGGCTGATCGAGAGAGGATGGAGTTGGCTGTTATGGATCGATCCTGTGTGAACGATTGAAGGTGAAATTTTTGAAGATGGTTGGTATCGATAGAGATATGAAGCTGGTTGCGGTCGTTGGTGATGATGCTTTGATTGTGATGGAGAAGGGAGCTGGATGTGATATAACTTGAGTTGTGATTGAATGGAGAAGCAGGAAAGGTTTAACAATGGTGATAAGGTTGTTGACGAGATGAGAATGGTTTTCGATATGATTGATCATGATGATCGAGATATTGAGTTGAACCTGATTTGAGTTCTTTATGGTGTTGCAGCTCGAGTGAACGGTGATGGTTATCTCAGGTGACTGAGATGGAGATCGATAGTGGGTGCTACTACTAATACAAGTATTGACTTGATTGTTGAGATTGGAAATTAATGAAGAATAAGAGTTCTGTACGTATTTGGTTGAATATTTCTTGCCAAGAAAACAGCTAGCAAGTGGATATGTAGTTGTTGATATGGACTAGATGATGGGGATTAAACGGTGTTAATGTTTAAGACTTTGAGCTGAATTAGTATTGTCTATCCTAATCTATTTTGAATTTGTAGGATCGAAAGAAAGAATTGGCTGGGATTAGAAGAGTTTGAGCCGAGAAACTAGTTAAGGAAGTCAGTGTTGCTGTGAACTAAATTTGAAAATATTTTGATATCGTTGATATCACTGGACTAGATGGCTGGGATACAAAAACTTTAGAGTTGGAGATGGTTTGGGATGTCAGGTTTCCGTGGAAATCAAGTTTGCAAAGTATATAAAAGGAGCCTGACCTAGAACAGAAAAAAAAGAAGAAAATACATTGAACTTTTGGAAGAGAGCCGGGAGTATATAGAGAGACGGAAGACACCTTTCTGGAAGCGAGAATAAACTTCGGATGCTGGCTTTGAGTTCTGAAGACGGAGGAACAGTAAAACAAGGGTTTAGTCATTATTTCGTTTACGTTTTCGATTTTAATTATTACTTTCTTAATCAATTTTAATGGCTTTTAAGAAAGCCATGTCTAGCTAAATCTCTTTGTTAGGGGTGAAAGGATGAACTTTTAGAGATAGATTTACTTGTGTTTCAAAACTACGGTTTTAGACTACAAATCTTAATGTTAATGTTTTGTCTCTCTTTCAGTGTTTTACTTTCTCAATGGTTTTTCACGTTCTATGTCATGCATAGTCCATTGTTTGATTAGTAGAAGAAATCGTTGATCCTTTCGGATAATCGTTTTATGAATATTCTTTGACTATTTATGCCACGTATACCTAGTACTTTGAAATTCTACTTTAGGTTGAGAAAAAATAATTCTTTTTGAAAATTCTTTTCTTTGATTCTTAAACGAAATATCTCCTGTGTATTAGTATCTAGATTTGCTATTTCACACGAGTAAAATTGATACCCTTTGTGATGAACGCAAGTAAACCCTAATCTACAATGGATTTCCGAAACCTTGACGCTTTTCTATTATTGATTTCAATCTTTATTAAATAGGTTTAATTCATTCATTAGTTTAATTCTTTACAAAAATCAGAAAAATATTTTTTGACTCGGAAGTTACTTGAATTAATTAGTATAAGCAATACACACTCCTCGTGGGAACGAACCGTATTTGCTCTTGTTTACATCTTTCGACACTGTGCGCTTGCGGTAAAACATAGTCGGTTTTCCAACGCATCAAGTTTTTGGCGCCGCTGCCAGGGAGTTTTTTTAGGTTAGATTTTTAGTTTGATTTTTGTTTTTAGTATATTTTATTTTTAGATTTTTATTATTTTTTTCTATTTTACGTTTTTTTGGGTATTTCTCTTTTGCTACAGGTTTTGGAACGAAAACCTAAAAAAATTGAGCCAAAGATTTTGGTGATTAAAAGACTTGGAGTAAAGTTAAAGATAAAAGAACGGAAAAGAAGACAAAGAGTTTATTTTTAATTAATTTTTACTCTTTAAGGTTTTTATTTGTTATTTTAATTTAGAAAAACTGTATTAGGAAATCTTTAATTGCTTTTGTAACTTTCTTTTTGGACATTATTTTTATTTTTAAACCCTAAGGGAGGGTAGTATTAAATATAAACTGCACAAGAAAGGATGAAAATTACGATATTGTCTCAGCCCCTTGGGTTCGTACACTGACACATGAGTCAGTGGCCCGAGTCGACTTAAACGGTTCATCGCCCGTCTGGTACGGGAGGTAAAACTCTATCTATCCACGAAACCCTTGAAAGTGGATTTTCTGTATTCCTTCGTAATGCATATATGTTGAGGACTGAATACAGCTTTATTTTCTAGTAAAGGGCAAGAACTGGCCATACAAGATAAGGACTCAGATTTCATCACCGTTTCCTTCTTGCCCGTTTTAGGAACACGTTACCAAACACGAACCTAAGCTTAAAATTTTGATTAGAAAGAGACCGTTAGGGTAACGAGCTTATAGGAAAGTCATTCAAAAAGACTGAATTGGTTACTCTATTAGCCTAACTCAAAAGTTCAGGAAGATTATTTTAAGAAGATTCGAGCCGCCTTGTAACCCAAGGAAACATTGCCAAAGAGACAGAGTTATCAAATCTCCTTAGAGCTTATCCCGATTCTATTCGACTTAATCTAATTTGGATCGTTCTAAGAGGTTTGATAAAATTGGAACTAGTTTCCTTTAAAAAAATATAAGCTGGTCTAGAAAAAATCTAAGTGGAGCCATCATGCTTTTTGTTTGCTAGATTCAATAGGTTTGATTTGGTTGAGTCAGCCTTGCTTGTGATTGTTTAGAATTCCCTTCCAATTAGGATTGTTTTTTTTTTATGTATGCAAGATATACCGGTAGGTTGGGATAGAGATCAGTATAATCATCTTGTTAGAGTTAATTCATTATTCATGGATGGAACCGATGATGAGGGTGTAGACTCTCCAGTTAAAAGTTTGAGAGACTACATGTACCCAACTAGAGTCTCTCAACCGTCATGCATTGTTTTGCCTACCACCAAATCTCACTTTGAAATTAAGACTAATACCATCTAGGCTTTTGCAAACTTATATAGCAAAGAAAATGAAAACCCTTACTACCACATTAGAGACTTTGAGGAACTATGTGGTTCCGTGAAAATTATAGACTTGTCAGATGAGTATTTGAAATTGAGATTGTTTCCATTCTCTTTAAAAGATAAGGAAAAATCATGGATTGATGCTTTACCATCTTCTTCCATCCAAACTTGGGATGCGATGACTAAGTTATTTTTACGTAAATTTTTTCCTAGGCATAGAACCACAGCCTTACGTCAAAGTCTTAATAGTTTCTCGTAGCAAGATGGAAAATCTCTCCATGATTATTTAGAAAGGTTCCATGAACTCTTATTGCAATGTCCACACCATGGATTCGATACCTTGAGACTTACTATGATTCTCTACGAAGGATTAGATCACAAAACAATAACTATAGTAGAATCACTATGCGGTGGTAATTTTGCTGATAAAACTGCTGAATAGGGTTATAAATTTTTGCATGATGTGTCTGATAAAACCCAAGAGTGGGAGGATAAGGAACCCATAAGATCAATTTCTAGTAGAAAAAAGGCGCATAAAGTTGATATCCGATTCGACTCTGACGCTAAAATAGCTTCTTTGGAAAGAAGACTTGAATCGTTAGAACATAATGCCAAATCTAAGCTTTTGTTGAGTCTGTAGACCATGCCATTCATGACGATAGTGGAGAAAAAGCCCATGCTCTCTACCAAGATAATCGTCGTAGATTTTACCCTTATTCAAATACGTACAACCCAGGGTGGGCAAGAAACCCTAACTTTTCCTGTTCTAGAGGTCAGTATGAAGGTCAACCTAATAATACTAGTGTTTCATGCAGAAATCATCCCGTTCTACTGATTCTTCTAACCAAAGAATACCTAGTATGGAAGAAAGTATTAATTTGTTTATGCAGGCCACTCAAAAACAACTAGCCAACATAAAACAAACTACTGTAAGGTCCATAGCAAACTTAGAAGGACAAATAGGTCAGCTCGCTATCAAAATAAGTGAAAGAGACAAGGGACAATTCCCAAGTCAAACACAACCTAACCTAAAGGGGTCTTTTGAGGTAAACACATCTGGTGTTAAGCCCTCCGATCATGTCCAGGTCGTCACAACCTTGAGAAGTGGCCGGGTCATTGACAACCATGTTAGTGATCCTAAAGAGAAAGAACAAGATAGGAACCCACCCACTATGACGCAGGTTACACCTTTAACACAAAAAAAAAACCCAATGAAACTGAAAGAGGTGAATATGAAAACACCTATGTTCCTCTTGATCCATTCCCCCAAAGGTTATTATCCCGTAAGAAAGGAACCAGACCTAATGACATCTTAGAAGTGTTCAAACAAGTTTGAATCAATATTCCCTTCTTAGATACCATTAAATAGATTCCTATGTATCTTGAGTTCTTAAAAGATATGTGCACTATGAAACGAAAATTGAATCCTCATAAGAGAGCTTCTCTTGCTGAACAAGTGAGCTCTATCATTACTCAGAAAACACCACCCAAATACAAAGACCCTGGTTGTCCTACTATTGCTTGCACTATAGGAGAAGACAAGATTGAACATGCTTTGTTAGATTTAGGGGCCAGTATGAATCTTTTGCCATATTCTCTGTATGACCAATTAGGACTTGGTGATTTAAAACCCACTAGTGTTACACTCTAATTGGATGATATGTCTATTAAAATTCCTAGAGGAGTGGTAGAAGATGTTCTCGTACAGGTTGATAGTTTTGTTTATCCTTTGGGCTTCGTAAGTCTTGATACACAACCTGTGACAGACCCTAGTGGTTAGATTCCTATTATTTTAGGACGACCATTCTTAGCAACTTCTAACGCAATCATAAATTGAAGGAATGGTATTATGGAACTTATTTTTGGTAGTTGAAAAATGGAAGTGAATGTTTTCATGTTGCACGTTCTCTTCCTGATCTTGATAACCATGAAAATGTTTGCATGATTGATGAAATAGTCCATGATACTTACTTGCAGAACCATATAAATGATCCGTTAGAGGCTTGTTTAGCTCACTTTGGGCATGATTTTGATGATGAAAGTGTTATTTGTGAAGTCAACGCCTTGTTAGACTCCACACCGCTGTTAGACACTAATAAATGGAAGCCTAAAATTGAAGCCCGAATCTCGACTTGTTCCATATGTCAAGAAAGCTCCGACCTTGACCCTTGAACCATTGCCTGACATTCTGAAATATGTTTAATTAGACACTGTAGACACTTTACCAGTAATAATTTCTTATGATCTTACATTAGAACAGGAAGGCAGATTGGTAGATGTCCTTAGAGAACATAAGATGGCTATAGGTTGGTCTATTGAAGATTTGAAAGGTATTAGTCCTAGTGATTGCATGCACCATATTTACTTGGAAGCGAATGCTAAGACGTCTAGAGAAATGCAACACTTGGAAGCGAATGCTAAAACGTCTAGAGAAATGCAACATAGGTTGAATCTTAACATGAAAGAGGTTGTGAAAAAGGAAGTTCTAAAACCACTAGATGCGGGTATCATATACCCGATATCTGATAGTACTTGGGTCAGCCCCGTTCAAGTTGTACCCAAGAAATCAGGAATCACTGTAGTTAAGAATGAAAGTAATGAATTAGTCCCTACCCGAAAGACCACCAGGTGGCGAGTATGTATTGACTATGGAAAAGTGAACAAGGCCATGAGAAAAGATCATTTTCTTCTTCCATTCATTAACTAGATGCTTGAGAGGTTAGCCAGACATAGGTATTATTGTTTCTTAGATGGTTATTCTGGTTATAACTAAATCCCTATTTCCCATGAAGACCAAGAGAAAACCACTTTTACTTGTCCCTTCAGTATATTTTCATATAGACGCATGCCTTTCGGGTTGTGTAATGCACCCGCTACTTTTCAGCGTTGTATGTTGAGCATATTTTCAGATATGGTACAGAGGTTTATTGAAGTTTTTATGAATGATTTTTCTGTTTTCGGGTCGTCTTTCGATGAATGTCTTCATCATATCACTCTTGTCTTAGTGAGATGCAAGGATAAGAATCTAGTATTGAATTGGGAGAAATGTAACTTTATGGTTCATTCAGGAATTCTTCTAGGTCACATTGTTTCTTCTAAGGGAATAGAAGTAGACAAAGCTAGAGTTGATTTGATTTCTAATTTGAAACCCCCAGGTATGGTTACAGAAGTTAGATCATTCTTAGGCTATGCAGGTTTTTATCGGTGTTTTATTAAAGATTTCAGTAAGATCTCACGCCCTTTATGCAACCTTCTTGGTAAGGACGTTACTTTTGTCTTTGATGAAACTTGTATTGCAGCTTTGAGAAGATGAAATTGTGGTTAACTTCTACCCCTATTATACAACGCCTGATTGGAGTTTTCCATTTGAGATTATATGTGATGCCTCTAATTATGCAGTTGGAGCTGTTTTAGGACAACGTAAGAATAAAACACAACATGTCATTTACTATGCTAGTAAACCTTGAATGGTGCACAATTGAATTACTCTACAACCGAGAAAGAACTTTTGTCGATTGTGTTTGCCTTAGAGAAATTCAGACCTTACCTTTTGGGGTCTAAGATTATTATATTTTCTGATCATGCTGCCTTGAAATACCTTCTATCTAAGAAGGATGCTAAACCTAGGTTGATTAGATGGATATTATTGCTACAAGAATTTGATTTAGATATTCGGGACAAGAAGGGTTCTAAGAACATAGTAGCAGATCACCTTTCTAGGATCGTTTTAGAGTCTTCTGATGATATCTTGCCTATGCATGAAATATTTCCCGATGAACAATTGTTTGCTATTTCTCACTTACCTTGGTATGCTGATATTGTTAATTATCTTTCTATTGGTCAAATACCTGAAGATTGGTCGAAACAAGATAAAATTAATTTTTTAGCTGAGGTTAAGCATTTCTTTTGGGATGATCCATATTTGTTTAAATATTATCCTGATCAGATTATTCGCAGATATGTGCCTAATGATGAAGTTATGAGTGTTATCACTTTTTTGCATTCGTATACTTGTGGTGGCCATTTTAGTGCTAATAAAACTACTGCAAAAATTCAGTAATATGGATTTTATTGGCTTACTCTGTTCTGTGATTCTCACGAGTTTTGCAAGAGTTGTGACAGGTGCCAAAAGTTGGTAAGGATTACTCGGCGGAATATGATGTCGTTAAGCTCCATATTGATAGTTGAGATATTTGACGTATGGGGGATAGACTTCATAGGACCTTTTCCCACTTCAAATGGTAATATTTACATCTTATTAACGATTGATTATGTATCTAAATGGGTGGAATCCGTACCTACCAAGAAGAATGATCACAATGTTGTGATCAAGTTCGTTAGAAAATACATATTTTCTCGATTTGGTACCCCTAGAGCCATTATTAGTGATGGAGGATCACATTTTTGCAATAAATCTTTTAAGACACTTTAGAGTAAGTACTCCATTACATATAAAGTTTCTACACCATATCATCCCCAGACTTGTGGTCAAGTCGAAGTTTCTAACCGACAAATTAAGCAGATATTAGAGAAAACAGTTAATCCTAAATCGTAAAGATTGGTCTACACGGTTATTGGATGCACTTTGGGAATACCAGGCTGCTTATACGACACCCATTTGGTATGTCTCCCTTTAGACTTGTCTATGGGAAAGCCTGAAATTTACTTGTTGAGTTAGAACATAAAGCCTACTGGGCAATTAAGACTTTTATTGTTGATTTATCTACAACTGGAAATCACCGTAAGCTTCAACTCAAGAGTTGGAAGAAATTAGGAATGATGCATATGAGAACGCAAAGCTTTACAAAGAGAAAATTAAAATGTTTCATGATAAATCGATTACTCGAAAGTTATTTGAACATGGACAAAAAGTTCTCTTGTATAATTCTAGGTTGCATTTATTTCCAGTTAAGCTAAGATCTCGTTGGACATGACCGTATTATGTGAAAGAAGTTTTCCCTCATGGGGCTGTCGAACTTAAGAATCGAGAATCTGGTAATGTTTTTAAAGTAAATGGACAAAGAGTGAAACCATATTTAGAGCTTAAGAACACCGAGGTGGAAACTGTCCTCCTCGAAGATCCGGTCTATCAAGACTAACAATGTTTGGGATCATGTTTACTGTATATTAGTAGGATTTTTTTTTTTTGTTTTTGTTTTTCTTTTTTTTCGCAGGGATACAAGATTATTAGCCTAATGGGAGTCAATCTATCGTATTATTTTTGTACTCTTTATAGTCGGGCTGACGACGTTAAACCAAGCGATGCATGGGAGGCAACCCATTGGTTTAGTATTTCTTGTACCTTTTCTTGTTATTGTTCGGAATTTTAATATCATTATACGATTCCCACCTTGATTTTACATTGGAAGAGTTAGTTTACATTGAGGATAATGTAAAGTTTAAGTGTGGGGGAGTGTTAAGCATATAAGATTCTATAAGTATTCACTTTTTAGGCAGAAATTTTTTAACTTTTTCGTAATTATTTGAATGAAACCTAAAACTTTTAGATATTTTAGAGTCACTTACTATACTTCTATCTACGTTTACATACAAAGTTCTTACCGAAATAACTGAACTTAGAAGTATTGGAGAACTATATACGGGGTGCTTAGTTGTTGAGAGGCTAGAGATGACAAAAAGGGACTTAAACCACCGGTGGCGAGTTCATTATTAGAGTTGTTGATCATTCAATACCCTGATTGAGGCAAAAAACCTTTGACTGTCCGTTTAGAGTGTTTCGTCTGCATAAATTCCTGGTAGAATGGTGAGCTACCCAACCTCGCACCATTTCAGCACTACTTTTTGATCTCTTGAGTGCTAATTCTATCAATCATGAGGGTGACATCATAATTGCGAAAAAAACCTAACCTTGTAGTTTGATTTGCAGTTGGCACCACTCTATTTTTCTCTCGATAACAACAGGTTCATAGAAACACTATCATCATCAACAAGCGGATCATTAGAAATTTGAAGAAATTTGAAGACGTTCAAGGTTTATAAGTAACACTACAAGAGCAAAATTCAGATTAAGTGAAGTAACAATACAATGAACAGAATTATATATATATTGAAGACTTATGTGCAAAAGCGAAAGAAAGCAAAAGATGTGAGTTAGTGATGTTCATGATATTGAGGCAATACAAGTTGTGAAGAATCAAGCGGTAAAGTCCTTATCCCATAGCCATAGTAATTTCATCTTATTTTTCAAGATATTCATCCACAAAAAAAAAAACAGAAAAAGGAAGAAAAGAAAAAAAAATATTTTTTATTATTTTAGAATATATTTGTTTTTGTATTTATTCGTTAAGGCCGTGGGGAAGAAGAAATTTATAAAGAATTTTAAAAGTAACAAGAATTTGAGCAGAAGAAAGTTATAAATTATCAGAGTTCTACGAAGTTCAAGAGTTCATCATCTACAGTTGAAGTCGAAGACGTTTTTATGGGACGCTGTGAGAGTAGTGTTGATTGTAGATTGGGTGAGAAGGTGAGTGAGCATTCCCATCCTCGCATAGTGGTTGATTTCCTTTCGTAGAGATCATCATAAAATAAGTATTTTTCTTCCCATGTTTCTATGGGATATTCAGATATAATTCAGAAGGATTTTCCTTCCCACCATTCAATGTGTGCAGGATTTCTATCTTTATTCCTTCCTGCACACATGAGAACCATACAATGCGTCTTTTGAGTGTCAAATTCATAAAACCCTATTGCTGAGGCAGAAACATTCAGTCGCTCTCGATCCTGAATTCTTTCATATGGTGGTTTTCTCCTAACTCAAGATTTAAGCATGAAAATAATATTCTTTGATACATATAACTTCTTATTATTAGTGTGCAAAAACCTTATGTCCTCTTAGCTCTTTGGATGCAGGTGCTCTAGAATATTTGAAAGTTGACACTTAGGTTTTGTGGGTAAATCTCTAGTAAACCCTCACAAGACTATAACTCGTCCACTAGGGACACCTAGGGGTTTAAAGGCTTATTGTACATGCTAAGTGTAACCGTGTCCTCAACGAAAGGGAATTGTTGTATTAGTTTAGGATATATAGTTTGCTCGAGGACTAGCAAAAGCAAGTGTGGGGGAATTTGATAAGTGCATAATTTACATATTTTAAGTATCATTACCTTATACTTGCTAGATTTTGTATGAATCTACAAGGAAGAATTTAGCTCTACAAGGAAGAATTGCCAAATGCCAGTAGAACTCAGTCTATTCCAATGGTGAAAAAACAAAAGTCATTATGAGGTCGTACGAAGAAGTTACAAGCAAATCAAGAACTAAAGGAAAAATGGTCATTTCAAGGGAACTACTATTGACACTCCGTTGTACGCTAAGGGGAAGCTGAAATTCAAATGTTGTTAAAGGCACCAGACCATTGGATCAGGGATGCCATAATTCAAATATCATTAACAACAACATGCCTTTATGCTAAGGGCTACCGTCATCTTCTTCCATTTAGAGAACGAGAAATCATCGCCTGTTGTTGATGATCATGATAATTGTTTGATGATGGATTTGTTTGGAATGATTCTCGAGATCAAGTAAATCATTAGGCTATTGGAGACGCTATTAATGGAAGTAAAGATAAACCTGTGATGATGGGAGGGAAAGAGGTTATGGCTAATCGAGAGAGGATGGAGTTAGTTGTGATGGTTCGATCCTGTGTGAATGATTGAAGGTGAAATATTTGGAGATTGTTGGTATCGACAGAGATATGAAACTGGTTGCTGTCGTTGGTGATGATGCTTTGATTGTGATGGAGAAGGGAGATGAATGTGATAGAACTTAGAGTTGTAATTGAATGGAGCAGCAGGGAAGGTTTAACAGTGGTGATGAGGATACTAACAAGATGAGAATGGTTGTCGATAAGATTTATCATGATGATCAAGATGTTGAGTTGAACCTGATTTGAGTTCTTGATGGTGTTGCAGTTCGAGTGAATGGTGATGGTTATCTTAGGTGAGACGGAACTCGATAGTGGGTGCTGCCACTAATACAAGTCTTGTCTTGATTGGTTAGATTAGCAGTTAATGAAGAAGAAGAGTTCTGCACGTATTTGGTTAAATATATTTCTTGCCAAGAAAACAGCTACCAAGTGGAGTTGTAGTCGTTGATATGGAGACTAGATGATGGGGATTAAGCGGTGTTTGTGTTTAAGACTTTGAACTGAATTAGGATTGTTTATCCTAATCTATTTCGAATTTATAGGATTGAAAGAAAAAATTGTCTGGGATTGGAAGAGTTTGAGCCGAGAAACAAGTTAAGGGAGTTGGTGTTGTTGTGAACTAAATTTGAAAAGATTTTGAGACGGTTTGGGATGTCAACTTTCCGTGGAAATCAAATTTGCAAAGTCTATAAAAGGAGCCCGACGTAGAACATAAAAAAAGGGCAGAAAACTTTTGGAAGAGAGCCGGGAGTATACAGAGAGACGGAAGACACCTTTCTGGTCGCGAGAATAGACTTTGGACGCTGGCTTTGGGTTATGGAGAAGGAGAAACAGTAAAACAAGGGTTTAATCATTATTTCGTTTACGTTTTCGATTTTAATTATTACTTTCTTAATAAATTTTAATGGCTTTTAAGAAAGCCATGTCTATCTAAATCTCTTTGTTAGCATGAAAGGATGAACTTTTAGAGATAGATTTACTTGTGTTTCAAAACTAGGTTTTTCAACTATAAAAGCTTAATGTTAATGTTTTGTCTCTCTTTCGATGTTTTATCTTTCTCGATGATTTCTCATGTTCTACGTCATGCATAGTCCATTGTTTGATTAGTAGAAGAACACGTTGATCCTTTTGCGATAATCGTTTTATGAATATTCTTTGACTATTTATGCCACATATACCTAGTACTTCGGAATTCTACTTTAGGTTGAGAAATAACGATTCTTTTTGAAAATTCTTTTCTTCGATTCTTAAACGAAATATCTTTCGTGTATTAGTATCTAGATTTGCTATTTCGCACGAGTAAAATTGATACCCTTTGTGATGAACGCAAGTAAACCCTAATCTACAATGGATTCCCGAAACCTTAACGTTTTTCTATTATTGATTTCAATCTTTATTAAATAGTTTTAATTCATTCATTAGTTTAATTCTTTACAAAAAATCAGAAAAAAATCTTTTGACACGAAAGTTACTTGAATTAATTAGTATAAGTAATATACACTCCTCGTGGGAATGAACCGTATTTGCTCTTGTTTACATCTTTCGACACTGTGTTCTTGCGGTAAAACAAAGTCAGTTTCCGACGCATCATATACATGACGATATAAACAGTAGAACATAAGCGATAAATGAGATAATTAATATTAAAACTAACCAGCCAGATTGATTCCCATGTTTAGAACTTCCGATCACATCTCTAACCAATAGAAAAATCAACTACTCATGGGTTACTAAAATCCATGAAAAATATACAAGAAAAGAATAAAGGAAAAGAAGAAGAGAAAATATCTTAGTTCCCCCCTTTAACGGGGTAAACCAAAATTTTCTCTCTTTTATGTGGAGATCTTTTCTAGAAAATTGTGTCTAGGCTCCCTTTTATATAAGGTTGGTAACCTCCTCTTGATGTCTATCCAACTAGGAAACCTAATCTCCTTAAAATCTTCCACCTCTTTATGATCCTTATCCAACTAGGAGAGTTAACCTCTTCAAAAACCAACAAAAATCCTAATTTTCACATCAAAGGAAAGCCCAAAACGCTTCCCTTCTTTCTCTTCCTGCAGGCCCAATAAGCCCCAACAGAAACCAAATCCAAGTTGGCTTCACGATTTTGCTCATAACTTCTTCATATGAATTCAGAATGACCCGATTCTTTTTGCGTTGGCGTTGTCTTTAATTATCTACAAGAAATCCTGGATTCGAATGAGTTTCTTTTTTTTCTTTAATTTTCTTCACTTGTAGCTCACTTAACACTTTTAAAGCCGTTTCCACTTTTTTTGGTTGAATCTCCTAACATGAGAAACAAAATAGAAAACAAGAGTAATACAAGGTAGGATGCAAGAAATATAACTAAAAAAAATATGGAATTAACTCTAAAACCACGTAGATTATGCAGTTATCATAATACGTAACAAGGTTATGCTGGACCCATGTTTGGCTGTAAAAATTCTAAATAATTGAGCTATGAATTATCCAGCATTAGCTGGAGTACATGCTAAAAATTCTTTGCAAAAAATATGGCCATTTACTTTACAGAGATCTCAAGATTATGGTTAGTATACTGTAATCAGTTTCTTATTGTGGATATATAGTTGAGAATTCGAGTAACGGTTATGGCACAGGTAGAACGTAAACGTATTTTTCCAGCTAGGCTATCAATCACTAATAGAGTGATTGTGTCAATATCAATTATAAATTTTTTATCAGCGTTTTGCTCAAATGATGCAGGTTGGGTTAGCGAATGCTCTTAACAACATTCTGGATGGGTTAAAGAATGCTGAGGTTTCATACATTTTCCTTAAACCAGTGTCAAAGAAGGATGCACCTGATTACTTGGACATCATAGAACATCCAATGGACCTCTTTAAAGTCAGGGAAAAAGTAAAAAGGATGCAGTATAAAACCAGGAAAGAATCCCGACAGAATTTTCGGAATATTACCTACAATAGCTACATGTACAACACTAATCGTAACCTAGGTATACCATAACTTGTAGATCAGCTGTTATAGCTTTGTGAATATTTCTTGGACCAATATGATGAAAGGTTAACTGAAGCTGAAGCCGATATTTAACCGGAACTTTATCTCTATTACTAAAACCATGATGTCTGTAATTACTTTTGATGGAAATTATAGAGTTAGATATTTCCATTAAATATGTGAATAAAATAGATGTTAGTCACCTCCTTTTGGTTGGTGGGTATGAAAATTGAAACGACATAAACTCATCAATTTTTCTTGGAGTTGTTCTTCATCTTCTAGATTAGACACAATGGACCAGACTTAGATTCAACAAGATGGGTGATATGGTTTGTAGATGGTGGTAAGTATAGGTTTGTTTCAGAACTTGTAAAGATTTGATTTTAGACTTACAAATTAAAACTAAACTAGAAATAACAAGACTCAATTGAAGATGATTTCAAGATATAGAGAGTACTGAGGCTAAGATTCCACTATTTACTAATTTTTAAAGCGATTTTAATTCAATTATTGTAACTATGCAATTCAGCATTGAATTTGATTCTAAAATATTGCAACAATAAAATTTAGAAACAACAATTGTATATCGAAAGCATGGGACATTAAAACCCTAGGTTAAGCATGTTCCATCAATAGAAATCACAATTGCTTAACAAAAATCATTAAATCAATTTTTAATCCAAGCAAATAATCATAAATAGAATTGTACAAATTAAATAAATTAAAAATAACACTTTTTCATTGGAAAAATAGCTTCCTCCGTCGCCTCAGGGATAAGATTTAACTCCTCATGTTGAAAACACGCTCAAAATTCATATTTATTGCTCAAAAGTGTTTACAAGATGAAAAAGGAGAAAAAATAAAGAAAACAGTGAGTTTGCAACGTTTATAAGCGTTACAAACTCACTGTTACAAAACAAGTGTTTCAGAGCTAAAGATAAACGTTACAAAGATGAAGATAAACGTTACAAAGATGAAGATATTTGTTGCAAATGTGATGAAGAAACCGTGATAGATGGTTGAAAAAACCGTCGCTTATTCTCTGTTCTTCGTGTTCTTCAGCAGCAGAAAAATATTATCTGCAACTCTTAATGTCTACTCTGTAGCCTATCTCCTCTCTCCTCAAACTCTCTTCTACTTTCTCTGATTCCCCAGAACCCTTGATATTGATAGATAAATTTTTGTGTCTAAATTGTGTTCGATTATCTATTTTGATAGTGTTCGATTTTGTATTATTTATGGTTTTTTATGCCTTTGTAGGTATTTTTGAGAAATAAATTTTTGTGGAAAAATCGTCTCAAAAAGTGTTAAAGGCACCCGAAAAAAATGTCAAAGGCACCCAGGATAAAGTGTTAAAGGCACCCAACTCTGGGATTGGGGGCCCTCCCTTTTGTATTTCAAAAACCCGAGAATGGTGGGAATTGTTCTTCACGTAGAAAAAAATTCTTGGATTGGGTTGGAAACCGAGATTTATGGGATTAGAACGTGTTCTTGGTATCTCAAAATGATTAAACACTCAAAAGATACCCTAACATGTCAATGCTGCCGCAAAAAATGGTCGATAGTCAAGATTATTTCCGCTAAATCCCTTTTCTCCCTGGATTCGGTTAAAGAATATTTGGAGTTTGAGTTGTTTCTGAATCCTTATCGGTTCACAAGGGTTTCTAGGGTTTACTAATATTATATATAGCAAAGAAAAGAAAAGAAAAATAAAGTTGGAGCCACCGGAAAAAATCAGGAGAAAAAATCAGGAGAAAAAATACTTACGTTGCTGGGAAGAAGAAGAGTAACAGACTACACATCCAAACCGTCAGTTTCTCTGTCGCCTATTCATTCAAACATCTACAGTGTCCAGAGTCCGTCTTTTCTTGTCTGTTTTCTTTTCTTTCTTCAGTAACGCAGAGAACAGTCTCTGTAACACTTATAAGCGTATCTGGTCTCCTGTGTTACCTCTATTTCATTATTGTAAACACTTTTTGATCTATGAAAACTTATTTTGAGATTGTTTCCAATATGATGAGCTAATCACCATTGCTGGGGAGACGGAGGAAGCTATTTTTCCAATAATAAAGTGGTAATTCTTATTTTATTTATTTTTTGCCATTCTTTTACTATTATTTTCTTTGAATTAAAATTGGAAAAAATGGTTTTTATCATGTAGTTGTGTTTTCTTTTGATGGGTCATGCTTAGTTTTAACTTTTGATGTATCATACTTTTGATTTACAACTATTGTTTTGAAAATCTAACTTTAGCATTATTTTGAATAACTTGAATTTATGAATTGCAAAATAATTATTCATGTTTAATCACTTGAAAAATTGGATAATACTGGAATCCTTAGTCTCACTGTTTACCATAATTCTTGAATCAATTCTATTTTAATCTTCTTTATTTTTAGTATTAAAATTTGGTTTAAAAATCAAATCTTTGCAAATCTGAGAATCGAACTTTTTACCACTATTTAAAAACTACATCAATTTTGGCGCCGCCGACGCGGACTCGTCTTTAGGTTTAGAGGTTTAGATTTATTTTTAGATTTTTATTTTTAGTATTATTTTTACTTTGTTCTATTTTACGTTTCTTTGGGTATTTATTTTTTTAATACATGTTTTGGATTTGATTGAAAGGAAATAGAGCCAAAGACTTTGGTGATTAAAAACTTGGAGTTAAAGCTAAAGCTTAAAAAAAACGGAAAAGAAGACAAAGAACTTTATTTTTAATAAGATTTTATTTTTATTTTTATTTTAGATTTTATTTGCTTCTCTTTTTAGAAAATTGTATTAGGAAACTTTTATTATTTCTGTTTCTTTTATTTTTGGACACTTTTTGGACTTTATTTTTGGGACTGTGGACATTTTTATTATTTTTAAACCCTACGGAAGGGTAAATAAATATAAACTGCAACAGGGAAGGACGACAATTACGATATTGTCTCGGCCCCTCGGGTTCGTACACTTACACAAGAGTCGGTGGCCCGAGTCGACTACAACCGATTCATCCCCCGTCTGATACGGGAGGTAAGACTCGATCAACCCACGAATCCCCTGCAAGTGGGTTTACTGTATTCCTTCGTATGCATATATGTTGAGGAATTGAATACAAACTTATTTTTCTAGTAAAGGGCAAGAACTGGCCATACAAGATAAGGACTTGGATTTCATCACTGTTTCCTTCTCGCCCGCTTTAGGAACACATTACCAAACGCGAACTTAAACCTTAAAATTTTGACTAGAAAGAGACCAATAGGGTAACGAGCTTATAGGAAACTCGTTCAAAAGGACTGTAATTGTTACTTTATTAGCCTAACTCAAAGTTCAGGAAGATTATTTTAAGTTGATTAGAGCCGCCTTGTAACCAATGAAAAAGTTTCCAAAGAGACAGGGTTATCAAAGCTCCTTAGAGCTTATCCTGTTTCTCTTCGACTTAATCTAATTCGGATCGTTCTAAGAGGTTTGCTAAAACTGTAACTAGTTGCCTTTCGAAAGAATAGAAGCTGGTCTAGAAACAGTCTAAGTGGAGCCATCATGCTTTTTGTTTACTAGATTCAGTAGTTTTGATTTGGTTGAGTCGGCCTTGTTTGTGTATGTTTAGAACCCCTTCATGTTAGGATTTACTTTCTTAGATTTTTTTTTGGAAGTTTTTAGAAAATGTCGGACTTGTATTATGAGGACCAATACAATGAATATCCGACTGAATTTCAAAATAGATATTATCCATACTATCAACATTGTGTGGATAGTAGTCGGGATCACCACCAACCTTTTGGAGGTTATTACTCATACCAGGGTGATCCCAATTACTATTCGTACATATGCCCGTCATATGAACATGAAAGTGAGCAAAATTCGAGTTCTTTATCTTGGAGGAATTCCCTAAAGCAGATGCAATCTAGTACTCCCTATGATAACCCAAATCCTTCTCTAGAAGAATCACATGAGCAAAATTCTAGTTCTTTGTCTTGGAGGGATGCCCTAAAACAGATGCAACCTAGTAGTCCTAATAATGAACCTATTATTCCTCTAGAAGAATCACACGAGCAGTTGCGATCTAGCACTTATGATCTAGTTTTTTCTCTAGAGAATTCCATCAAGAAGTTGACTGAGAATACAAAAAGATTTGCATTAAGTGTGAATAAAAGTCTTGCAAAGAATAATATTTCTCAAAATGATCTTAATTACCAACATAGTGCTACCCTTGATAATTGTTCACATATTCAAGAGGACGAGGATAAAATTGGTAACACTACTTATTTAGACGAGGTTCAAACATCTTCATATTATTATGATGATGATGATGATAGTATTGATGAAGAACTTGAAATATACAAGCAGAGTGATCAGGAAATTGTCACTCCAATTGTGCTTCATGATGAGAGTGTTAGTTCTAGTTCAAGTCCAAATAATTTTAATGATTATTCACCTGTTCAAAAGGAAGAGGATTTGACTACAGATACCATTGTTTTAGACGAGGTAGAAATTTCTTGTTTTGAATCCGATAATGGTTTAGATGAAAGGGTTTATCTTGAGAATACTGTTTTAGAGTCCAGCGATTTAGAAACAATAGTCTTAGATAACAAAGATAGACCCGTAGAGATTTTAAATATGAGTAAGGATGCACCACTTCATTGTAACTTAGAAGAAGCAATTGACCATTTTCAGAAATCTGATGAGCTAGAAATTAAGGAAATTGTGACTAGTATATCTAGAGACACCCAAAATTCTAAGTTTGGGGGTGATTATCATTCTCCCTGTGCTTTACCTTTGAATCTTTTAAAAGTCCCTCACTTGGTACTTGATGTTTGTGCCTCTACCATATTAAGAGACTATCTTCAAGAACTGTTTCCCGAACCTAATCATGTCCAGAAAGAAGTTCAGTTGTTAGAAACCCATCCTATGGTCGATGTGGTTTACCTAGGCGATAATACCAAGATTAACTTTGTTTTCCCACCAAAATATTTTCTTCTATATGTGGGAAGTTAAAATTTCATATGTGTCAGTTATTGAGTTTTGAGACTAAGCCTAATTACTTTAGGAAATTAGAATCGACACATTTGTTTAAGAATGACCACCTTCATAGTAGTCAATTGTGTGAGTCAAATATGATTAACTTTGAGGATCCACAATTATTCAATTTATTATTATGTGCTTCTAAGTTCTTAGTTGAGTTACTCCAGACTCTACAACCTGATTCTATTGATCATGCCTACGAAGAAATCCAGCTCATGAAAATATTTTATTTATACCCTTTTATAGAGCCTGAACCTGAACCACAACTAGAAGTAGTGTTGTCTACAGAAAACTAGATAAGGGTGTGCTCGGTTTGTTCATTTTCTTGGCCTGCTGCAGTTTCCTTCTATTTTGGATAACACAATTTGATTCAGATGACCCACAATTGTTACGGCTATTGTTATATGATTTTATAAGGTGAATAATTCTTTGTTAGTCTGACTAAAGACTTTAAACTTAACACTTCTTGGGATGTAACCCATGTTCATGCGTCACGGTAACATCTTTCTTTAACTCATTTCCATCGATTGGTAACAGTTTTTCCTTGTTCATGCTTTTAATCATTCATCTTTAGAACATTTAGGACAATGTTAGATTTAAGTTTTGGGGGTAAGGGAGAAAATTTTAGTGAAATATGAAACTCCAAAGTCTAGAAACTTGTGAACAATTCAGGGTGACACTAACCATTCTATGTAGGTGGAAACTTAGCTATTTTTTTATAGGAATTGGTGTGCGCAGTTTAATGGTCTAATCATAAAAAGACAGAGTTCATGTGTTAGAAATAACATGATAGTAGTCACCATATCTCGGAGTCTATCTCAACCATATCACCTTCTGTTTTTATTTTTGCAATTTGTGTTTCTCTAAGTGATTTGGTGGGGTACCAGTACCGAATTATTATCGCCGCCAGGATGAAATAAAATGTTGAGATCAAGCCCCACTTTTAATTCTTATTAAATAAAAAAAAATCGAGTATTGACACTTTGATAGCAATATGTGTGTGTTCTCCCTGTCTCCGTCGCCTAAGCAAGTATGGAACGTAGGATCCATGAGAACTATCATGTAAGATGGTGATTGGGTCCATGGGCTTGGAATCAATTTGATTCAATCATGTTGTCAGGACAATTATAATTGTTTTATTTTTAATAGATCGCTCGATTGGACCCTTGTATATACCAGTTGAGTCGATATTAGTGGGAGCGTACCTCAATCCATTAAGATTCATCCTATCACTGACCTTCGGACAGATATGGGAAACACTGTTCACCTTAGTCAACACGTGCAAACTTCATTTTGTCAATTTCCATCTTCTAAATCTATTCATGTGATTGAACTTTGATAGATCCTGAGTATTGTGGTTGAACAACTATCTAAGTAGATCTTTGTTATCTTATATATGAATTTTAGTACGCTGAGTGCAAACTCGTGTACAACAATTGGACTCAAATAGGGTAATGATTCCCATAGCCGAAGAATTTTGTATGCAAACTAAATAGCCTATTTAGTGTTTACCCTCAATCGTTCACAGGTAGCTAGGATTTGGAGTAAAGGTTTTGTGGGTATACCTCCTGTAAACCCTCACGAGAGAAAACGCGTCCACTAGGGACAACTAGGGGTTTAACGGCTTATTAAATATGCTAAATGTAGTCGCGATTCCTGCGAAAGTGAGTTAGATTTTATTTTCTATATTAGATTTGCTCGAGGACTAGCAAATAGTAAGTTTGGGGGTGTTTGATAGACACATTTTTGTGTCTAAATTGTGCTCGATTTTTTATTTTGATAGTGTTTGATTTTGTACTATTTATGGTTTTTTATGTCTTTGTAGGTGTTTTTGAGAAATAAATATTTGCAGAAAAATCGTCTCATAAAGTGTTAAAGGCACCCGGAAAAATTGTTAAAGGCACCCAGGACAAAGTGTTAAAGGCACCCAACTCTTGGATTGGGGGCACCCCCTTTTGTATTTCAAAAATTCGAGAATGGCGGGAATTGTTCTTCACGTAGAAAAAATTCTTGCATTGGTTGGCAACCGAGATTTATGGGATTAAAATGTGTTCTTGGTATCTCAAAATGATTAAACACTCAAAAGATACCCTAACACGTCAATGCTGCTGCAAAAAATGGTCGACAATCAAGATTATTGCCGCTGAATCCCTTTTCTCCCTGGATTCAGTTAAAGAAGATTTGGAGTTTGAGTTGGAGTTGTTTCTGAATCCTTATCGGTTCACAAGGGTTTCTAGGGTTTACTATATATAGCAAAGAGAAGCAAAGAAAAATGAAGTTGGAGCCACCGGAAAAAATCAGGAGAAAAAAATACTTACGTTGTTGGGAAGAAGAAGAGTAATAGACTACACCTCCAAACCGTCAGTTTTTCAGTCGCCTATTCATTCAAACATCTATAGCGTCTAGAGTCCGTCTTTTCTCTTATGTTTTCTTTTCTTTCTTCAATAACGCGGAGAACAGTCTCTGTAATGCTTATAAGCGTATTTGTTCTCCTGTGTAACCTCTATTTCATTACTGTAAACACTTTTTGAGGTATGAAAAATTATTTTGAGAGTGTTTCCAATATGATGAGCTAATCACCATTGCTGGGGCGACGGAGGAAGCTATTTTTTCAATAATAAAGTGGTAATTCTTATTTTATTTATTTTTTGCCATTCTTTTACTATTATTTGCTTTGAATTAAAATTGGAAAAAATGGTTTTTATCAAGTAGTTGGTTTTAACTTTTGATGTCTCATACTTTTGATTTACAACTATTGTTTTGAAAATCTAACTTTAGCATTATTTTGAATAACTTGAATTTATGAATAGCAAAATAATTATTCATGTTTAATCACTTGAAAAATTGGATAATTGTGGAATCCTTAATCTCAGTGTTTACCATAATTCTTGAATCAATTCTATTTTAATCTTCTTTATTTTTGGTACTAAAATTAGGTTTAAAAATCAAATCTTTACAAGTCTGAGAATCAAACTTTTTACCACTATTTAAAAAACTACATCATATATACCCAACAACATCTCCAATCACACGAGTTAATTCTAAATATCTTCTTCTCTGCAAAGTCACGAAGATTATATTCTCCTTTCCTTATCTGCTACGTGTAATTGAGCCATCAACAGTCTCTCCAATAGAACACAATAAATAGAGATGATATCCTCCCTAATCTTCCATACAGTTCCCATAAATAGCACCAGAGAATCGAACATAAAATCCCGAGAATATTTTTCTTCCCCTGTTTTGACGAGATACGACGAAATATTCCCTTGTTCATGTATCTAATTTAATTAACAGCCTTGTTTGGACAAAACGGAATAATCCCAGTCTAATTCTACGAGAAAATCTCTCAAACTCTATTCCTAAATCAATACAAAATATGATGCAGTAAATTGATTTTTCAAAACTGGTTTTTCCCGCTAATTTTTTTTGTTGAAGGTGGAGTACCCCTATCCAGGGTAGGGGTGCCTTTAGTAAATTTTCCAGGTGCCTTTAACACTCTTTTTCGATCCAATTTATCTACAAATGTTTATTTCCCAAAAACACCTACACATACATAAAAACACAAAATTAGTACAAAATTGAGTTACAACATTATAAAGATTGAGAACAAATTAGACACATAAAATGTGTCTATCAAATACCCCAAACTTATTATTTGCTAGTCCTCGAGCAAATCTTAACTCATTGTCGCAGGCATCGCGATTGCACTTAGCGTGTGCAATAAGCCTTTAAACCCCTAGTTGTACCTAGTTGACGAGTTTTGTCTCGTGAGGGTTTACAAAGGGATATACCCACAAAACCTTTACTCCAAACTCTATCTACTTATGAACGATTGAGGGTAGACATTAAACATGCTATTTAGTTGGCTACAAAAAATTTCGCCTATAAGAATCATTACCATATATGAGTCCGATTGATGTACACGAGTTTACACTCAACGTACCAAAATTCATATAAGAATGTAAAACTCTACTCAAATAATCATCAAACGTTCCAGAACTGGATAAAAATTATCAACACTCACATTGCTCGAAACCAATCAAATTCAAACACATTGATAGATTAGAAGATGGATATAGAAGTAATGAATAGTGCACACGTTGACTAAAGTGAACAGTGTTTCCCATATCTGTCTGAAGGTCACTGCCAGGATGAATCCTAATGGATTGAGATACGCTCCCACAGGTCTTAATCCTTATACTAATATTGACTCAGCTGGTATATACAAGGGCCCCATCGGTTGATTTATTGGAAATAAAACAATTATCTTTATTAAATATACCGACAATATGATTGGATCAATTTGAATCCAAGCGCATGCTCCTTATCAGCATCTTACATGATAGTTCTCATAGATCCTGCGTTCTACGCTTACTTAGGCGACGGAGACAGGGAGAACACACACATATTGCTATCAAAGTGTCAATACTCATATTTTGTTTTCTTTTTTGAATGATACACAAATGTGGCTTGATCTCAAACACAACAATTCGATATTGGTGCCCTACCAAATCACCTAGAGAAACACAAAAAATTATAAAAATAAAAACAGAAGGGATATGGTCGAGATAGACCCCGAGATATGCTTGTTCAATGATTATCATGTTATTTCTAACACCTGAGTGCATCCTTCTGTGAATAGACCATTTAGCTGGGGACACCAATTTCTACAGATAAGAGTTATGTTTCCATCTACCTAGAATGGTTAGTGTCATCTTGAATTGTCCACAAGTTTCTAAGGTTTGGAGTTTTATTATTTCAACTAAAAGTTTCTCCCTTACCCCCAAACTTAAACCTAACATTGTCCTCAATGTTTCAAATTAAAGTGCCATACCAAAAATATAGGTAACTAGAGGAACAAAGAGGTAAGTCAGAAAGATAGTACATGGTTGAAGCGTAACAATCCTTCTTCGGAGAATAAGACATAAAATAAAAACAAAAACTATAAAAACTTACTAATATACAATAACATCCTTGATGGTCAATCAAGGTAAGCAGGGTCCTCCAGATGGACCTCCTCAATATCACCAACAGGAAAAGGCTCTAAAAATGGTTTCAATCTCTGATAGTTAACCTTTGAAGAACTACTACCATCCAGTATCTCAATCTCAATAGCACCATGAGGAAAAAAATTATGGACTATAAAAAGGACCCGTCCACCGAGATTGTAACTTCCCGGGGAATAGATGCAAACAGGTATCATACAGAAAACTTTTTAACATGAAGAAATGACTTTTTTAAAATATTTTTATCATGCACAAGTTTCATTTTTTTCTTATACTCCTTAGCACTAACATATGCATCTCTACGAATCTTTTCCAACTCATTGAGATGGATTTTTCTGTGAGCTCCTGCCTTGTCAAGCGAAAAATTAAACTTCTTTACAACCCAATATGCTCTATGTTCTAAATCAATAGGAAGGTGACATGCCTTTCCAAAAACTAGACGATAAGGTGACATTCCAATGAGGGTCTTAAACGCAGTACGGTAAGCCCATAAGGCATCAGTAAGCCTCAATGACCAATCTTTCCGATCAGGATTAACTGTTTTATCTAAAATACGTTTTATCTCCCTGTTGGAAACCTCTACTTGACCACTAGTATATGGGTGATATGGGGTAGCTACTTTGTGGGTAATACCATATTTTTTCATCAAAAGTTTAACCGGTCAATTATAAAAGTGTGACCCTGCATCACTAATTATAGCTCGTGGTGTACCAAAACGTGCAAATATATTATCATTCAAAAACTGGACCACAACCTTGTGGTCATTTGTTCTACACGAAACATCCTCAACCCACTTATAAACATAGACTAAAGTGACAAGGATGTAAAAATAACCAAAATAATTAGGAAAATAACCCATAAAATCAATGCCCCATACATCAAAGACCTCAATAACTAAAATAGGGTTCAAATGTACCATATTTTTACGGGAAATGGTTCCTAACTTTTGGAAACACTCACAAGTAACACAGTAACGGTGGGTGTCTTTAAACAACAAAGGCCAGTAGAATCAATACTGCAATATCTTAGCAGCGGTTTTCTTAGTACTAAAATAACCCCCGCAAGCATGATTATGACAAAAGGAAATAATATTGGACTGGTCACTCTCAGAAATACATCTCCTAATAATCTAGCCTGGACAATACTTAAACAGATAAGGATCATCCCAAAAGAAACGGTTAACCTCGGCTAAAAACCTAGAACGAACTTGTTTACCCCAATGTTGGGGCATTCGACCAGTAATAAGATAGCTCATTATATTCACATACCAAGGTAATCGAGAAACATGGAAAAGTTGTTCATCAGGAAAACTATCCCTCACAGAAGGGGAATCATCAGGGAAATCAAAAACAATCCTAGACAAGTGGTCTGCTACTACATTTTCTGCACCCTTTTTGTCTCTAATTTATAGAGAAAATTCTTATAACAAAAAGATCCATCTAATCAATCTAGGTTTAGTATCCTTCTTGGAAAGAAGATACTTCAAAGCAGAACGATCAGTAAAGACTATAACCTTAGAACCTAAGAGATAGGATATAAACTTGTCTAAGGAAAAAACAATGGCTAACAATTCCTTCTCTATGGAGGTGTAGTTCAGTTAGGCATCACTCATAGTTTTCATAGCATAGTAAATCACATGAAGTAATTTGTTTTCTCGTTGACCTAGCACAACACCAATAGCATAATCTGAAGCATCACACATGATTTCAAAGGGTAGGTTCCAGTTAGGTGCCTGGACTACGGGGACGGTAGTGAGTAAAGTCTTAAATCTTCTCGAAAGCCTCTAAACAAGCATCATCAAAGATAAACTTAACATCTTTTGCAAGCAAATTGCAGAGAGGTCTAGAAATCAAGCTAAAATCCTTAATGAATCGACGATAAAAACAGGCATGCCCTAAGAATGACCTAATATCTCTGACGATTTTGGGAACCTGTAAATTCTTAATAAGGTCAACTTTGGCTTTGTCTACCTCTATACCCTTAGAAGATACGATATGCCCTAAAACAATTCCTGATCGAACCATGAAATGATATTTCTCCCAATTAAGCACTAAATTCTTTTCCTTACATCTAGTCAACATTAATGTCAAATGATGCAGGCACTCATTAAAAGATAAACCAAACACTGAAAAATTATCCATAAAGACCTCTAAAAACTGTTCTACCATGTCAGAAAATATGCTCATCATGCAACACGCGTATTACACAACCCAAAAGGCATGCGTCTATACGCAAAGGTACCAAAGGGACCGGTAAAAGTAGTTTTCTCTTAGTCTTCTGAGGCAATAACAATCTGATTATAACCAGAGTAGCCATCTAACAAGCAATAATGACTATGTCCAGATAATCGCTCTAGCATTTGGTCGATAAAAGGAAGGGGAAAGTTGTCCTTCCTTGTGACCTTGTTCAATTTTCTATAATCAATAAAAATACGCCACCCCGTGGTCACTCGGGTTGGGATTAACTCATTGTTTTCATTATGGACTACAGTGATACCTGATTTCTTGGGAACAACCTGAACGGGGCCGACCCACTTACTGTCTGAAATTGGGTAGATAATACCCGTATCTAACAACTTAAGCACCTCAGTTCGAACTACTTCTTTCATGTTAGGGTTCAGTCGACGTTGCATCTCCCTAGAAGGTTTGATGTCGTCCTCTAAATGAATCTGATGCATTCAAACAGTAGGACTTATACCCTTTATGTCTGCTAAGGTCCACCTTAAAGCTTCTTTGTTGTCTTGAAGTACGGTCACTAGCCTACTTTCTTGATCACTATCCAAGTCGGATGCTACAATTACAGGCAAAGTCTCTGATGGGCCTAAAACCACATATTTCAGAGTATCTGGCAATGGTTTAAGGTCAACCTTAGGAGGCTCTTCTAAAGAAGGAATTAAGGTAGAATTAAAAGCTGGAGTGGTATCATCGTCAAAATCTAAGCCAAAATGGGATAAACAACTCTCTAATGGATCTTTAGATAAGATGTTTTGTAATGACTTCTGAACTAATGTTCCTATCATGTTCACGTCGTCAATGCACGTGACATCTAGCTCAGGGGGTTGCTTACTAATTTTGAAAATATTCAGCTTAATAGTCATATTTCCAAAAGATAAATTCATAATACCATTTCGACAGTTAATGATCGCATTAGATGTAGCTAAAAATGGGTGACCTAATATCATAGGTATCTGGTTTTCTGGGTCAGGAAGAGGTTGGGTATCTAGGATAAAAAAATCCACATGATAAATAAACTTATCGACCTCAATAAGAACATCCTCGACAATACCACGAGGAATTTTCACAAACATATCAGCTAACTGAAGTGTTATTTGGGCGGGTTTTAAGTCACCAAGTCATAAATGGAGGTACACATGGTACGAAAGTAAGTTAATACTAGCTCCTAAGTCAAGTAACACTTTCTCTACACGGTAGTTACCTATTGTGCAAGAAACGGTAGGGGAACCTGGGTCTTTGTACTTAGGAGTTGTGTTGTTCTGGATAATTGAACTCACATGACTAGATATAAGGGCTTTTTTCCATATATTAATCTTTCGGTTTCGCGTACAAAGATCCTTAAGGAACTTGGCATAAGTAGGAATCTGCCTAATTGCATCTAATAAAGGAATATTGATGTTGACTTGTTTAAAAATCTCCAATATATCATTAAAGTTGGATTCCTTCCTAGTTTGTACCATAAGTTGTGGGAATTGGGATCTGGGCACAAAATTGGGCTCAGAGGGAATCACATTGGACTTAGAGATTTTATCAGTCTCTTCAGCTACAGGATCAGAAGGGTGAACTACAACATGTTCACTATCGGGCAAGGTTACCTTATTGTCTACCACTCTACCACTCCAAAGGGTTTTAATTGAATTCACATGATTTGATGATTTCTCACCAGAAGATAACTCATGAACTCCTCTAGGGTTGGGTTGTGTTTGACTAGGAAACTTACCGTTTTCTCTTAAAGACTCATACTAACCTGGATTCGAAGATCAAAAATAACCTGTTTGTTTTCCTTTGCAATCCTATTATTAGCCTGTAAACTTTGTTCAACCGATTGTTGAAACTTAGTAGTGTTCTGAGATAACATGGTGAGAGACTCTTCTAAACTCATGATCTTCTTATCTAAAGGGCTCTGAAATTGTGCCAGTCCAGAAGGATTCTTAGCATAACCAAAACATGTGGGAACCTGAGGGTTATTAGACTGACCTTGATTTTGGCCCTTAGACCAAGAAAGGTTTGGATAGTTTGTCCAACCAGGGTTATAGTTTTCTGAATATGGGTCAAACTTCTGACGGTTATCATATCTAGTGTTATTTTAAAGAGCATGGGCTTGCTCTTCAACAGTCTGTCCTTCCCAAAATGACTTGGGGTCTATTCCACAACTAGATTGACTCAATTCTAAGGCTTTTAACCTTTTTGTTATAGCTACGATTTTGGAATATGATTCAAGAATTCCATCTACCCTATTGACATTACCTCGCTCAGTAAAAATTTTCAATGGGGTTCCTTACTACATTCCCATTGCTGGGTTTTTTCGGCAATTTCATTCAAAAATGTCATTGCCTCACCAACAGTTTTAATATCAAAACTCCCTGTACATAATGACTCAACCATCGTTTTCATTGGATAATCTAGCCCTTCATAAAGGATCTGGACTAGTCTAACCTTTTCTAAACCGTGATGGGGAAATTGTATTAATAAATCATTGAACCTTTTCAAATACCTATACAAAGATTCTTCCCCTTGCTCCACAAATGTGGAAATATCGTGCCAATAGTATGTTTTGTGCCTAGGGAAAAATTTAGATAAAAAGGAAGCGGTAAGTTGTTCATATGTTTCGATGGATTCAGATGGAAAACTATATAACCAAGATTTGGCTTTGTCTCTCAGGGAAAAAGGAAACAACCTAAGTTCAAAGCTTTATCAGACAGGTTGTGAATTCTTAGGGTACTAAATATTTCTTCAAATTCCCTAATGTGAAAGTAGGGGTTTTCATTTTCTTTTCCTAAGAAGATTGGGAGCATCTGTATGGTCCCAGGTTTTAATTCATATTTTGCTTGAGTTGTAGCTAACTTGATACATGATAGATAAGAAGTCCTAGTGGGATTCAACAAATCTTTTAAAGTTTCCATTTGTGGCACAGCTGGAAAACTAGGAATAACTTCCTCACTAAGAGACAAATTCTCAAAACAGGATAAGCTCTAATGAGCTTTGACAACCCTGCCTCTCAAAACAGGCGGCCCGAATCTACTTAAAATAATCTTCCTGAACTTTGAGTTAGGCTAACAGAGTAACAATTACAGTCCTTTTGAATGACTTTCTTATAAGCTTGTTACCCTATCGGTCTCTTTCTAGTCAAATTTTAAGCTAGGTTCATGTTTGGTAACGTGTTCCTAAAGCGGGCAAGAAGGAAACGGTAATAAAATCCGATTCCTTATCTTATATGGCCAGTCCTCAACATATATGCATTACAAAGGCGTCCTGAAAACCCACTGACATGGGATTCGTGGGTGGTTAGAGTCTTACATCCCGTTTCTTACAGGCGATTAACCGTTGAAGTCGACTCAGACCACCGACTATTATGTCAGTGTACGAACCCGAGGGGAAGAGACAATATTGTAATTTTCATCCTTCCCTGTTGAAGTTTATATTTAACTTACCCTTTTGTAGGGTTTAATAATAATAATAATGTCCAAAGTCCCAAAATAAAGTCCAAAAGTGTCCAAAAATAAAAGACAAATTACAGAAATAATAAAAGGTTTCCTAATATAATTTTCTAAAAGTAGAAACAAAAAAAATCTAAAAAAAATCTTATTAAAAATAAAATTATTGTATTCTTTTCCATTCTTTTAGATTTAACTTTTTAACTCCAAGTCTTCTATCACCAAAATCTTTGGCTCAATTTCTTTTCAATCCAAAATCCAAAACCTGTAGCAAAAAGATAAATACCCCAAAAAACGTAAAATAGAAAAAAGTAAAAATAATACAAAAATAAAAACCTAAAAATAAATTTAGAACTTTAAACCTAAAGACAACTCCGCATCAGCGGCGCCAAAAATTGATGGATTGTAGATAGTGGTAAGAATGGGTTTGTTTCAGAACTTGTGAAGATTTGATTTTAGACTTAAGAATTAAAACTAAATTAGAAATAACAAGACTCAATTGAAGATGATTTCAAGATATATAGAGTATTGAGGCTAAGATTCCACTATTTACCATTTTTAAAGAGATTTTAATTCAATTATTGTAACTATGCAATTCACACATTCAATTTGATTCTAAAATATTACAAAAGTAGAATTTAGAAATAACAATTATATATCGAAAGCATGGGACATCAAAACCCTAGGTTAAGCATCTTCCATTAATAGAAATCACAATTGCTTAACAAAAATAATTAAATCAATTTTTAATCCAAGCAAATAATCATAAGTAGAATTGCACAAATTAAATAAATAGAAAATACCACTTTTTCATTGGGAAAATAGCTTCCTCCGTCGCCCCAGGGATTAGGTTTAGCTCCTCATGCTGAAAACACGCTCAAAATTCATATTTATTGCTCAAAAGTGTTTACAAGATGAAAGTAGAGGAAAAAAACAAAAAAAAAAACAGTGAGTTTGCAACGTTTATAGGCGTTACAAACTTACTGCTACAAAGCAAGTGTTTCAGAGCTGAAGATATTCGTTGCAAAGATGAAGATAAACGTTGCAAAGATGAAGATATTCGTTGTAAATGTGATGAAGAAACCATGATAGATGGTTGAATAAACCGTCGCCTATTCTTTGTTCTTCATGTTCTTCAGCAGCAAAAAAATATTCTCTGCAACTCTTGATTTCTCGCTTTGTAGCCTATCTCCTATCTCCCTAAATTCTTTCCTACCTTCTCTGAGTCCCCAGAACCCTTAATATACCCAACAACACCTCCAATCACGCGAGTTAATTCTAAATATCTTCTTTTCTTCTTCTTTGCAAAGTCAAGGTGATTTTATTTTCCTTTCCTTATTAGCTACGCTTAATCGAGCTATCAACAGTCTCTCCAATAGAACACAATAAATAGAGAAGATATCATCCCTAATCTTCCACACAGTTCCCATAAATAGCACAAAGATTCGAACATAAAAGCCCGAGAATATTTTTCTTCCCCTGTTTTGACGAGATACGACGAAATCTTCCCTTGTTCATGTATCTAATTTAATTACCAACCTTGTTTGGACAAAACGGAATAATCCCTATCTAATTGTACGAGAAAATATCTCAAACTCCATTCCGAAATCAATACAGAATATCACGCAGTAAATTGAATTTTCAAAACTGGTTTTTCCTGCTAAATTTTTGTGTTGAAGGTGGAGTGCCCCTATCCAAAGTAGGGGTGCCTTTAGCAAATTTTCTGGGTGCCTTTGACACTCTTTTTCGAGCCAATTTATCCATAAATATTTATTTCCCAAAAACACCTACACATACATAAAAACACAAAATTAGTACAAAATTGAGTTCAACCATTATAAAGATTGGGAACAAATTAGACACATAAATGTGTCTATCAATGGGTTAGTTTGAACGCGGGGTAAAAAGAAAATCGAAACAAATTTGAGGTTAGTTCTGTTATTTAATATCCCGTATCTTATTTTAGGCTCATTAATTAAAGATTTTTGGAGTGTTTGAAAGGGGAGACTCGTATGGCTAAGATTTCGTTAGTTTTTGGTAGTTCCAACTATAAACTCACACATTAGGTCATTCCAAAGCCTAATATGCATCTAAGTTAGTTTGTAGTAACGTTGGGCTTGTGATCAGATATGCGGTACTTGAGTGACGTTAGTAGAGAGGCTCACGATCCTTTGTTTTAGTGTCTTCATTACTTAACTATGAAATTTACTTAACTATGAAATTTCCTTTTAGTGTAGGTGTATACAATTTGAATTTACTCCATCCTAACAAAACGCCAAACTCTGATTTATTATAGATAATTGTTCTTCTCATATCCTATATTCTGATAGTCTGTCTTTGAGCTGCATGATGGATCTGGTATGGTTGCCATTGTTGTAAAGTATGTCACATCAAACCATATAAACATCAGTGTAAATGGAGTAGAACTTGAATTCAAAAGTGTCCCGGGTATTATGAGTTACATGGTCGTGATATGGATTAGAGCTGATAGAACTTTTTGTTTGCATCTTGGAGTGAAGTTAAGAGATTATTTTCCCAATGCCAAAGAAATTGATAAACACATGTCTGTTATCTGTAACATGTCTTTGACTTATGAACATTGTCCCAGACTCACCAAGAAATTTCTGAAGATTAAGGTAAAATGTACTTGATTGTAGATGAACGTTATTTAGCATGTTCTGTTGCGGGCTCCTACTCCAGATGGATGGCTATAATAGCTCATATTTGGTGAAGGAACAAAATAGTCACTGGTTATGTTGTCAAAGTATCGATAATTGCCCTGAGGTGATGAGTTCTTTGAGACTAGCATGTAAATTAATTTTGAAAAGCGAGATATATAATTATTTGGATAAGTTTGAGTTGAGCAATTTCTTTTGTTGCAATTAGAGTTTGTAATTAATCAATGTGAAACTTCACAGCAGGATGCATATTTTGTTTATTAGTTAAGTGTAGCCTGCAATTTATCCTGCAAAATTGGTTAAAATTGAGGCACAGTGTTGCAGATGAATGGGAAGATAATTGTCCTTCCTTTATCTACCAAACTATGTAACTCAGGTTCTATTAGTGTTAATTTCTCTTTTTTGATCAAAAAAAAAACTTTTATAACAATAATATCTTTGTTCAATATAATAAATGATTGAAGGCTGATATAGGGGCTCCCACATCAATAGAGGGGCTCCAATAATAAGACGAAATAGGGACACTATGAAGTAAAACTCAAAAACCCCTTATCCATAATTCTTATCAAATACCAAAACTATCCCTGATTATTAATGTTAATTACATTAATTAGTTAAGATTAGATTAAGCTAATCATGATTAATTAAACATAAAATATTTCTTAATCAAATTTTTAGGATCAAATTTTTTTTTTGAATTTGTGTTTTGTGGGAAGAAAAACTTGATGAAATTTAAGAAAATTTTATGGTTTTTTTTTTAAACCCTAGATTTTGATTCAATAAACCATAGTGGCATTTAGATACCTCTAGATTAAACTCTTGATCTTTTTATGGCACAAATTAGAAGAAATCACGATATGAAAGTTTGATTTTTTGTGATTCAGAGAATGTTACGGTTGGGTTTCATGTCGTACCCAACCGTAACACCAAGAACACCGAAGAACACCATATTTTCCCAAAATTACGGTTGGGTTTTCAACAAAACCCAACCGTAACTCGAAGAACAATGATGAACACCATCTTTTTCCCAAGTTACGGTTGGGTTGTTAACCAGACCCAACCGTAAGTTGAAGAAAAATAATGAACCCAATTTTTCCCCTAGTTACGGTTGGGTTTTAAACCACACCCAACCGTAAGTTGAAGAAATTGGTGAACCACATTTTTCCCTTAGTTACGGTTGGGTTTTAAAGGAAAAACCAACCGTAACTTATCCTTAGGAGAATTGATTTTTTTGGTTAATTTTGAGTTTTAAAAAGCAAAATTTTGAAATAATTCAATCATTTTTTCTAGATTGAAGGTAAATTGGGTGTTTGAAACAAAGAAAAAACGAAAAAAACACAAATTAGATAATCTAAATTTGTGTTATCCAGTAGAATTTACGGTTGGGTTTTGGCTTATTACCCAACCGTAACAATTCTGATAATTTATGTTCCATTTTCAACACATATTTACGGTTGGGTTTTGCCTTAAAACCCAACCGTATCCAGTTTAATTTACGGTTGGTTTTGGCTTATAACCCAACCGTAACATATTCTGTTAATTTTTGTTTCAAGTTCAACACAGAATTACGGTTGGGTTTTTCCTTAAAACCCAACCGTAGCCAGTAGAACTTACGGTTGGGTTTGGCTTATAACCCAACCGTAACTTATTATGTTAATTTTTGTTTCAATTTCAACACAGAATTACGGTTGGGTTTTTCCTTAAAACCCAACCGTAGACAAGTTGTGGTGTTTGTACAAAATGTATTAC
>JAJJMC010014646.1:724514-754201 GCA_023531435.1 Papaver californicum | reverse complement strand
AAAACCCAACCGTAGACAAGTTGTGGTGTTTGTACAAAATGTATTACGGTTGGGTTTTAAGGAAAAACCCAACCGTAGACAAGTTGTGGTGTTTGTACAAAATGTATTACGGTTGGTTTTAGTTATCGGACCCAACCGTAAATTGTCCTGTTAACTGTTTTTTGATTTTCAATATACTCCAAATTGGGTTTAAAACACAACTTTGTAACTTATTCCTTGTATTGTAATAGATTTAAAGTAGTACATTAAAGGAAATAAACGATTGGAAACGAAATACAATAGAACATTGGATGATTACACTTAAGCACTTAAAGATAATGGCGAAAATCAAACACCCGACTTGTTTCCATAATACGATAGCAATCTGTATGCTTGAACTCCTCCCCATATTTGATTCTATATTGCTCCATAGCCAACACATTCTGAAAAAAGACAAATCAATTATAAGTTTGAATTTTAGAAATCTCTTTTTAATTAACGATTTATTAATTGACAAACTTACTCTTTCCACACCGTTCTCATAGGGATTTGCTTCGAATCTAGCTTTCATTTCTAGTTTTAAGTTGGTCATGCATCGATACAACGTCTCAAACCGTCTCTTGATGGCTCTCCACGTAACCCAAGGGTTTACATTCCCATGTAATGCCGCAAACATTCGAAATACACGATTCCACCATTCATCGGTATCAAAACCCTCATTCCAATTTTGTTGTGAAACAACGTTGTTATTGTTGTTATAGAAGGCTCTATCATAAGCATGCTCTACCATCGTATGCCATGCTCGAACAATTGCAACATCTTCATCATTCGTGTATGTATTTACCATTTTTAGTGGTTGAAAGGGTATGGTGAGAATAATGAGAAAGTGTATAATTATAATGAGAATGAAAGGGATAGAGAATAATGAGAAAGTGACAAGTAAAGGTTTCTTTTTATAGGGAAAAAGTCACCAACGGGTAGATTTTTGAAAAAAAAAAACCGTTGGAATTGTGTATTTTGAGAGGACGTAAATTCAGAAATTTTGAGATTCCCGTAGAATTTACGGTTGGGTTTCACCTCAAAACCCAACCGTAACAAATGATGAGGTGTTTTTACAATTTATTTACGGTTGGGTTTAGTAATCGAACCCAACCGTAAAATGAAATTTTGAGTGAAATGTAGTTACGGTATGGTTGAGTAACCTAACCCAACCGTAATATCCTAATGTTACTGTTAGTGTATATTTAACGATATTGTTACGGTTGGATTTTTCCTTGAGACCCAACCGTAAGAAAGTTTGGTGTTTGTTCAATTTTTTGTTACGGTTGGGTTTAGTAATCGAACCCAACCGTAAATATGAATTTTTAGTATGGATTCTAGTTACGGTTGGGTTCAGTCATGGAAGCCAACCGTAAGAGAAGTTTTTTAGACAAAATTAGTTATGCTTGGGTTTAGTTCATTTTCTTATGAAATGCCATAGTTGTAAAAAACCTTATTCTTAACATTAAAGGAAGAACTAAATGAAACGAAATACAGTACATCATTAGATGATTAAACTTAAACACTTAAACACTTAATCATAACGGCGAAACTCAAGATATAAACTATGTTCCAAGATACGATAGCAATCTGTATGCTTGAACTCCTTCCTATATTTGATTTTATACTGCGCCCTAGCCATGACATGCTGAAAAAAATTAATCAATTATAAGTTTCATTATTTTAAAAAAAAATTGGGAAGAAAGAACCATTTATTAATTGACACACTTACTCTTTCCACATTGGTTTCGTCGGGAAATGCTTCAACTCTCATTTTCATTTCCAGTTTTAGGTTTTCCATTTCTTCATACAACGCCTGAAAGCGTCCCTTGATGTTACTGATCGTCCTCCGATATCTATTCCCGTTTAATGCCACAAACATTTCAAACACACCCTCCCACCAAGAATCGTCCTCCTGACAGTCCATCCAATTTTCAGCTATATCAACGTTTCTATTGTTGTTATAGAAGGCTCTCTCGTAAGCGTGGTCTATCATCGTAACCCACCCTCGAACAATTGCAACATCTTCATCATTCGTGTATCGAACCATTTTAAATGGTTGAAAGGGTATGGCGAGAATGAGTTGGAAAGTCTAGAATTATAATGAGAATGAAAGGGATAGAGAATAATGAGAATTATAAAAGGAAATGTTACCTTTTATAGGGAAAAAATTCCCAACGGCTAGATTTTGAAAAAAATAACCGTTGGAATTGTAATTTTTTTGTGACTATTGAGTGATAATTTACGGTTGGGTTTTGGCTTAGAACCCAACCGTAATATCTTATTGATTTTTGTGCAAATTATATTACGGTTGGGTTTTGGCTTAGAACCCAACCGTCATTTTTAGTGTTAGTTTTAGTGCGATGATCATTTACGGTTGGGTTATGTAATGTAACCCAACCGTAACAAATATGTGATTTTATTGCAAATTATGTTACGGTTGGGTTTAATTATGTTACCCAACCGTAAACATAAGTTTTTAATTGGAATTTAATTTACGGTTGGGTTTTTTATTGAAACCCAACCGTAAATGATCATCTTCGTTTCATATATTCTTCATTTTTTATGGTTAAATCAATCTTGTATTTGTTTTGTGTTGGTGGGAAAAGTGGAAGAGAGATAAGAGAGTTTTAACCCAAAATTTTGAAAACACCAAAATGAGTGATTCTAGTGGCAAATTTGTGGAGGGTGAATCCTTGTATGATTGCCAAACTAAATTCTACATACCCATTGAGGGAGACCCAACAATGTATGATTACTTGGATGGTAGAGAGGTTTTAAGTGTAAGTTGTGATGGTGAAACTAAAGCAAATGGAGATATTAGCCGTCAAAGTGAAGATACAACTGCTGAGAATAGTCAGGTATGATTCTAACTTAAACTCTTTTTCATTTTTTGCAGATATTTAAGGAACTGAAGTGCATTAAATTTTTTTTTTTTGTTACAACAGTATAGTTACGGTTGGTTTTTGTCAAGAAACCCAACCGTAAGTATCCATTTGTGTTTCTGAAAAGTACAGTTTTACAGTTTTTCGGTTGGGTTTTACCACAAACCCAACCGTAACTTATTACGTGCATGGGTATTTACTGCACTTGTTACGGTTGGGTTTTGGTTGCAAACCCAACCGTAACATTGGGTTGACTTTTTTCCCTGTATTACGGTTGGGTATGACGACATTACGGTTGGGTATTACGATATTACGGTTGGGTATGACGTTATTACGGTTGGGTCCGATGTTTCTAACCCAACCGTAAACTTATTGGTTTTAGTGTTTTTTCTGACGCTTGGCCTTGATCTTTTTTGTTCAGGTTACGATTAATAGAGTCCGCCAATGCAACGGCTTTCTTTTTCTATTCACATATGGAAATAAAAGTAGGATCAGTGTTTAATAATAAATCTTAAAAACATCAATAACAAAAATAATGTACGTACCAAATTGAAATATGCCTTCTTCCAGAAACCATCTCCTGTGTTGATTGCCAGAGTCTCCGGATCATTGTTGATGATAGTTGGATGACCAAAATGGCGATACCAATCCAAGTAATCTCCTGTAGCCTCTTTTGTGCCCGGAGAGGGAGTTAACTCATTCCTTTGGAGTTGGTATTTCTGATCATTGTGGTTATTCCAAACCGCGACTGAAGGCGTTGGCTTATAGTTTAACACGATGTTTGGCCCTTCGATCATCGACCCATTCACACACAATTTAAACATTTCCAGTGTAACCGTTGTTTGGACGTATCCATATTGGCGGAGAGTTCGCCGCGGGTTGGACATCACGTACCCAAACGGATGGTACAAAGGGCCGTTGTAGCCTGCCACGTCCGACAATCGTCGTAAATCTTCAACATGTCCATCACCCTCTATGCTAATCTTCACATAAGGATCGAAAACAACATCTTCGACCGTGAAAGCATCAATTTCTGTTCTCATCTTTGCTATGAGCATTTCTTTATATTTTGCCTGCGTCCCGGTGAAGACGAATTTCTTTCCCGTAGGTCCATTAACATCAACGCTTGTTTGAGGAGCCAGTCTGGGAAAGTGATCGTATACCCATGCCTATAAAGATAATTAATATTAATATAAGAAAATGAAAAAAAAATAAATTAAAATTGAACATTCAAATTCAAACAATAAATTACCTGAAGCAGACCGGTATTACCAGCAATCTCAGTTCCCCTGACCCTCGAAGCTTTTCGAAGGTTAGCAAGTAGGTAGGCCAGGGTGGCAGTTCCCCACGAGTACTGATGGGTCATCCCGAGATCACCCTGAAGCCATTGTAGATAATGGACGTTCACCCTGTTGCCCGAGTTGTCACCAAAGAAGATGGTGCCGAGCATATATAGCAGATAAGCTCTGGCTGTTCGAATGGCTCTGGTGTCATCTATGACGACCCCAGCCATTTCCAACTTCGCGGTCCCTCCAAACTTCTCCCGTAGTGACCGCAGCAATATTTTCTTGCTCATGTATTGAACTTTCTTCTTTGGCATCCCCGGTTTATCTCCAGTCACCAATTTAAATTCCGATTCAGCTTCGGTCTTCTCCCATCCAAGTGTTTCCAAAACCAGTGCATAAATATCACTCCAGGACATGTTGTTGTCAAAACCCTCAAACACAGATTTACCTTCCACCTCCAGCCCTAGAATTGAGTGGACATCATCCGGCGTTATAGTCATTTCGCCGAATGGGAGATGAAACGTATCGGTCTCAGGCCAATAACGTTCCCTGAACGCTGCGCAGACGACGCTGTCATACTCCCACATTGAATTTGTAATTCCGGGAGCTAACCCGGTACCATTTACAAGAATTTGTACAGCCGTACATTCTTCAGTTAAGGGCCAATATTGTGCCCTTTGACGAACCAATTTCTTGATCGCCTGTGTATGATCCTACACAAAGAATAAAAAAAAATTTGTTTTACTTACACAAGTTAACAAACCAAAATTTAACAGAATAACAGAAGTGATTAGAATAATACCTTGGTCGCTGCAACTTTGGCAGCCCATGAATGGGGATAACCAAATAATATTGCTGATTTGTCTGGGGCCTCACCCCATAGCCCTCCATTCCTCCTCTTAGGCCACAGTTGAGGTTCGGCCTTTTCTTTGGGAATTTCTTTGGCAACCACCCTTTTCTTTGCCTTTTCTTTTCTAATTTCTTTACCTTTGCCTTGAGGGACATGTTGTTCTCTGTCCCCCTCTTCTTCTTCAACTTGTTGCTCTTGTGGTGGTTCTCTAATCACAAGAGAACCTCTGGGTGTTGGTAGATCACCCAAGCCTTGGAACACATTATATTCCTCTTCTGCAATTTGAGGATCACTACCACCACCTACCTCAAAAGAGGGATTATGGGTCTTGCTCACGCCTCTCTTCTCAACCCCTAAATGCTTTCCGTGGCGAGGGGTTGGAGTGTGAGAAATAGGTGTTAAATTATTACCCCTTTTATTCTTCCTACAACACACAACCAATACAAGTTAGATAATTTCCAAGCAATTCAACTTCAAGTAAAAAAAATTGACTACACAGGAAAATTTACGGTTGGGTTTTTGAGAAAAACCCAACCGTAAATTTCTTCCATATGTTACGGTTAGGTTTTAACAAAAACCCAACCGTAACTTACATGTAACTGACTTGCATATCATTTTTACGGTTGGGTTTTTCTTCAAACCCAACCGTAATACAAAAACATAAATTTTAATGTGCGCAAATATTACGGTTGGTTTATTCTCAAAACCCAACCGTAAACTATATAAAAAAATTATCCATATGTTACGGTTAGGTTTTAAGAAAAACCCAACCGTAATTTTCCTAACAAAATTTTTATTCAAGCTAGTGTTACGGTTGGGATTTTCTCATAACCCAACCTAGAATGGTTTTAAAAAATGGCGCAAATTACTTACGGTTGGGTTTTCTATTGAAACCCAACCGTAAAATCCAAAACTATTCATCTTCTTCCCTTGGATTTACGGTTGGGTTTTGAAAATAACCCAACCTTAAAACTCAAGAACACCAAATGTTACGGTTGGGTTTTGACACGGACCCAACCGTAATATCAACTGTGTCCAACATTTTTTCCCCAAAAACATGATCAAACATGCGAATAAATCAATTACAAGTTCTAAGAATAACATGGGTTTGATTCAATACCTGAGATACACCATTGTTGGATTTTTCTCTGCTTGATTTTGCGAACGGTTATCGATTTCTTGTTGAATCTCTGGATTAGGTTGCCCTGAAAAGTGTTCATTGCCATCACTCCTACCTTGAACTCCTTTAGTATGGTTCTTCATCTCGAATTGTTTTGTTGATTTTAATCGACGATGAATTTGTGAATCGGCGATGAATTTAGATAGGTTACGGTTGGCTTTTTCTTTGGTTTTGTTTTTGAAAGTTATGAAAATTTTGAAAAGAAATTAAAAGAGTTTAAGTTTTAATTAGTAGAAGGGTAAAATGGACATTTAACTTTACCCCCTAGGACATCCCTTATCGTAAAATTGGGTCACCTTGGCTCAACTAGGAGCCCCTCTATTGATGTGAGAGCCCCTATATCAGGCTTCAAATGATTACATTGTCAATAATTCATCAAAATGATAACAATATTGAATCTCTAATAAATAAGTAGTGAGACCTCCATATTAACTCATTAGTGAATAAGATCATGGGAAATGTTGTGATGAAAGAGGAAGTAGTGATAGTTGGAGGTGGAGTTGAAGGTTTAGCAACAACCTTGGCACTAAAAATAGTTGGAGTTAGAAGTTTAGTGTTAGAGAAATCAAGTAATTTGAGAGTCAGTGGTCCTGGCTCGACTTTTTTTCTTCAAATGCTCTTGAATCATTTGGTGTTGCTCACAAACTTACTTTTATCTACAAACCTTACCTTTTTTTTCGAAGAATCCACAAACCTTCCAGAAGGTACATAATTCAATTTATTTCTACAGATTTGCTTTTGGTGATCATTTTGAATTTTCTAAATTATGATTTGATTTCTATTTGGGCTTTGTTCTTAGGAAAAACGTTATTGATGTTGCAAATGGAGTTTTTCTTAATTTTCAAAAAGATGTAACCAATGAGACTCTCTTAACTAAACAAGGGTATGCATATGCTACTTCAATTACTACACTCATATACCATCTTTTAATTGATACCTAGGAAGCATGGATACTCTGAATATTTGAGTTTTCCATTTAATTTTGTTTTTCTTTGTATTATATGTCAAATATCATGTGAAGTTGTATTACACATTTGTTTCTCGATTGGTTTTATTAATTAATTGTTTAATTCTGTTTACGATGGATTTGTTAATTCGGTTCAAAAAGATTGCAATTAAGTAAGTTTATGGCATGAGTGATAATAAGTGTTAGTGTTTATAGCAAAAGACCCAATGATGTTCAACAATGTGGAATTTTTGGTAAAATAAGACGTGAGTTCCAAAAGGCGTTACATTTTGGGGGTGACATATGTTCTTATTGATATTTGAAAATTTGGAACAATTTACAGTTACAATAACCAAACGTGTGCCGTTATATCCTAGTTACTCATGATATAAATACATGGTCTCAAACAACATTTCTCATATGCAACAACTTAACTATACTAGCATGTTCCAAAAGAAACTAAAGCACACTCCTAAATTTTTAGTCATAGATGATACATGTTCTCAAAGCAATGTCATTAATACGCAACAACTTAATTTACATTCACAATCTTCAAAACAAACTAACCACAATCCTAAAATTTCCGATAATTACAATAAGGTTCTACCAATAAAAACCTTCAAAATCAATATCAAAACAACCTTTACAGCTACAACATTTAAAATCCAACCAAGTTAACATATACAACACCAAATAATCACTTAAAGCTAGAATATACTCTATGATTCTTATTAATAAAAAATAAAAAATAAAAAATGATTCAAAAAGGTATCGATAAAAGAAATGTTACCAGCAATAAAGAAACTTTTTTTGTATGCATCCTCTTGTGAGCTCTATCTCGAGACTCTTCTTCTTGTCTTGTTTAGCTACCTTTGGAGTTTGTCCTCTAACATTTCCAACACGAGCTAAAGATTTGTGAATCTTACCTGAAACAATAATCACAAACCACCAGTTATTAGATTCATGAAGCACTCAGATTCTAAATCAAAAGAAATGTAAAAGGATTGAGACCGAGAGTTAGCCATGATTACAGATTAGAGAACGGTAAGTTGAAGACAAATACAAGCATGATTTACGCGCACGGCACTAGGACAAGTTTCTACCTAGCTTACGCGTCTCTCCACCGTATGTATATCTCCAGCATGTGCATATCTCTGGCTTGTGCATCTCTGAAGCCTTCGTATTTCCTTAGCCAGCGCACCTTCCTAGCTTGCGCATATCTCATCCAAGCTTGCGATCGCACTTCCCAAGCCTCGAGCACCCTTGAATAGTTTATCTTTGAGTACCTTGTGAATCCATGGCTCGGGCGTACTTGCACGACCAATCCTTGGGCTTCACTTGAACGACTAAGACTTCGATCATCTCTTACATCTCCAATATTCGCACATTGATTCCACAACCAATCCTTGAACATCACTTTTACAATGTCGGGAAAATCCCAGCATAAGATTATTTCTTGGCACTAGCCCAATGATACCTCCCAATAGTGGTGGCCTTCGCAATATTGGCCTTAGCACTTAATGGGCATTCTTCGGTATTCCTACATGCCACTTGATGCCATTGGCGCATGGTTTCTCCGATTTACTCACCAAGCCACTAAAGATAGTAATCGAGTATTCTTACTAAATAACTGAAACCTGGCATATATTACGAACAAGGTTCATCAGTGCCATCCTGTGCGTAATTAACGAAGATATGCACCAAATGCGAACCTAAATGCCACCTTTCACAAAGTTATGCCACTAGTGAAAATCACTCATAGAGGGGTCCTACGAACCCATACGGATAACATATCATGATCCGATACTTTGTGCAAAGATATGTCATAGGATTGCATCACTCACTAAGTGATGCCATGATTATGAATCGTGTATAAAGTGTTGTTCATGTCTCATGTCATCCCAGAAATCATGTGTGATCGCTCAAGACTAATTGTCAATTGAGGAGGGTAGTAGGGTAGTGTTCGTGCATCGTTGCCATCTTTCATGACTCTCAGGCATCAATATCAAAAGATTATTGACATAATCCTTTCTTGACTCCTTCATGGTGACTCATCTCCTTGCACTGATGCCATAAAGTTCTTTACTAATCATGAGTACCAGCTTACTCAACTACCAGCATCTAGCATAAATTACTAGCAATGATATCACCATGCTCACAGCTGGCACTACTAAGATCCAATGCCTAGAAAATGTTGAATAATATATTCTACTCAATGTATTGATCCACTGATAAACTGACTAACCTTACTTTACTTCATTAATTGACACTCTAAGCATACTGTCAAATTAATTAATTAATCATAATAGTCATCCACTTGACCGAACCATCAATCTACGAGACATCAAGTATTTCATATGGGGGTACTTCTTAGGGTATTGGTCTGGCGGTTTACAGCCTATACGGTGTAATTAAACACCCACAATGAGAAAGAATTAAGTCGCGTGAACGTTACTGGACGAAAAATTAATTGGTGTTACGGTTTCTAGAGTCCTCCCTAAAATTATGGAACGATCTCAACCATATTCTCCACTTCTTCCATTTCCTACGACAACAAAGTTCAACAGTATTCACTTCATCTATCTATTTCCTAAGGACAATCCAAGTTTATCGAAGTTCATCAGACTATCATAAATAATTTCTACTTTCTCTACTTGAACTCAACTACAAAGACTTATATTAATTTTCAATTATAATTCATCATGCTATGATTTCATCTTTCTCTGCTTTCCTTCCTCAAATCAACCCTTCTCCTCCTTTGTGACCGAAACAACGGTTAAACGACCATTTCGTCTCGATTTTGATCTCTCGTATTCATTACGATTTACCCTTTTACCCTTTTATCTTTTTTACCCTAAACCAACTGTCTTATTCTTTTTTTTTTTGGTTTCATATGTCTCTTACTTAATTTATGCACTTATTGATGTCAATTTTTGGTTTGTTGACTTCATTTTTTAGAATAAACTTGGATTTTTGAATCATGTATTTGGTGTTAACTTGACTTCTTGACACCAGATTTTGGTATCAACTTGTCTTGTTGATATAATATTTTAGTCTTGTTGATAGCATATTTTAGTGTCAACTTGTCTTGTTGACATCAAATTCTGGAACCAACATGTTTATGGGTTTTTAGATTTTGAGGCCAACTTAACTTCTTGATACTAGATATTGGTATCAACTGTTGATATCATAATCAAGATCCACAATTTTTGGGTATTTATAGGATTATAAATAAAATATTATTCATCCAGAAGTTAGTCAACTTCAAATATACCACTTGAAGGTATTTATGAAAGCTCATTAAAGGTAGGGGTCTCTCACAATTTTTTTTTACGAAGAGGTCTGGACTCTTAATCCCAAACTTGTTAAATTAGGTTTATAAGCACTAAACCACAAATTACTTGTTATATTGTATATTTATTATCGTTATTATTTAATTTTATATTACAAATCACAGTATAGATTCAAGGTTATGATAAATAAAGTTTTTCTTATCATTTAGTATATGCCAAATTTTTTGTGCCTAACTCACGTTATATTTGTAATAATATCGCTATGAATTTCCCATAAATCATAATTGAGCAAATAGTCGATTGAATTTGCATTTTATCAAGACGAATAAGACTGATATTTTTAATGCCCCGAACTTTTTGGCATGCCAGATTGTTAACTACTCACCAAGCTAACAAACAGTGGAAAATTTTGTGGAGCCCACTTCGCCCGCGTTAAGAGAAATAACAAAAAATGCAATCTTCGTGGGAGGAGGACATCAAACATGATAAAGACACGGAATTTGATTTGTGTATATAATCAGGCAAGTAGGCTGTAATAATCTGGTCTCCAGTGTTGAATTAATTTCTCATGTGGTAGAGTTCTTTTTTGATGCTAGATCATTCTAGACGTACCCACCCCACCATATAGATTAAAAAAAACCCTGAAAAAACAAAAATTAGCTTTTCCATTATGACGTAAGAAATGACATATTATTATTCAAAATATATATGTGATTGTTTTAGGATGAAAACAAATTTACAGTAAAATCTTACTTTCAATTAGGTTCGAGAGACCAAGCTCGAACAAGACGATCATAAACCAAAAAATGGTCGTTCATGTCCTATTTCGATTACAAAGATGGAAAGGATTAGGGTAGGTCTTAAGGCATGGAAGCAAAGAAGGTTGATAAAATATCAGTGTGGTAGGTAGTATGAAGAAGAAAAGATTCTCTAAGAGGAATCGCGAATTCTGTATGTTTTTTTCTCCTGACTGATTGTCTTGTCTGTTCTATTTCGAATAGATGAGAATCATCTATTTATAGTTCAAATGTGAAACACTAATTCCTCGTTAGTCATGGAAGTTTGGGAGAAGTGGATATGTGATGATTATGGAGATTGTAGTAGGGTGGTCCCCGGAAAGTAAGGAAGACCTATCTGAACACTACTCCTCATCCTCTCAACTACTTTGTAATTACCGACTACTTGTTACCTTCTTGTTCGTGGAGGTGGTGTCACCACCCACGATTGCCGTAGACCGCCAGACCAATACCCCAATAAGAATCCCCCCATGCGTTGTATTTGATATCTCTTAGAAATAGTGGAGTCATGAGATACTGTTGTTTTAATTAAGTCAAAGAAAGTCACATGACTTGCAAAGTCAGTGAGGCAAGTTGTGCTACTCACTGGCTTAGTTATTAGACTGATTATTGTCGAGTCTGAGATGTTTAGTGGTCATGTACTTGCAAAGATGTAACATGGCGCATTTAATGGCTAAGTATTAGCTCAGAAGTGACTTAGCATAAGTCTGAGAGGAATTTGAGGTCAAATTCAATAAAGGGATTCTTAAGCAAGGAGACCTGTTAGAATTCATATAAGATTTAATGTTGGACCCATATTGAGAAGAAAGGCGTATTTATGAGGGAAGTAGCTAGCAAAGCTAGTACTAGCTACTTAGCGCAAATAAGAATGTGCTAGATCTTTTAATATAAAAGGCTAATGTGCTAATATCTCAGGAGTAAGACCAATATACACAACTTTTAGTAATTATCAATTATAGTAGGGATAAGAAGCTAATGTCAAGGAGGTTTGAAGTTAGCACTTCAATAGTACAGTTAGCACTAAGGTGTTAGTGCTAATGCATTTGTGGTTAAGTCGTTAAGTATAAATGCATTAGGCCAAGATGCGTGCTAAAGCTAGAGGTTAATTCCTGGAGGACGCTAGGGATGTATTGGCCATTATGGGTGCTCTAGAGAAGCTTGGGAGCGATGAGCATGGCTTGGCAGGGACGCACCAGGCGCTTAGGTTTTATGGCGAATCAGGTAAGGGCTAGGGTGCGTTAGCATATCCGCTGCGTTGGGACGCGTTAGAGGATCTAGGAACGTATCGATCTTGGATAAGGAGGGACGCATAGGCCTTGTGGGATGCGCTAGAAAGGCTAGGGCGCATTGGAGCCAACGGACGCACTAGGATTTGGTTGGTGACGCATTGGCCCTGGAGAGACGCGCTAGGCTTTATCTAGGGCGTATTGGCCACTAGGGATGCGCTAGAGCATGGTAGGGACGTATTGGGAGCCAAGACGCATTAGGATATATGGACCGGTACTCGAGGACGCGTCAGCTGGCCAAGATATGATGGATAAAATCATTTTAGGTTAGTTAGCGCTTCTCAGGTGCTAGGGTTTACGCCAAGAAAGTTAGCACTTTTTAGTGCTCATGTGGCTAACCGGTGCCACTGCGGTGCTAAGCCAAATAGCTAGTGCTAACTTGGCGCTGATAAGAGAGAAGGCTAGGGTTGGCCTAGCTTAAAGGTTCAAAGCATTTTTATGGTATTGCTTCTTGTTTGTGGCGCATCCAAGAGGAGTAGCGCATTATTTGTGGCTTATATTCAAGAAAAGTGCTAAAGTAGTATATTTGAGCTTAGAAGAGCAATTTGAGGAGCATTCATTGCGAATGAAGCGTTAATCTAGGATGTATTTTACGGTTTAAGCATTATCTATTCCCGAGTTTGATGGATGTTGCTAGAACATCAATGCGCATTCGAGGCAAGTTCAATGCGACTTGAGACTAGTTTGTTATGGCATGAATGTTTTGAGTATTGAGGAGGCTGCAAGACCATTTTAGAATATTTAAAAAGAATCTGTATTTTTAATTTGCTTGCGGAATATAAGAAGAGATACAGTATTCCATATGCACATAAATAATCATATATATATATATATATATATGTTATTTGACAAGAGGAAAATTTTACGATTATAGCCCTTGCTAAAAACTCACCATCTACAGTGATCAAGAAGCTCCATATCTAAACACTAAAAGACTTAGACAAATAAAACTCCCACGTTGAATGGTGATGAAACCCTCTCTTCTTATTGGTCGAAATAAGCCTTTTGTGATACGGCGACTTGGGTGAGGATACTTGGAAAATTTTTATCGGAACAAATATTATGTAGTAAAAAAAACCCACTCTTCTATTGGCTATATGTATGAAAATTATTACACTTTATTTATACCTCATACTTAATTATACCGGGTCAGAATAATCCACAGTGGGTGGACAACACCTAAGATCGACGGTCTACGTTAGTCATTTTTAATAAATGGCTATGATTAATTGTTTTTATTTTAAAATTAAAATATATGTAATTTCTAAAACAAACCATGTTAGACTGAAAATAAGAAAACCTGACTTTGTTTATGAAATATACATGATCCCAAAAACATTTTCGTAAATACCGGAGGAAGGGTAAAGTTTTAACTTTTTTGGCATTAAAAATATTAGTACGAGTATTTATTACACTCATGAATATTAGAACCATTGATTAGTTGAATACTTTTTCTTTTCCTTATTATGAAATTTGAAGAACTTAGTTGGAGGGAATAATAAAATAATATGGTAACAATCAATTTTCAAAAATAGTATATTTAAAAATACGATACTATGCCTAGTGCGTAGTACAGGCACAAATCTAGTTCTCTCAAAACAACACCTTGAAAATTATTATAAATATGTTTGTAACCTACTCGATGAATTTACACACCAAAACTAATCCTCTACACTCTCTACAAACATGATTATACTTGAGGTTATTTTCGGTGTTAAAAATTCTGCATTACCAATGGATGATGGCTGATGAAGTGATACTATTTGATTTTTGGCCAAGTCCATTTGGAATAAGGGCCAGAATAGCTTTGGATGCAAAGGGTGTCAAATATGAATACAAAGAAGAAAATCTCAGAGATAAAATTCCATTGTTATTAAAGATGAACACAATATATAAAAAAGCCCAGTTTTGGTACACAATGGAAAACCCATTTGTGAATCACTCATTATGGTTGAATACATTGATGAAGTTTGGAATGAGAAATTTCCATTGTTACCTCTTGATCCTTATCAAATTCATGCACACAAGATCCTTATTTCCCTAAATTTTAATATATCTTCAATGGGTTTTCTCTCAATCTGTTTTTAATCTTTGAATATATTTATTAATTCTAGTTGCTTGCAAATGATATTCTTGGTATTGCATTTCTCAATTTGTTGTCTTTTATTAGAGTTCTATTGTTTTACCTTAAATGCAGATTCTATGATATTGGAAGGAAGATATGGTCAAGTAAAGGAGAAGATCAAGAGAAATCTAAGAAAGAATTTATAGAGTGTTTGAAGGTATTGGAAGGGGAGATTGGAGATAAAAAATACTTTGGAAATGAAAATTTAGGATATTTGGATGTGGTTCTCGTTCCATTTTACAGCTGGTTTTACGTATACGAGACTTGTGGGAAATTTAACATAGAAGAAAAGTGTTCAAAAATTGTGGCTTGGGCTAAGAAGTGCCTGAAGATAGAGAATGTATATCAGTCACTTCCTGATTCAGAGAAGGTCTATGAATTTGTTTTACAAATCTAGAAGGTTAGGGAATTCAATAGAGTTTGATCGACGATACGTATATATGTTATTATGTATTTGTTTTGATAGGTATGCTTGTGGTTTATGGTATTTTAGATTAATGTAATAAAGTTTGTCTTTAAGATAGACTATTTAAAGTTTTTTCTTTAATGGAAAGGATAAACATATTAATCAAGCAATATAGTACAATAAGTTTACAATTTTATTTTTATCAAAAATATTAGAGATAATGTTCAATTTTCGAATTCTTTGCTGCAACTGAATTGACATATGTTGTAGATTTTTGATCCTTGCTTCCTTTGCTATAGAGTCTGTTGTTGTATTGTGGTTTCTGCTTATATATCTAACCCGAGCCTGAGGTAGTTTTTATAAAACTTTCGAAACTTCTAATATTGTGTTTTCTGCTTTCCAAGGAATGTCTGTACTTTTCTTATTGATTATATTTGCAAGGGATTTGCAGTCTGTTACTGTGGACACACTTGACAGAATGTTTTCATTTAGTCAGATGCTTGCCTTTAACAAAGCTTTTGCTTCTGCATGAATCGCCGAAGAAGCCCAATCTGACCCCTCTGAAATAATCCACTGAATAAAGAATGAATGCATAAAACATATATAAATTTTGTTTCTTAAAAGAAGCATCGATAAAGATTATCCAATCTGAGTTAGAGAATCCCAATTAGGTTTAATACTTTTTCCTTTCTAGGGTATAGTCATCTTATTGATAGCATTAGAAGGAGTAGACTGCAAATATTCCTTAATCGGGTTCATCAGATTTTTTGGATCTGGAATCGATTTTTCAAAAACTACTGAGCATCTATGTTTCCAAATGATCCAGAGAATGGTAGCAATATTTTCCGAAATTTACGTGTAATCAAGGTCAGTGATCCATCTTTTAACCCATGTACTTATCGAATCAGTGTAATTTTTGAATTAATTGAGTCCAAAGAAAAACCAAACCAAATAGCTCTAACAAAAGGAAAAAACCTGAATAAATGTTGTTCAGTCTCTTAGGCTTGGGAATTGCACATAGGGCAATCTGGAGAGATAGATGAAATATGAGATGCTAGTCTCCTAAAAGTAGGCAGAACTTTCTGAATTAGTTTCCAAATGAATAATTTAATTCTTGGTATTGCTTGGGTTTTCCATATCTTTTGTCAAGGGAAATAAATAATACAATTATCTTCTTGATCTTGATTTATAAGAAAATTATAGATATTCTTGGTTGAGAAGGCTCCCGACGGATGATGTTTCCATCTGATTTTATCTTGATCCTTGCTTTGTGGCGAGATTGCAAGTATTTTTTCTTTTATATCAGGTGAAAATAGTTCGTTTAATTTCTCTTGATCCCAATTATCTTTAGTAGTTATCATCTCTAGAATCCTTTGTGGTATCCGTTCATCTTTATCTGAGGGTATGGGAATTATATCTGGATTAGAAATCCACCTATCTTTCCATATTTTTACAGACTATTTAAAGTTTGAGTATGTGAATGTTTCACGGAGATTAATATACAATATCGCACTATTATCGCCTCAAATAAGCATATCATACATTATTTTGTATTTATTTTCTTTTAAGGACTATATAGGGATATTTGTAGTTGAATACCTGATTTTTTTCCAACATCGGGTTTTAATACTAAATTACTTTTTTTTGGTAGAACCTATTGCTCAAATATTAAGCCTTGGTATTTGGTACTACAATTATTTGCTTGTCAAAAGACTCAAACTCAATTTTTTAATCATACATTAGATAAGAGAAAATGCGACTGATTGTAATCGTTGTTGGATTTTCAAAGTACCGTTTCTTCTTTTGCCATCATAAGGAAGAGGATAAAGGGAGAAAAGAAAATAATTCATGACTTGAACAAAACTTAACCATAGAAAGTAAATTTAAAATTAGCTTGGTTAAATAGATATTTTGACGGTCAACTAATGGTATAGTCTATTTCCTTGGTTGGCCCCAAGATATAATTGCTAAATTAGTAGACAATCTATGCCCAAATATAACTAGAAAAATACTGCTAAGAAAGTAAGATAAACATAAACTAAGCTAGAGCATAAGAAAAATATAGTAAAAGAAGAACTTCATAAAGATCATTTGGAGTATTATTTATAATAGAGACCCTAGGGGCCATTAATTATAGGACATGACTATATGATCTGATGATACTTAAAAATTATATTAGTTAAGTTACATACATTTTAAAATGTTCTAATAAGTAGACTTGAACTTGCCGGCGCCTCTTATACTAGCCTTATGAGTTTTTAGATAAATGTGTGAATATGATATCCTAATTTTTTTATCAATCTTGAAGAGCTTGTTGAGATAAGTTTATAAGTTCTTGGCGGTTGTCTTTTTGGCTTTTGATGATTGTTTATAGCGCTGACGCTCGTTCCATTGCGTCTATTCGTTTCTAGAAGGTAAAGTCATTATTCCAATAATGGTGTCTATAAAAGTGTTCATCTTGCGATTTTCCTGGCCATAAGTTTTCATGTTTGTTCTTCGTTTGGCGATAATGGATTCTGGTGAATAGTTCACATCTTTTTTCTGTATTTCTTGTGTCTTTGTATAATTCGACGACACTCTTTCGACCTTATTTTTTAGGAATATTGATCTGATTGTCCTTATTATAGGTTCTCATTTTGGCGAAGGTGGTAATTCTAGTCCTGGATCATATGATTGTTAGTCGCGGTTGACAAAGAGGGCTAAAGATGTTGTCATTGATAGTGAATCTAATAGTGTTGTTATGTTCTTCTTCTACCGGTGCTCTTGTTATTGTTTGTGATGCCCCTGGTCCGTAATCTTTAATTCATTTTGTTGCTCATGCTCAGGAGCTTATGAAGCCTCCGTCCGGATACACTCGGTTTCCTGATCAGGCAGTAGGTCTTCTTTATAATGTTCTTTGTTATGTCGGTTTTTTTCCGGTACTCATATTCTTCTTGTTTATTGTAGATGTTTGAACTTTTTTCTTGCTAATATCTGCAATTAGAGGGAAGAAGTTAACTAGGAGTTGAGAACTACGGATGTGGTGCTAAGTCTTAATCAATGTCGTGAATAAAAGTCCAAGTTGCGTCGGAATATGCTACTAGTGTCTTCACCCAAAATGAGATAATGTTTACCACATTATATACCACAACGAGAAGATCTTTTCTTCACACCCTAACATAAATTATTCATGGACACCTTTTTCTCAACACCAATAATTTACTTCAGACTACCAAGCACGATGTCTTATCAAAATCTCCATAACGATATAACTTTCAACATCGATAAGTACTTTTTAACCCTAATGAATACTCCATAACGATATATCTTTCAACATCGAGGATCACTCCATAAGCACCATAACGATGTACACGTTAAAATGTAACAGTCTCTCACATCTATCCCAATAGGTGGGATGAATTCCTCAAATCTCCATTCCATAGCTAAACTCATAGCCTAGACATCCTTATATAGGAGTCACAAACTTGAATCCCAAGTATTAGTATCGTAGGAAAAAGAAACCCATCACAACTAGGAAACCCATATTAATATGAATTCATATCCAAACTAGAAACTCAATGTTCTCTACAATTCTCCACCTCGGATCATGTATTTATGCATGAGACGATCACCATGTTATCCCCTTCATATACAAATATCGATTGCACCAAATGATGCCTACATATCCTTACTGCAAAGAATCGAACCGAACGTAGTTCACTCAAATTGTTCCATAGAACCTCTATCAGAAGAGAGCAAATAAAAATTGAACATCACTAACTCACGACTCAACAATCGAACCTATCGATGATTGTGCAAATCTCCACCTAAACGAATATGATCACCCGTTATGCAACATCTTGAGGTACACCTTACTCCTTTATGTTCACAACCCAATATTGATTGGCATAATTCCAGGTGTATTGTATGCCAAATCAATTGGACCATATACGATCATCGTCTGTATGCTACCATCAGACATAGTTATAGTCATTATGCGCCCTTAATCCTTGCCTTCCCATCGATCTTGATCCATCTGAGTTAGGGTGGTCAACTAACTCCACTATGAGTTCTATTCCATCTTGTCCTATCTTATTCCATCTGAGTTAATGTTTCGCTCTACTTAAGGAACCAACTCCACCTTTCACACCGTACCCGTGAGGAATGATATCCATAACCACTCGATCAACAAATGAAACTACCACACTATTCTCCAAGCGTTTGCTAAAGTATTTATAGTATAACTAAAAAATTAATATTTAAATTCCAGCAAAGCCAATTGCTTCTTCAAATAGCTGAACATAAACTTGCTTTTTGCAAAACATGTCCACCGAAGGGAGTTAATGAGATACTTCATGTTAATTTATATAAAAACAACCCTCATGTTAGCTTCAACCAAACTAACCATCATGTAAGTACCAATCTGTTTCAAGCATGACTTCAAATGAAGGTCAAGTTCTATGAGTCTTGATTTACATGAGTCTATCCATATTGAACCTTGATTTACGATTACATCTCACATTGAGTATTACTCCTCCTAAAATCTCATCATATACTGAACAATTTCCTGTGCGATAGTTCCATTACCTTGCATGCATACTTCACAACCAAACGTGTTCAGCTTCACAGAAAACCTCAATAGATGATTGATGTATGTCGTTTACACAACAAATTACTTAAGATATTTCTCACTAATTAACTAGTTATATAGCGGTAGTAAGGATCGTTCAAACAAAGAGATGTGGTTGATAAATTAGCAAAACTAGAATAAACGAAAAAACGAAGGGGGATTGGTTGATTAATTAACTAAAAAGAATAGTAAAAAGATAATATATAGATAGAGATGATTAAGAATTCCTTCGTCGCTACCAAACTTAACTCAAGTAGAATACTTATTTATATTTAGTTAGAATCATTCATCACCAAACATAGAATAGCAGGTACGTTTAACTATCCCCAAAATTCCTTTTATCACTGGACAACAGGTACGCTTAGTCATCGGATTCTATCCATCTGAGTTGCTATGAAGTATGCTCCCAAGGTGTAATTCAGCCGGACACTTCAGGGTTTATGAATTTAGGTTGAACCTAGCAGTTAAACTCAGTACGCTCGGTTCACTTACTGGCGTTGCCTTCAAATAAGATTAGGTTAATTAGACTTTGGTACCTGGGTTTTGACCAGATTTAGTGTTTTTACTTACATTTGTCCAACGTTAGTGTTTAGTACCTGGAATCACTGTTCACCCTAGTTGACAAAGTTAAAGTACTGACTTCCGTTTAGATTAAAAAAAGAAAAAAAACTTAACGTCGTTAACAGCGCCTTTAGCACGTGAGTGTTTTAAAATGCTTTGTTTGTGATTTTTTTCATGGGCTCAGCATTTAATGGCTATGATGTAACATTGAAGCATCTAATGGCTATGATATAACATTGAACCTACGATAATGATTCAACCATGTTGACCTAAATTTTCTACTCCATCCTCTTCCGCCTTCACTCATTCAGAGAATTGATCGAGTATATTAGGTACGTTCCTAGTTGGTTTTTCCGGCAAGACTTGTTTGTTTATTTAAACTGTCATTCTCCTTCCCTGCACATGCAATTCAATTCAACATAAACCAACATTCATTCAATCATTCAATCTTTCAGCCAAACCCAACAAAAACCCATTTGTTCAATACTCATTAATGCAGCATCATCATCCATCTTTCTATTTCAATCCCATTCTATCACCACTTCTTTAAACTCGGCAGTAAAATAACTCAAATCTTCACTGTATTTCTCATTCAAGTCCAGAGTCAATTAATCACCAACAACACTTCTCACAGACCCACAAAGAATCAAACTTCAGTTCTTGACCGAAAACAACTCACGACATAAACTGGGTTTACTACCTTCACTTCGATCAATCTCCTTTTCACTGGCTCAATCTACCAACAGACCTGCATTAATCTCAAGTTCACTCAAAACCCATATATTATTTATTTATTTCTTGTCTACCAGCAGCCACAAAACCTAACGCACTATCATGTTCATCAACAACAGCATATCTTCAATCTTCTTCTTCTCGGATTCATCTTCAATTCATGACTAAAATCAAACGGCCATAATGAGAGGAGTAGCAACCAAAATATCTGAATCAATTCCATCTCGGACAAAGTACTCATGAACCTCAAACAGATTCAAATCATCAACCTCAAACAGATTCAAATCATCAACCTCAATTTCTAGATTCAAAACTTCAAAACCCTAATCATCGATTTGAAAAATTCTTCAACTTTATATTCTAATTCATGTCAAACTCATCTCTAATTCCCTTCATAGAATATCAATTTCATCTTTAAAATCTTCTCTGAAAATCTCACGAAAACCCTAATTCTATGATTCACCTCAAATTATGTTCTTCTTTGTAATTGATTCTTCTGATTAGCATAATAATCTTCTTCTTCATCTCATGATCTTAAAATCCATCTTTAATCATTCAATTTCATTAGCAACATCAGCTCACAGAAAACCCTCACTTATTTTCTCCTCAATTTAACATTTCTTCACCTTTTTTTGTTTAATCAACATGAACACCATCACTAGCAACACTAACTTATTCATTCCCTTCATCTCTCAATCTCAAATCCCCCATTTCTGTCTCTCAATTTTGCCGACAGATGAAGAGCAGGAAAAGAAGGAGGAGAAGAAGAAGAAAGAGAGGGACTTGGTTTTGGGAGGGTTATAAGAATTTAGGTAGATCTTAACCGTTCATCTTTGAGATGGAACAAGATCTAATTTAAACCTACATCTAATCTGTTAGGGACTTGGTTTGTCATTGTTATCAAAGTTTATTTTTTTTAGTAATTCAAATTTAGTTGACGGAAAAAAAATGACACGTCATCAGTTCACGGGTGAACAGTGATTCCATGTACTAAACACTAACGTTGGACAAATGTATGTAAAAACACTAAATCTGGTCAAAACCCAGGTACCAAAGTCTAATTAACCCATAAGATTACTCCACAGAATCCCTATGCAAGGTTTCACGTTTTTCTACTTGTGTAAGAGATGCTCGACAATTACGGATCGCTCAACTCCCTACTAACATTAGAATGATCAGTAAATTAATCCAATTATACACTTAACAATCTAGAAACTTAGATATAATGAAAACAAACGATGATAAACACTCTGAATAACTCATATAACTATTAACTCTTCATATCTAGAACATTGAATTCATCCATAATCAATATAAAATTAGCTACTCATAATACAAGAAAGAAGAAAAAATATCATAGTTTCCCTTAAAGGGGTAAACCCTATAAAATGGAATATAGTTTCTCTCTTCTCTTTGGTTGTGTAAAAATTATAAGATTAGGTATATGTCAAAAAGTATTAGAAGTGTCTCTTCTATAGATATCCAAGTTGTAGAAGTGTCGGTGCTCGAATCCCAGTCGAAATAGATTTCTGAAACTCCGAAATATGCCTAAGTAGGTACGTCCAAAGTCTAGTCGTGAGAATGAATAACAAAATATCTATATGGGCCGTGCAAAAAGTATTCCATCCCAAATCCATTGTTTTGGCTTGTCAGTTCCACATAACTGACAATGTAATCCTTATCACTCAACTGTCAGTTCCGGTGTATTTTTCAACCTCAACCCTAATTCCCTTGGTCACTCATCTTCCCATGGAAATAATTTCTATCTGAATTTTTTTTGTTTTTGTTTTCCTCAACCATATGTGTGACGTATAAATTATCTACTTTTATATTTTCTATATTCGACTAATACCCCCTAGTTAACTAATCCATCAGAGAAAATATTTCTCTTATGAATTTGTTGGATCTGCAACAATAAAATACTAAACAGAAGAAGATGTTAAGGTTAATAAAATCTCTGAATTGGTATACACACAATGGACAGAGTCACCTGCTCAGCAAATTGTCCTTAACACAATAGTCCGCGGGTACTCCTATAGAATGAGAGATGTTATACCCCACATCGGAGATGTGTCCAGGATAGAACTGCCCGTTATGACTTGTATAAGCACAATACAAGTCACCCTCAAGAACTTAACATCAAGATAGTTACGGAAGGGAAATAAACAAGCAGTGCGCAAAACAAAGCATGAAGAGGGGAAAAGAAGTGAGGATAGTAGCTGCTTTTGGTGTGTTTTGAAATGAGTAATTCTTTTTTCTTTTATAGGCAGAGAAGGGGAGTGAAATTAGTGCAGTAATTAATGAGAATTAATTTTATAGTTAATCAAAAAATTTATTTGCGAATTAAATTTGAACCGTAAGAAAAAGGTCAAGAATAATACTCGCCAGGTCAGGCGCCCCCTACATTAAAAAAAAATTAATTTAGTTTTAAATTCTTTAAGGAAATAATTTAAAATATTGTGTCCAAAAAGATAACTCTTGGTTTACCCACACCCACACCCACGCCCACGTCGTGCGTGCTTCGTTGCGAAACACTGCGCGTGTGTGAAATATATGGTTGCACCAACTAGCCCATATCCTTAGTCCTATCCCAACCACAAAAGAGTCTAAACCCCTAAGGGGACTCTCTTAGATGCAAATTGCTAAGTAATATGGAGAGGAGACATCTTTAGTTTTTCCAATGTGGGACTAAAGGTTCATTCACAAAAGTGAAAATGTGCTAGTTTTTCCTTAGTGACCCCTTGGTCCTAAGCCCATTTTATCCAAGACCAAAACCATTAAATCTTAAGCCCATTTTCTCTTATAGAATTTTCTTTTGAGACTTTACTTCTCCTAATCCTTCTTACTGTTGCCTTCGAAATCATCTACGACTTGAATGGCCATCAGCAATACCAACTAGATCATATTATACATCAAACTCGAAGAGAAACGACCATTATTCCTTGACTTCTCCAACTCGAGCTGAACTTTGTCTTCACTATCATTCATTCACAGTCATGATCAGCGGTAACCATGTATTACGAATTTCTAGGTTATACAAGTTTTCCAAACAAGACAAAATCGTATCCATGGAAACCCACTCTTCTATCATGAGTTACTCCCAATCACTATCTTCATTTATCGCTGGTAGCAACCATCAAAATTCATCAACTTCTCCTTGATTTTATGTTTTGAAACCCATATATTAAACTCTCATCAAAGACTCAACTTCGATCTACATCCATTACGTTCAATATTAATCTCTGCGAATCACCGTTGATCATCATCATCCAATCTCGATGTCAGTAAGAAACACTAATGAAAGAAGCACCATTGTTTCCCTCGGTTTATCGTGCTAAATATCCAAAACCCTATTGAATTTATACCCGAAGATCATAGACTGCTGCAGCTTTAGAATGGCTAGGAAACCAGTTGCAACGATGGGATGAAGAAGATGGTGTTAACCCCGATAACAATAGTTGGTGCCTTTATCAATATTCAAATTCATTTCCCTTAGTACTTTATGTGGTTCATTTAGTAATTCATGTTTTAAAACTCGATGAAATGTTAGTTATGGGGAACCGACAAGCTTAATTTCTCGTTTTGCTCATAACTTCCTCATACGACGTCGGAATGACCTCATTATTTTTTTTATTGGCTTCATTTTTTTTATATTCAAGATGATAAAAAGAAATCCTGGACTTAAACGAGTTATATTTGGTATTTTTCCTTCTTCCTTTATAATACTTAACTTCTTTGCTCATTCTAACACTTTGTAGCTCATTTTTGAACGATTCACCTAACAAAATACATAAACTAGAAAACAAGCATAATAAAAGGTAATAGAATTATAAATAATATAAACATAGATTTGATACTGAGAATACGTAATTTATGCACTTACCAAATTCCCCCACACTTAACTTTTGCTAATCCTCGAGCAAATTACTTCCTGCCTAAACTAACCTAACTCACTTTCGGAGGAATCACAGTTACACTTAGCATATGTAACAAGCCTTTGGTATAACATTATTTGGAAAAAAATTCGAAAAGTTTAAGCATCCGGAGTTACAATCAATCTTGATTTTCCCTTTATAGAGTCTCCAATTGCAGCTACGCAAATATGTGTTTTATCTCATGTATTTGATTATCCTATAGTATTTTCCATTACAAATTAATAAAACGCCCAAAAATAAAATCTTAAGGCGGGGAAATAATATTGGTTACCATGTCAATTTTAGAGTATATGACATCTAAAAAAACCCATAATATTGTATTTTTTTAAAAATTCATCAGAAAGCAACCTAAACCTTATAAAAAAATATAAAAAAATACAAATCATTTATGAAGAACAAAATCATAGCATGCCTAGAAAAAAATACAAATCAAGGAACAAAACTATTCGGAAATTACCTTGGTGATACAAAGACATTAGGTGCAAAGAATCACATCTACCTTTTTTAATTCCTATAAATTGACCTTTTCTCTGATGATCCGACCTTTCACAAATATTATCCCCACTTAGCCACTACGGTCATCCAGGAGTGTGGGGTTTTCCACAGGCACTGCTGAGGTCATCCAACAACAGCTTCCCGGGAGTTCACTCATCTCTGAATTGCTCCCATCCCAATCACGCTTAACTATAGATTTTTTTGCCAACTCTGGAGCCAGTTGTATTGAAAAGGCCTCGATGTTAGGAAAGGAAAACCCTATACCTATATTCTATTTGGCGGACCCTACCTGCTGAATCGGGGTATTACAATACCACCACCTTAAATTTGAGTCGTCCTCGGCTTCGAAATATACAAGATCAGATCTCCGACGTTCTCTGCCACTCATGAGACCAGTACCCGACACACCCAGTCCAACGTACTCCCTTACCCTAGGTAGGTGACCCGTCGTCAGCTTTGCTACCATTTTTAATAGCCCAACCTTCCACCGATATTGTCCCCACATAGCTAATGCGGTCAACCGGCAGTGTGGGTTTTTAAACGGGCACCGCTGAGATCATCCAACAACAGCTTCCCAGGAGGTCACCCATCCCTAGATTGCTCCTAGTCCGAGCAAGCTTAGTTGCAGATTATTTTACCAACTCTGGAACCAGTTATGCTGAAAAGGCCTCGGTGTTAGGAAAGGTCAAACCATTACCTATATTCTATTCGGCGAACCCTACCTACCGAATAGGGGTATTACATTTTCAATTGATAAACATGTGCAAAAATGCCAAAAAAAATAACAGTTACATAAAGGGTTTCACATTTCTTCTCCTCAACCAGACGTCATAAATTTTTCAAAACTTTATTTTCTTGATCTATGAAATCGCTTAATCGCGCGACCTCTCCAAAATGTTCAATTAACTTGAGGAGATGAAACATCAGATAATAGATTCAACACTCATTTAGTTAGTTTGTTTGAAAATTATCATGGTTTCATGAAATTCGTCGTAATTAGGAATGAAAATTTGCCCCACCCAAACCCGTCCATATGGGTACCGACCCTTGCTGAGGAGGGTTTTACCCGTATAAATGGGGAACGGTGTCAGGTACGGGTAATACCCAAAAATAATGATACCGGATGTGATTTAAGATCTCCGTCCCATACCCGCTCCATAGATTTTATATCTAGGGTTTAGACTTTCATTATAAAAGTATTATTATAAGTTTTATTTATTATTTCGTTCAGCGTTCATACGGATTTACCCGGGATAACGATGCGCATAAAATATTTTTATAACTTATTTATATAGTTTATACTATTGATGATTGATCTTACAATGTTAATATACTGAAGCCCAGCTGAATCACTAATACATCCATAAGGTATGATTAATTATCTTAATTTGCATTATTTGTGTTACACAATAATTTCAAAGTTGTAGCAATATGATAACCACACCAATACAAGATGAAAATAAAGAGTATCAATCTCAAGACCATGTTAAAAAAACTCCAACTGCGACTCTACCCGTTAATACCCAAGGTGAATATACACTTACTGCGCAGGTGATTGTGACAATGCTTAGGTTGAAAACTGGCAAAGTAGAGAAAAAAAAGTGTGTGTGTGGGGGGGGGGGGGAGTTCTATCGCGGTTATTAAAAAAATAAAAATAAAAGGAAAACAAAGCGATTTGCGATCATTGCAATAATATATTAGGAGGAAAAGGCAGTAATAGTACAAAGCATCTACTTGATCATATAAAAATATATCCTCGATTGAGACAGTCATACATAAGACAATCAATACTCACTTCGAGTAGAAAAAGTGATGGGCGAAGCAAGCATAACAGATATAATTCACATACAATTTTGACCAATTTGTCGTTAGGATGGAGCTTGCTTACATATAATTCTACATGAATTAAATCCGTTTTCGATCGTCGAACATGAAGGATTTAGACGATATTCAAATGCACTCCAACCACTATTTAAGGTGTATCCCTGAACACAATTAAAAGTGACATTCTCAAAATATATGATGAAGAAAAAGATAAAACATTGGAGCTACTATAGAAACATCAAGGAAAAATTGCATTAAACTAATATATGGACCAATAAACAAAAGAAATGATACATGATCATTACATCTCATACTAGTAAACAAAAGAAAGGATATATGATAATTACATCTCATTTTATCGATGGCTCGTGGATCATGCAAAGTCGAATTATCATATATATATATATATATATATATCACATAGTTATACAATATATATTTTATGTAGATGTATTCTTCTATTGTTAATACATGTGTTATGTTTTACTTTGTACTAGGTTTATGTATGTGTCATGTCCATACACTACTGATGTCCTCTCAAATGCATAGATGGAGAGTTTGCTGGTAAAATATTTGCTCTTAATGAAGACAATTGCACAACTAATGTTCTTATCATCAAACTTCTCTTAGATAAATTATCAAGTAAAACTCATTACTATTGGGTGGAGACTTGTTTCATATACATTGTTGTGCACACATACTAGCTATCGTAGTCAAACAAGGATTGACGGGATTAAAAGGGAAATTGAGTTGGTTCGTAATAATATTGTTGCTTACTGGAAAACAACGAAAAAATGAGTTGAAAAATTGAAGAGGCCGCCCGTCAGTTAAATGTTGCATGTATAAATAAATTAGTCCTTGAATGTCATGAGACTAGATAGAAATTTACATATACGATGCATAATTAATATTGTTATATATTAAGTATCAAAAGATCTTCTCTATCCTAAAGCAACGTGAGACACAATATGATTATTTGCCCGATGAAGAAGATTGGGTGTTGGAAAAGAAGATGTGTGACCAATCGAAATGTTTCATTCATAGAGAAGTTTTCTAGAGCACAATATCCTAAAACCAATCTATATTTTCTAACTATTTGTGAGATTAGATTTTTATTAAATGAGTGTCAAAAACTTAAAGTTGATGCGATACGGAAAACAACATCAGGTATGATAGACAAGTTTAAAGAGTATTGGCAGTAGCAATTATGTTGGATACAAGGTTTAAGATGAAATTCATTGAGTTTTACTTTGCGCAAATTTATGATCCAGCTTTTCCATCCATCGAAATTACTCAAATAAGTAATTTATGCTATGGTTTGGAAAAAGAGTATGAACTTAGAGTGAAATTTTCTGATATATCTTTTGGCTAAAATGATTAGTCATTCACTTTTCGATCAAAGATGCACGGTTTTACTATAAGGTAGATCATCTGGATAAATTTGATATGTTTTTATGATATTTAATAGCACTCCTATTTGTTACGTTCAAATTAACCTGTTATTTAGAGGAAAATCTTTTATCTAGGGCGAATGACTTCGACACACTACAAGAAAAATGGGTTTAAGCGACATGTCGATTTAAGTCGCTTAAAGCCCTTTTTAAGTCGCTATAACCGTTATAGCGACTAAAAGTGGCACTCGCTCCGTTGGTTGCCCAAAGCCATGTATGTCAAAGCCTTGAGCGACCAGGCAGTCGCTCTAGTAATCAACCAACTTACCTAAAGCGAGTACTCTTCTAATTGTTTAACATTTATACCAACTACAATGGAGCAAGTAAAACTCTGATCGCTTAACATGTAGACCAACCAATATAGCAAGTAAAATACTAATCACTTCAGATATACCAACCATTCTAAAGCAAGTAAAATACCTAGTTGATAGATACATGGAACAACTCGTCGTGAAATTGCTTGGTTAAGGTTTTAGGTGACCAAATAATTTTGCTCGATAAAAGCGATTTCTTATTTTGATTAGCCTGAAGTTGATTGCTTAAGTTTTTAAGCTACGAAATGTTTTACTCTCTAAAAGCGATTTGTGAATTAGGAGCTATTAAACTACCTAGTTGGAAGATACATGGAACAACTTAACCTGAAGTTGCTTGGTTAAGGTTTTAAGCGACCAAATAATTTTGCTCGCTAAAAGCCTAAAATTGATTGCTTAAGTTCTTAAGCTACCAAATTTTTTTACTAAGTTAGTTGCTTAAATTCTTAAGCTATTAATGTTTTTGCTCGCTAAAAACAAATCAGATAATCTTAAATTATAATTATAATTAAAAATTAACCTTAAACGTTATCACTAATTAAGATTATATAATAGTAATTAAGATTATATAATTATAAATGAATAACAAAATCAAATTAAAATTAATATAGAAAACAATTATGAACAAAATCAAAATCTTAATTGATCAACTTTATTATTACTGAATTCAATTTTCAGCATCTTTTGGTCAAAAAAA
>JAJJMC010014646.1:688777-714514 GCA_023531435.1 Papaver californicum | reverse complement strand
TAGTTGATGGGAGAGGTTTTACCAAGTAATTCATTTTTTGGTTGCTAGGAGTATGTGCCTCAAAGTAAGGAGCTACATGAGCACTTTTTTAGATGCTATATAGATTACTTGAAAAAAGGATACAGCGACCAAACACATCTGGCCATGGCTAAAAATTAGTTGACACAACTTTAAAGCAACCCAACTATTTGGAAGTTGCAAGTTTTGTAGCTTAAACTATTAAAGCGACTAAAATATTGGGCTCTTGCTAACATTTAGAGCAACCATTTAATTTTCTGTTGCTACGAGTATGTTCCTCAAAGTAAAGAGCTACATGAGCACTTTTTTAGATGCTATATAGATTACTTGGAAAAAGGATATAGCGACCAAACACATCTGGCTATGGCTAAAAATTAGTTGACACAGATTTAAAGCAGCCAAACTATTTGGCAGTTGCAAGTTTTGTAGATTAAACTATTAAAGCGACTAAAATATTGGGCTCTTGCTAACATTTAGAGCAACCAATTTATTTTGTTGTTGCTATGAGTCTGTGCCTCAAAGTAAATAGCTACATGATCACTTTTTTTAGTTGCTATAAATTACTTGAACAAAGGATCTAGCGATTAAGTTTATTTTTTCGTTGCTAAATAATAGTGGACACAGGTTTATAGCCGCCAAAATTTCTGGTAGTTGCAATTTTAGATGCTTTATCTATTAAAACGACTAAATTTTCGAGCTCTTGCTAAGATTTCGGTCGCTTAAACCCGTTTTTCTTGTAGTGACATACTAGCATGGTGGAAGAAAAATGGGATCAAATACCCAGTCTTGAAGTGCATAGCTAGAGACATTTTAGTGATTCCAGTGTCTACAGTTGTTTAAGAGTTTGCTTTTAGTACTGGAGGTAGATTTGTGAGTATCCAATGCATCTAAAAATATTGAAGGCTTTGATGTGCGCTCAAGATTGGTTGTGGGATATGATGAAAGGTAAAAGGATATTAGTTGTTTATATTAAAACAATTTGTACATTTAAATAATTCTTTATAGTTATATGGTTCATTTTCTTATTTATTTCTTAGTAAGTGGACTAAAATCTCAGCGGGGAACTTTTTGGGAAAATAATGAAGAAGATCATGATGAGATGATTAACGCAGAGGAAGATGGTTATTACTGAGGTATTAAGAAGTGGGAATAATCATTATAGTCATCCGTGAATTAATTATTTCCTTTATTTTTTATTTTAAGTTGGATTTTATGAACTTAAAATTTTAAAATGCACTGCTCATCTTACTATCATTAGTTGAACCATTATGTTTATATTCAAATTTTCATTATTTAGAAAACTCTAAGTACCTCCTGTAATGTTATGGACAAACCATGGGAAACATGTCCCCTTAAAAATATTTCCCATACTCATCCTCGTACTAATTTTTAAGGATAACGGGTTGGATATAATTGTTTTTTTTTAAACATGGAGGGGATGAAATTGAAGGTCCCAATCCATACTCGCCCCATCGCCATCTTTAGTCGTAATACACATTGGTGTTAATGGGTGGAAAAAAAGTTATACCAAAGCATTTGTTGGATTATTAAGTTTCTCTTCGCATGTTATCAAATTATAGATTTAGATGTTATATGAAACGGTCGAGTGACATATTCATGGTTCGTCACGAGATACAATAACAAACTGATGTTCTTATATAATTTCTAAGGTTTTATCAGGCCAATACAAAGATATAAGAAAAAATTCACGAGGAGAGAGAATGACCAGTTTTTTAGGATGGTTTTTTAGGTTTTCATAAGTTTTTCACGTTTTTGATTATCTTGGTCAGTTTTTGGCTGATTCAAGATGGTTGAAACGATTGCTTCATCCTCAAACAACATCAACAATGGTAATCCTTCCTTTGATAATTTGGTTAAAGGAAAGAAAACTCTTAATCCAACTTCTATTGATCTTTTTTCATTACCAAGCCCTACTTTCAAAGAGGGTGAACCTGCTTTAGATGTTCTTATTGATTATTTTCAAGAGGGATGTTCAAATTTTCAACACAGTCTCATAACAAGATTGGATTTTACAGGATTAAATTTTAATGAAGTCAAAAAACTCTTGAAGATCAATGGAAACTTGGTCCTGGTAAGTGTAAGTTTTTACCAATGAGTAAAGGGTTTTTTATTATTATGTTATCATCTGTAGAGGACATGAAGAAGATACGTCATGGTTCTTCATGGATTGTTAATCAATAAGTTTTATGATTACAAGATTGGTACCCTAATTTTCAGCCGGAAAAGCAAAGAAATTCTCATGCTGCTGTTTCGGTAAGATTTCCAGGTCTCTAACTTGAGTTATGGACTCAGAAAATCTTGTTGCCCATGGGAAAAATTCTTGGTTCACCAATAGTGGTTGATGAAAAAACCCTAAATATAGAATATGGATACTTTGCTTCAGTTTTGGTGGATATTGATTTTTCCAAACACATTCCAAAGAGAATGCATATCACTGCGAGTGGGAAAGGTTTTTGGTAGATTATTGAGATTTTAAAGCTAGCACCCAAAATTATGTTCTCATTGTAAGATTGTTGGTCATAATGATATGGAGTGCAACAACAAATCATCTAATAAGAATGTGAGTAAGCAAATAATTACAATTGATAATAGTGATGAAGTGCTGGATATGCAAATGGCTACTAAAGGTGTCCGTATGCCTGTTATGCAAAATCAGTTTGCTAAGAATACAACTGAAGGTACTTGGAAGCAAATTAAAGGTAAAAACATTGAGAACATTCAGTTTCAGGAGTTAATAAAGTTGAGGTGGCTTCAAAGAATCAATTTAATGTTCTACAAGGTTCAAATGGAGGGTCTAGTGATAGTGTTAATGCAAATCAGATTGAAGAGCGTCTTGCAAAGGATGAAGCTATTTTTCGTGTGGCTTCAGCTGAATTAGCTAGACGAAAGCATGCATTTGGGGATTATGAGGCTACGGTTAGCACACCTAGGGTGGATGAATTGTTTTCCTCTATTAATATGGCTTTAAACAAGAATAAAATTATTGAAGCTGATCTTGTCTTTAAGAACGAAGAGGAAAAAATAGATGTGGTAGAAAGTGAGCCTGATAAGGAAATATGATTGGAATCCTTTGATAAATCTGCAACTTGGGGAGATTTTGATGCACAAGTGCAAGAGGAAAAGGCGCAAAAGGAGGCTGATAAGTTATCTAGCCAACAAGCATTGAGTAAATATTGGCCACTTTTGAAAAGGAGAAAAGTTTAGAAACACCTGGGTCTAGCTCGGTTAATGATATGGAAATTTATGGGGCGAGACATAAGGCCACAAGTGATTTGGACGCAACAAACAAGGAATTTACTAATACCATAAATAATTTGTTCTCAACTGGGGACGTTATAAATGAGGAAGTTGGGCGAGAAAATATGTTTGAAAAGGAAAAGAAAACTCATTCCTTAGATAATGGGTGTATATTGACAAGTTTGTTAGCTAAAAAATCTGAATTAGCTAATGAATTTGATAAAGTTACGGAATCTGATTTATCTTGCAAAGACACGGAAAAGGAAATTGTTCTAATTAAGGAAAGTGTCAGCAAAGAGTTTGAGAAAAATAGGGATTCTGGTGAGGGATCTTTTGTTGACGTGAGAGGGATTGAGAGAATAAGGTCCACGCTACTAATAAGGCAATTTTAGACGTACAGGGTAATAATAATGAAACTGATGCTAATAAGGATATAAAAGATTCATATTTGGATATGGGCTTGGAAAGTAGGCTAAGTTGCAAGGTGCTAAAAGGAGTTTCTCCTAGGTCTGTGAGGCGTGAAGGTATAGGTACTACTACCAAGAAGCAAGCACAAACTCCAATTAAGTTTGTTCCTCGTAATTGTACTTCTACTAAAGATGAAGATAGTGGTTCTTTTGATGGAATTGAAGAATTTGATTTGGATGTCATCTTCTCCAAGAGAAAACCATATAGAGTAAGAAACCATATGGGGGATTGAGAGGAGTGGGTATGAGGCGTTGGTAGCTGCTTCTCTTTTTATTTCTTTTTACTAATACTATTTATTTTAGTTCTGAGTCTCTGACTTTGTAATTATTTTTCTAACTATATCTTCTTATTTTAATACAATTTTTGACTTAGTAAAAAACAATCTAAAGTTTTATCCAATTGATGTTACATTATTTTTTAATTTTTCTCCCTATAATCATTTTTTTCTCCGAATTATATTATTGTTTTTAGTTTTTGTTTTTCTCGCGCATGAATCGCTATCAGGAGGTAATTACTAATAATTAAAATCTTGTCTAATTTTAGGCCTACCCAAGTTTACCCACAACTATAGAGTATGATAAGGGGTGTCTCAAATGGGTGGAACTACTAAATTATCCTTAATAGTTATTATTACCTTTCTTCTTTATCCATAATACCAATTTATTTAATTAATTAATTAATTAATTTAAATTTTTAATTTTTAATTTGTTTTAATTATTTTTTACTTTCTTTTTCTTTTTAATTTTTTAATTTTTTTTTTCTCTTTTGGATTATTCTTATAACTCTCGAAACAAATCAAAAAGTGAAAAAAAAATATCAAATCGAAAAATACATACCGATTTTAATTTTCTAAACTCATTTTCCTGGTATTTTTTATGCTACGATCGATGGACATGAACGTACCTATTAGCCGATTGTAAATAATCTGCAGATAACATATATCCACCCTATAAATTTTATTTTATATAAAATTTTAAAAATATATTGATAATAGAATCGACAGATGTTCTTCGTTGGATTTGCTGATTCTAGTTCATGTTCTTCGGTCACATACAATCGGCAGGTAGATCACTAAATATGTGCCAATTCTAGTTAAATATATATATATATATACAAAGTTTAGGGAAAAAACAGTCAATTTTTTTTTAAAATATAGATAAAAATTAAAATAATAATAATAATAATAATAATAATATTAATTAATTAAACTAATCTAAAAACTAATTTAACGATTAACATTAATTAATCAAAAAGTCTATTAGGCATTAATTAAAATGGTTGGATAAAGAGTTTTTAAAGTTACTTCATGATCATATATTAACTCATTAGATAGGTCTAAAAAATGGGTGTACTTAGAATTGGGAAGGATTAAAAATACATGTTAATAGGCCTAAAAAAATATTCCTTCCATTTGAGAAAAATTACAAGCAAGATTTGGTTTGGATACATCCGTTATGTAATTTCGAGACATTTAACGATTCTTTCGTCTTTAAACTCCATCACTGATCAGACATGTGTGTATATATACATATAGAATCTTATTAGGGGTCAACATTTTCGATTGTTTTGTGTTATATATTTTTTATATTTATGGTATTTTATAACTTAAAACATTCAAAATAATATGCTTGAATTTATTATAAAATACAAATACAATGCTTAAATACTATTGATGCAATATCGTTTAAAAGACATAAATTGTTATATATGTATACATTAGTAAAAATTAGCTTGAGTTTTATTTTTCAAAATACTGATGGCCCAAAAATCTGCACATCAAAAAGTTTAAATACCAAAAGATTCGTTAAAATTCACCTTAAGAAATTATCAGTGTACTACCGATAGAACTTATTATCTAGTCCGTCTTCTTGTTCTTCTTCGTCTTTCACTAACAATATGGGAAATTATTTTCTATGAATACTGTTTATTTTACCTATTCCAGAATATGTAACGTAAAAGAGAATACAATTCTTGGTATATGTACAATTTTTCCCAGCTTCTTCTCCCTTAGTGTTTCAGCTTTAATATCATATTCTCATTTATAAACTTTCACCGAAACTGAGTTGTAGATAAATAAAACAGGTTAGATTTCTCGATAACTCATTTATTTTGAAAAACAAATCTTCTAAACTCTGATCTGAATTACAACTGAAAGTTTGAGAAGTCATATCTTAGAGTTTCAGCAGAAGTAAATCAAAAACCTCTTCACTTGCCAGACCAACAGAGATGCGATGAAGTTATCCTCGTTTGCTCCGTTTCACCACTTTGGTGGCTGACCATCACACCCCATCCAGCAGCTTTAGAGTCAAGTGCTACTCTAATGGACTCCGCAACCCTTCCTTTATCATCATATCCTATAATAAATAAGGCTAATCAATCAGAACATCATGAGTAAGCATCGATCAACAAAAAAATCAAATTCAAAATAAAAAAATAATTGTTTGTGGGCAACTCCTAAAAAAATTCTTCAACCAGATTCTAAGCCAAGGATGCTGGTAATGTGGAAGATCAGAAATCAACTTCCATGCTTCTACACACTCAAAAGTATACATAAATTACTAACCATAACCAGTAGTTGTGGGTAATCTTTTCTCTTTAGAAACTCCATAAATTTTGGAACAATGCCCAATTGAATAACTTCCTCAACTTCTTTCTATTAACAAACATAAAAAAAATTTAAAAGATTTTTTTTTTTTAATGGGAAAACTCATCGAAAGAGGGTAAAATCTAATATCAAACATCAGTGCCATTAGAGAGTAGGTTTTGGTCAGGAAGTTTACTTATAAAACCTATTGTTCAACTGTTCGTCTTTCAGTGGTCAAATGACCACCCAAATAGGCAAGGTAACACATGCATTTTCGTTTCTCCAACTCAATTTCCTCTTTATTCTCTACCAGAAATGAAATTAATGAAAAACCAATCCAAAGTACATGTCTAAACTCTCATACCGTCACACACAAATGAAACAAATAGATTTAGACTGAATCAAACCTGCTGTCCCAAACTAATTTCCAAGATGTAGACCCGTTGACATGGAAATTAATTCAAAGGCACTACCCAGCCCTCAAAAAGAGTATCTACATCATCCAAGTTTGTAAGAGCTTTCTCCTCAAACACCGTTGGCTAGAAACCTTTCTTGAGCCACAGATCTGCAGAATCTCAGGGATTGTGATTCGCTGCAATGACCAATGAGTATTAACTTCTAGAACCCACTTATATACAATATCATGTGCACTATGGGAATCATTATTACAACCTAGACTATAGATGTACAAATACACATATAAGTAGCTCTTAAAAGATTATGTTACAGTCTCATGGTTAGGATACAAAAAGCTCAATATCCATTGTAAGCCTTTTCATAATGTAAATATGGGATAATTATCGGTCATGTACTCATCTCTACAGCGCCGAACATCATTATTATCAAAATGTTCTTTTCTCTGGTTAATGGTATCCTCTTGTATGCAAGATTGCAGCCCTTAACCTTCAGACCAGCATAGTCTTCTGCAGGTGTCTTCACATCATCTACTAATAATATATTCTCCCAGAACCCATGTCACTAGAATGGTTCAATGCTGGATTATACTCTCTGCAATGTGAAAGCATGCTACCACCAGAATTGGTGATCAAACTTGCATCACAGAGTTGCAAAAAAAAAAAGAAAACAAATAGGGGCAAGGTGGAAAAGGAGTTCTATCTTTAAACTCTTCACGTAATTTAGCCATATCTGATTCGAACTTCTCGTGTGCCCCTCGAAGGGACCTAATCTCCTTTGTCCGGTGATGCTCAAATGGTGATGCAACAATTATTCTTATATCTAACTCTAATTGCTTTACACCCTCATCCAATTCGCAAAGCTCAATACTCCTACCAACTTTGTTCCCTTTTGAACAAAGCCCAGTACTCCTATCCCAAGTAGATAAGAGTATCAATTAATGCAGGCTTACTATTTCTGGCTAAAAACAGAATTGTCAGCAAATACTGATCAAGAGCTCATCGTCCAACTTTTGCAGGATCCTTTACAATTCACATGATATGTTTTCTCAGATGAAAGTTTTCCCTTTCCACGGTGATCATTTGAATATAGAGTTGCAGCACCATCCACTATCATAACAGCAAACGGATTTGAACGACATGCTTTGTCTAAATATGTTTCAAAAACCACAATGTGTTACCATCATCAAGGATGTGATACAAAATGTACCTAAAATTTAATTCACTATCACCATTAAAAATGAAATGTCAAGGATCAAAAATAAGAACTACAATAAATTAGTGGAAGAATTAAATAACTACACAGAGGCCTAGGTGTATAAACTAACTTGTAGTTACATAGCAAGAGCCAACATTGTTCATCATTCCGAGAGCAATCGTTTATTGTTCCATAATAATCCCCAAAACAAACAACTGAAAAAATCAAGTGTATAAATAAGGAGTTGAAAACAAACTCGCAAAATTCTCATCAACGAATGCTTAAGTATCCATAGAAATAGCTTTTGCCCTTGGTTTGCACGCAACGACATATTTACTGCTATAACAGAGTATATGGTCCTGATCACTACTAAAATAAACTGTCAGTATATGTCTACATAGGATACTTCAGACAATTCTATCAACACATACACTTATGGAGGATAAGACTCCTTAGCTAAACCCTTATTTTTCTCTAGATTCCTTCAATTATAACTTCAGATCTCACCTAAAAAGAAGAATAACCAAAAACAAATTAGAGAAATTAGATACCATCTTAGTCTATAACATGGAATACTATATTATAGAAACCAATAAAATGCAGAAAGTAAGTTATACAATTCTTAGAAAAGCTCGAACACACGATAATTTCTCTGCAAAGATACCTTACCATCCATAAACCATTCACCCTCCAAAGAATTGTAAGTCCTTTTTATAATAAGATTCATGATATTGTCATATTTTTGGTTAACCTTAAGTGACATTATAATCATTTTTATTGTTCTGACATCTATAGAGAGCTATGATCAATTTACTTTTCCAACATCAGAGAAAATAATGCAAAATGAATACCTTTGGGATCAAGTGGCTATAATCGCCATCGTTAGCGGCTATTGTTAAATCACATATGGATCGCCATCGTTAACAGCTGTTGTTAGATCACTAACCATATGGAATTCATTTCCTCCACCAACTATTAGGGCTGCACAGGAACTGACCGGAACCGAAGGACCGGACAGGAACCAACAGAAGCGTACCTGATATGGACCGAACCGAAGGTACAGGGTACAGATATAAAAAATAAGAACTGAGTACAACCGGGTACAAGGTACACGTATTACCCCGGAACCGGCCTGTACCGAACCGATTGTACCTTTATAATGTACTAGCAGGGGAGGCTGGTATATATGGGAACCCCAACTGCTCTCCCTGCTCACCTCTTTGGATTTGGAAGGCCAGTTCCTGACGGTGAGAACAACATGGAATATCTCCTGGATGTGATCAAGATTTGCAAATTCAGCAGGGTTTAGTAATGGCGCCTTACCAGTCACACCAGCAAAAAGTGTATGTGCAAACTTGCATTACCAGTATTCATGTTATCCAAGGTTATGTGGCAAATACTCAATCATTCAGACCAAAAGTAAGATCATATAGTGCACCAAAACAAAGGTCAAGTGCAGTACCAAGTCCTAGAAAGAAGTTGTCATTGATTAGTAATGACATGTTGGAGTCAAGGATTAGTTTAAGTAGTAATGTTATGATGAGAAAGTCATGTTCTCAAGTTCAAGATGTTTTCAATTTTAAGAATACTATAATTGGTAATATTGGATTAGCAGCAGCATCAGAAGAAGAAGAGATGGTCAGTACGAAAGAAAATAGTCAGGGAGGAGGAGATTATTTGCCAAGTAGATGGTAGTGTGTGAAATCAAGAAAAGAAAAATGTTTGTTCATGATTAATAAAGCTGTCTAATTAGGCTTTTGTCTCTTAATCTCTCTAGTCTTTTACTTAACCTTGTTTTTCATTTACTATTTTGCTACTACTACTGCAAAGTAATCCAGCATTATAACTTGAAATGCATTTGTAAATGAGTAATTCTTCAGCAGTGAATATCAATTTTATTTTTTTGCAATCTTGGTGTTCGATCATGTTAGAGAAAAAAAAGGTACATGTACAAGAACCGAACGGCATATGCGGTTAAAAATCCTACTCAACCGAGAGTAGAGGGTACATGGTACAAGTACACGAATAGAGAACCGACCATAGGGAGGTACGGGTACAAGGTTCTATCAAGAACCGAGCCGAAACGACCTTTGTGCACCCTTACCAACTGCTTAACCTGCTGCCAGGTATTGAGGGGGGAGATATATATAGAAGCCTGGGCTTCCCATTCCAATAGAGGGGCTTCCCATGGTTGAAGGCTAACCCAAATATTGGATAAGGGATACCTTATGGTAATAGCAAATACCTATATTACCCTTTACTCTATAACCTAAACAAAAAACCTATTAAAACCTAAATAAAAAACTCTTCTTCTTCCCAACCGTAAATCACCTTTATCTTCAACTCTCTTTATCCCCATTTTCTTCTCCAGCAAATTCATCGTCTTCGATTAATCGTCGATTCAAAAATTTATAATCGTCAATCAAACACTATAATAAAGATGACAAATTCTATTAAAGGTATAGAAGGTAGTAGTGATTTGAATCAAAATCAATCAAACGAAGAAAACTGCACTCATCAAGAAATTAAAGAACATACCGGTGGTAAAGGCAATCAAACTCCTCAACCACAACCAATGGTATATATGAGATATGATTCTACAAGAACCCACACTATTTTTCTCCATTTTATGATTGTAATTTGTTAGAACGATTGATTTCAAGTCAAAAAATTAGGTTTCCAGAAACATTTACGGTTGGGTTCGATTGGAATCCCAACCGCAAATATAGGTTCTCAAGAACTTACGGTTGGGTTCGATTTCTTTCAAAATTTTACGTTTGGGTTATTAAAATACACAACCCTAAATCATAAGGAAGGAGATGAAGATGATATTTTACAGTTGGGTTCGATTCTGAACCCAACCGTAAACTATTTTGCACTCAAAGAAAAATTTGTAGTTACGGTTGGGTTCGATTCTAATTGCCAACCATAAATTATCCTGGAAAGTTCAAATTTTTTGTTTTGAAGATTATTTATGGTTAGGTTCGATTGTCAATTCCCAACCGTAAATTCTCCTCTCTAGTTCATTTTTTTTCTTGATAATTATTTACGGTTGGGTTGGATTGTCAATTCCCAAGAGTAAATTATCTTGGAAAGTTCAAATTTTTTGTTTTGAAGATTATTTACGGTTGGGTTCGATTGTCAATTCCCAACCGTAAATTCTCCCCTCTAGTTCAATTTTTTTCTTGATGATTATTTACGGTTGGGCCAGATTGTCAATTCCCAACCATAAATTATCCTGTGTAGTTTAACTTCTTTTTGTTGATTATTTACGGTTGGGTTCGATATGTGTAACCCAACCGTAAAGAGTTCTGAATTTTCAAATTTTTGATTGATTGCTTGTGTGTTTGTAAATTATCTAACTTGTATTGATTGTATGTTGTAGGAATAATAATAAAGCAAAAACCAAGAATAAGAGGGGTAATAATTTAACACCAATTGATCACACTCCAACCCCTCGCCACGAAGTTCATTTAGGGGTAGATAATAGAGGCTTGAGAAAGAACGAAAAGAAGAAGAAGAATTTTGAGGTAGGGGGTGGTAGCTCTAGACAAGAAGTACTACCTCAAGATGAATCCCATGTTTTCGAAGATTTCGAAGATCTACCGGTGGTGAGTGGAGGTGCACTTGTGATTAGAGAACCACCACAAGAGGAAGAATGTGATGAAGAAGAGATGGAAGGGGAACAATTTGTCGATCGAGGCAAAGGTAAAGAAATTGTTGTTGCTTCTACTCAACCTCAAGTGAAGGAAAAAAAGCCAAGGAAGAAACCATCATCGAAAGGCAAGCATATTCCCAAAGGCAAAGACGTGTTGTTAGCTAAGAAGAATAATGGAAGACTTTGGGGTGAGGCCCCAGACAGGTCTGCAATATTATTTGGTTATCCGCATTCATGGGCTGCCAAAGTTGCTGAAACTAGGGTATTAATCTAAAAACTTCTCTTGTTTTGTTAAATTTCCATTTGTTTAACTTCAAGTTATAACTTGTTGGTACTATTTTAATTAAAAAAAATTATTTTAATTATTTGTAGGATCATACACTGGCCGTGAAGAAATTGGTTCGTCAAAGGGCTTAACATTGGCCGTTAGCTGAAGAATGTAAAGTCGTCCATGTTCTCATAAATGGTACAGGGTTAGATCCCGGAATTAGCAATTCTATGTTGGAATATGACAGTGTTACCTGCACAGCCTTCAAGGAACGTTATTGGCCTGAAGACGATACGTTTCATCTCCTATTCGACGAGAAACGCCGGATGATGTCAAGTCAATTCTTGGCTTAGAAGTTGAAGGAAAAGCTGTGTATGAAGATTTTGACAACAACATGTCTTGGAGTGATATATGTGTCCTTGTTAAATACACACTTGGATGGGAGAAGACAGAAGCCGAGTTAGAGTTTAAATTGGCTGCTGGAGATAAACCGGGTGAAACAACGAAGAAAGGTTTAGGTATGAACAAGAAGATCTTTTTGCGTAGTCTGAGGGAGAAGTTTGGAGGAACCCTGCAATTGGAAAAGGATGGGGTCGTGATAGATCAAACTAGAGCTATGTGTATAGCCAGGGCGTATCTGCTATATATAATTGGTACCATCTTCTTCGCTGAAAAAATCAGGAAATAGGGTCAACACTCACTTTCTACAGTGGTTGAAGGATCTCCGGAAGACGCATGAGTATTCATGGGGAAATGCTACCCTCGCTTACCTACTTTCCAACCTTAGAAAAGCTTCGAGGGTTAGAGGTACTGAGATTGCCGGGAATACTGGTCTTCTTCAGTTAATTAATTGTTGGAATTTCAATGTTTAACTTCAAATTTTTTTTGCGCATTATCTTATATTAATATTTATTATCTTCATAGGCATGGGTCTATGATCACTTTCCGATCCTGGCTCCTAAGACGGAGTAGAGCGGTGATTTTACTGGACCTACAGGAAAGAAATTCAGATTCACCGGTACTCAGTCAAAGCATAAAGAAGTACAGATAGCAAAGAAGAGAAGTGAAATCGATGCTTTCACCGTAGAAGATGTGGTGTTTGATCCTTATGTGAAGATTGACATAGTTGATGATGGAGTAGTAGAAGATTTACGTCAATTATCGAACGTGTCAGGCTACAACGGGCCTTTGTACCATCTGTTTGGTTTCGTGATGTGCAACCCTCGTCGAACTCTCCGCCAATATGGCTATGTCCAAAACAAGGTAACAATCGAAGCCTTTAAATTGTGTGTAAATGGCTCCATGATCGAAGGCCCAAGCATCGTGCTCAACTACATCCCAACGCCTTCGGTCGCGGTTTGGAACAACCGCCATAAACCGGAATACCAAATCCAAAGGGAGGAGGTAAATCCATCTTCGGGCACAAAAGAGGCCGTAGAAGATTACTTGGATTGGTATCGCCATTTTGGTCATCCAAATGTGATTAATATTGATCCAGAATATATGAGAATACTTCAAAGGGGTCAAGGAAACAACACATGAGATGGTATGATTGATGTTTGGAAAAAAGCATATTTCAATTTGGTACGTAAATTACTTATATTATAAATATTTTGAAGATTTATTACTAAAGACTCAACAAACATTTATTTTCATATGTTAATAGAAAAAGAAAGCACTTGCATTGGCAGAGTATATGACTCCATGCATAAGTAGAGGTGATGTGATGACGGTTGAGCAACAAAAGAACCTGCAACACAAAATGAGGAAGCTTCATGAATCAAACGAAGATGAGACGGTGCGAAGCTTAAAGAGGAGTAGAGCCGATACAAGAGGTGAGACTACTAGCCGAAGAGATCCGCAACCACATGATGAAGACACACATGATGAAGACACACATGTGCAAGGTGGTTCTCGTACTCGTGGAGATCGTGTTGGTGCTCGTAATCGTGGCGGTCGTGCTGGTCCTCGTACCCGTTGTAGCACGAGCAAAAAAAATGTTCGTCATGGTGATCGACATACCCCTCCTCCTTCTCCCTAATTCTACGCGGATTATAAAAATTACGTCAAACTTAGGGTTGTTTTTGTGGGTGGATTATAACTTCTTGCGAAAATATTCATATCTCAATTTAGTTAGAATGTATGAGAAAGTTTTTATCTTAAATTGGTCTAGATAAATTTCATGTTTTATTTACAAAAATTTCAAGTTGGAAACCAAGCAAAGGAGAAATCAACTCAAAAAACAAAACAACTGATTATTTACGGTTGGGTCCGCAAGTCCATACCTAACCGTAAAACAGCCAGAACCATATTTCCTAGATTTTTTCCGCACCACGGCCCTCTTTTTTTTCGTAGAAGGCCTACCCTTTCTCTTCCCTCTAGTTGGTTCCTGGACATCGTACCTTATGTGTGGAAACACGAAGTTACTCAACTTACTCAACCATATTTGCCTTTGCGCGTGTTTTAATGTGTCGTATTTTTCGGTTAGAGCTTTTCCAACGTCGGTATCGGCAAACGATCCACCAAAATCTTGCTCGAAGATGGGTTCATTAAAAGACAATTGTTGCCGAAACGGATCAATATCTTGAATTGGGATCACACCGTCTTCTTCGTACTTGGCCATCATATGCCGGCAGGGAAGTCCCAAACTTGACATGTTAGGACAAGCACACTCTTCTTCTCCGTGCAAGTTGCCCAACCTATAATGCTTAACTTCGTACATTATCTTCTCAATTGCGCAATGCGACACCTTATAAGAAATTCCTTCGAGCCATGGGTCGTCTTTATAAATGGTGTGTTTTCTACAACGGCTTTTTGCGAAAAGTTCCTTAACTCTATCAAGGTCACGGAGGAAATAGTCGTGCATCGCTTCGAAGACCGTAACAAACCCACCATCACAACTATGAAGCTTCTTCTTCATTCGGTTGTGAGATGACTCCGCCGTACTTGTAGCTTGGTTGTCAAAGTGCTTATATTGGTTTGTGAATGCCGCTACAAACTTCTCTTTGTGCAGATTCAACCAATGGTCCATCAAATACTTCATAACTCTTGGATAATTTCTCCAATGCAAGCATAACATACGAACATTTTCTTCATAATTTTCCTTGGTGATAGACCATGTCAAAGCGTCCCATTCACTTTGGAAACTAGCCCATTTTAGTTCCGCAAACTTGTCATCCTCCTCGAATTTTTCCTTGGCATTTTCTTGTTGAGGTATCGGTAATTTCTTAATTCTCTTCATCTCGCTTTTCTTTGTTGGCCGAATAATCGGTTTGCACTTGGTTCGAATATTGTTCCACAAGTGGAACGTGCAAATAAGATTATGAGCATCCGGGAATACCCTTGCTATGGCATTCATCAAGGATTGTTCTTTTTCGGTGATAATCACCTTAGGGGTATATCCTTCAACGTTGAATAATTTAACTTGTTCAAATGCCCACACATAGATTTCTTCGAGATCGTCTCTCAAGAAGCAAAAGGCAACACTAAACGAGGACTTGGTAGAAGTTTGGACGAAAAAATTAAAGACGGGAGCTCATACCTGTTAGTTTTGTACGTGTAATCCATTAGAAGCACTTGATGGGAGCACCGTGCTAACTTCATAAACTCGGGATGAGCCAATATAATATGCTTTATTCTTTATTCTCATCTTCTTCATGGAACATGGTGTAGTTGTGCTTTTCCCCCAAGTACATAAGTTGTTGGATTTGGTCCCTTTCTTGCCATTTATCACTCTTCAACTTGGCTTTGGCGTTGTAGATTGTCTCCAACGTAGTGAGATTCTTTGGGTTTATTTTCTTCAAGTGTCCGAGGATATCAAAGGTTTCACTCGCTTTTCCGTCATGTCGTCTACGATGACCTTTTCTTCCTCGGTGAGCCGTGCCGCATAAGGATGCGTTAACAAAGTCTCCGGTGGTAGGTGGTTGTGACGACCACATACAACTCTAGATAAGAACCACTTCTTCTCCTTGTTGGTCTGAAATTGAAGCTTGAAAGGACATCCCCTCTTCTTAGTGAAAGTAGTTTGTATCCTCTTCGTCTTTCCTACATACTCGGTACCCTTCTTCGTATGACTTGTATAAAATCCATTACACTCGCAAACTATTTGAAAGCAGTTGTCTTTAGTTTGACGGTTACAAACTATCACACACATAATTAACTTGCCATGTTCTCTATCCCATTGCTTTGCATCATCTTTTTTTCCCATGTATACATAGTCCATGAACACAAAGTTAGAAACAAAAAAAAAAACACTTAGCAATATTGTCCAAAGGAATTAACAACTTATTTATAACCTACCAAGTCGTTCAAATAGTGATCCGTAGTATCTCTAGTTAGAACATCATTTGGAGGAGGCTGAGCATACATTGGTTTAGGTACAATCTCGAGATGAACAAAAAATATCAAGGCATTAGGCAACAAAACACTAGAAAGTATAACTTTACGGTTAGTTTATGAGCATCGGACCCAACCGTAGTGGAAATTACGGTTGGGTTGTGCCTTCGAACCTAACCGTAAAAATAAAAGAAAACATACATAATTAACTAGGTTGGTATCAAAAGTAGAACCCAACCGTAACTAGTGCAATAATTACCCATGCACATAATGAGTTACGGTTGGGTAGGTGTTAAACACCCAACCGTAAAACTGTTACGATTGGGTTTTCCTCTTTGAAAGTACGGTTACAGTTAGGTCCGAGAAGAAAACTTAACCGTAATCTAACCTGAATCACAAAAAGTATCATAATTATTTACGTGATTTCATCAAATGTGAGCCATAAAGACCAAGAGTTTAAGTTAGAGGTATACCTAACTACTCTCGGCAATTGAATCTTCACTTTGACGGCTAGTTTCTCTATTTAGTTGAGATTCACCATCACAACTTTGAGTTAAAACCTCTCTACCATCCAAATAATCATGCACAGTTGGGTCTCCATCAATGGGTATGTAAAATTTGATTTGGTTATCATACAAGGATTCACCCACCTCAAATTTGTCACTAGAATCACTCATTTTGGTTGAGTAAATCAAAATGTAGGGCTTTTCAAAAAAATGCCAAAAAGTCTCTTTTCTTTCTTCTACTTTTTCTTCCCACCAAACCAAAACAAATAAAAATCTGATTTATGCATTAAAACAAAATCTGGGATAAAGGAGATGAAGATGATCATTTACGGTTGGGTTCGATTATCATACCAACCGTAAATGTTTTTGCAGTAAAACTAAAATTGGTATTTACGATTAGGTTTGATTGTCAAATCCCAACCGTAAATTATCCTGGATAGAAAACTTTTTTTTGAAGATTAGTTACGGTTGGGTCCTATGCTAAAACCCAACCGTAAAACTGTTACGATTGATTGTTCCATGAAATTACGGTTACGGTTAGATTAGGATGAACACCTAACCGTAATTGTTAGTTACGATTGGGTACGATGCTGAAAACTCAACCGTAAAACTGGTACAATTTGGTTTTCCGCCATGAAAATACGGTTACGGTTAGATTAGGATGAACACCTAACCGTAAATGTCATTTACGGTTGGGTTCGAGAAGAAAACCCAACCGTAATCTTGCCTGAATCACAATTTTTTTTTTACTTTTTTAGGTAATTTCATCAAATTTCAGCCATAAAAAGACCAAGAGTTTAAGTTAGAAGTATATCTGACTACTCTGGTTGAGTGAATCAAAATCTAGGGTTCTTAAAAAAACCTAAAAAATTCTCTTTCATTTCTTCTACTTTTTCTTCCCACCAAATAAAAAAGAAGAAAAAATTGATTTGATTAAGTATAAGATTGTTTTAGATTAATTATTATTAGCCTAATCTATTAGCTATGTAGCTTTTACTAATATTAACTAAACATGGGTAGTTTAACCATTATGAAAATATAATGGATAAGGGGTTTTTGAAATTCATACCTAGTGTCCTTATACTGTCAAATACAAAAAATAAAACTAAAATGTTACTTACACACAGTAAGTAAGGATTACCATTGTTATTACTGGTTCAGGGAGACATCATATTTATACCTGTTTACAGATAAAAATAGAGCATAAGAAAACTAAATTTTTAAAAGGAGCTTAAGAAAAAAATAGGTTGTATTGAAAGAATGAATTTATACATGACTATTCAAAACATTATGGTAGCCAAAATTGTCGTAATCAACACATCCATATTTGCCTCTTAATGCCAGATCTCCACCGCCACAAAATGCCTGGGTACCCTACAAAAACAGCCAAAGCATTATGAAACTGAAACTGGTATTTATTCATAGATAAGTCTGGAAGCTAAGATAAAAGTCGACTTCCCAATCTAAACATAGAGAAAACAAATATTTTTTTGTACTACATGTTGGAAAACAATAATATGAATTTGAAGGTTTTAAGAAAATAAATAAATTCTTGTTTTCTTTTGTGAATGAAAAAATTATTAGTCCCACATCGGGGAGTTTCCAATCTTAAGTTGTTTTAAGATAATATATAAAATTATTAGTCCCACATCGGGGAGATCACTCTTCTTAAGTTGTACTAGGTTATTATATAAATAAACTTTCTCTACTTATAGAGACAATCCTAGGAAAAAGGGTTTCTCCATATTTATGGAGAGATCAAAAGAATAATAAATTTTTTTATTATCTTTTTCAAATTTTCGAGATTTTTAAGGGTTTTATCGGAGTTTCCATGCTCAAGTTGAGCATCTACTGCATATGCTATTTGTAGGTTTAGTAGGGTGTTTTATCCTGGAGGCATCCGTCCTGTGAAGGCTATAACATCACTTTTAGGTATAGCCAAGCGTTAATGTCTTAAGGACAACGTGATGAACATATGACTCACTCTGTTTTCCAAAGTTTTGCCATGTTGTTGTTGCGGAGATTTTGGGAGCTTATTCGTTTCGTCAAATCGATCACTTCCAATACAAAAGAGCTAAGTATCAATAATTTCTGTTTATTTGGATTTCCTTCATTTTGATTATTGCGCCCAACAATCTTAAGACATTATCTTTATTAATAATCGTCAATGAATAATCGATTTTCGAATCGTTGACGTTGATATTATATTTGGAAAATAGAGGATGTTAATTGTGAAGTGATGTTTTTTTGTTATTTTTTTTGTTCAGTCGTAGAGTTTCGAGTATACCTCTTAAATTAGAATGAAATTCGACAAATACTTTTAACCGAATATAGTAGACATCCTAATAGTTACCCACACCAAATTTCAGAATTTTTGGAGTTGGAAAAATATTTTTAAGGTATTTTACAAAACTGAGAAACGTTCCTAAAAAATTATGACGGGCAGAAAAATATTGTTGACTAAATTACTTTTTCTGGGGTAACCATGATTTTTTTGAAATGGTGATTCAAACGATGTTTGTAGATGTAGATGTTATCTTCAAGACTCATTTTTTTATTTTCCGATTTAGAGTTGTGGTTTGTTAGATATGGTGTTTGCAAAAATGTTGCGCATGTTTGTCCAGAATATCAATAACTGTATCTAAGCTCTAGATTAGTATGAGATCTTGTAACCATTTATAGTGGTACTCTGTCACTTTGGATATAACATGAAAAACCGGTACTAGTGAGTTCTTTTATCCATAATAGACTTGAGATTTCAATTTATTTGAAATATTTCTCATAAGCAAATTAGAGTAACGAATTGATTTTTGTGACTTAAAGTGATAATCTCTTATATGTGTTAGATTAGTATCACATTGCTAATGAATAATGAGATGTTGAATCAGTTGTGTATGAGTTATCCATTGTGTTATAATCACTTTGATTATATGAGCTTTGTGTAGTATCAATTGTCACGAATCATATGATTGGTTAATAATTGTGTATTAGCAATTTCTATGGTGATTTCTAAATAATTTCGAATATGTTACCTTTCGCTGAAAATATGAGAATCATAATACACTAGTATACCATAGTCATATGGATAGTGAGGTATAAAGTGTCTTTTAGTAACTAGTTCAACAAGAAGGTTAAGGGATCAAAAATCGTTTAGGGTTTTTATTACCAAGTTCTGTTACTTACTTATGATAGAGATAGTCTAATGTGAAGAGAGACTTAAATAATTTGACAACTATGTGTTCGTAATAAATATTTTGATAAGATGATAACTTATAATATCTTGATAATTTGATATTACCTATGACGAATGAAAGTATCAACCAAGTTTTTGGATCCTAGTTGGTCATAAGTTTTATCATCTTAATTTGAATGATAAATTAAGTGTTAATCTGTGATAGCTTATGTTTTTTAGTTGTGTGCTTATCTCCTAGGAAAAGAGAATTCTATATTCAAATTTGAATGGAACAATTGACATTCTTACTGCGTTAAGTAATTTTACTTTTCAGTTGAGATGATAAAAAGAATTGGTTGGTAAATGCCAGAAGTGCTGGAACGTGTGCTCAACTGTGGAGGTATAAGATGGAAACAAGTGTTTGTTTGATTTCTCAAGCAGATTCATAGAAGACCATAGACTTATATGTGTTCTACCATGTAGACCTCAATTGTGGGGGTCTAAGGTGAGAATGAAGATTCGACTTCTTTAGCAAATCATTGCATATGATCACCAGAACTGTAGTATTATAATTTGAAAGTTATGAAGCTAACTACATTTGAATAAAATAAATTTTACTGTAGAGGATGTTGAGTTCTCGACAATAGTTTTCTGAGGTCGGATTCTCACACGAGATTGAATAAGTCAGACAGAGGCTTGACTTTGTGAAATTGTTGTTAGAAAATAAAGTAGTGATCTCTTGGCACATAGTCACATGACTCTAAAATTACTACATCAGGAATTATTTGTAATTACTGCCAGTATGCTTCATTAGATGGATATTGAGACATTATACTTAAATGGTTAGTCAAAGGTGGACAAACCTTAAGGGTTTGGTTAGCGGTAGGGGTACAAACTGATTACACCTACATATACTTGACATGAACCAAGTTGTAAGTCAATGACCTGGAAATATTGTTATGTTATGATGATGAATACTAGTGATGTGACACTAATGAATTTGATAAGTGTATTTATACTAAATCAATTTAAGGTGTATATGTTTAGCATGCCTTTGTTATGTGTTTTACAACCACTAACAAATTTTTGTTGTTTAAAGTTTGACAGAAAACTAATATGTTATTGAAGTGGTCTAAAGGATTAGAAAGAACCAAAATCAAATTTTGATGATATAGTTTCTGTCAAATATGTGTTGTAAAATAGGTATGTGGATGTTTTCCATTTTATCCTGGATACTAAAATAAATAGGGAAAGGGTATTTTCAAAAAATAATTACAGGGTTTCTTTGATCACAAGACCAGAGAATTGGATGCTTGAGGTACATATTTAATTTCAAATATGTGACCAACCTTTGGATGAAGATGTAATGACCGTACTAGTAAGTATTACATGTATCTTGTGTATGCCTTTATATGCTTTACAACCACTAGAAAATATATGATGTTTATGATTTAATTGAAATAGTAAGTTGTTGTAGACAAACATGATCTAAAAGTTCATTGGAACCAGAACAAATTCTGAGGGAAATGGTCTTTGTCAAACTCGATGCGTTTAATGTGTTTTGTAAATATGCAGTGAATTAGGTGTACAAATACACTTGTGATCCCAGAAGAATTAGTGGGATGATCTGATCAGAAATTTACAGTACCCGTGGTACATTATAAATTGTGTATGTGCATGATACATATTACATTGACCTTAAGAGATATTGTGATTTCAGGCTTTGGAGAATCTTAGCCTATGTGTGTACTCTCTTAAGATGTATAATTAGTTGGAAATCCTCCAACAAACATGAGGAACTCGACTGAGATAAAATCATAGTTTGTTTGTTTAAATTAAAGCATAAGAGGAAGTTGAATTGCTAAAACCCTTTTGTTGGGTATTCCTCTATGACCGAAGCCTGTGGCCACCACTGTTGAAGCTCAATTGACTATGTGATTCTAAAGTAAATGAGCAATGGAAAAGTCTAGACAAACTCAGAGAAGGATAATTCTATAAGAAAATTACCCTCTAATGAAGTGATTTTTTTAGACTTAGTGAAGTCAAGAGAAAAATCAGTGATAACGAGGATAATCTAGAAAGATAGTTTGTTATTGCATCGAGGGGGATATGACTTAAGTTCAAAAAATAAAATTTCCATGAAGGACACTCAACCTTAGTGTCTGGAGATCCCAAAATCAAGGTTCAATGAGACAACTAATTTGTGGTAATTAAAGGTATGCACTATCAAGAGAATTACATTCTTTATCCCTTCATATGGTGCATTGTTGTGATAGTGTGACTTTATGTGAAGGATGACTTTTAAGAAGTCTTAATGAGTTCTATAGTTTCAATTTAAGATTGAAGTGGGGTGTAGAAATAACACTCTTGATAGAATTCTCTTATCTGAATGAGAAAGTGGGCAGCTTCCTATGAGAATATTAGCTGATTCTCTAGAGCATTCTGAGAAACGTGATATTTTCTCAGGGCCAAAATGAGCACAACGGCACGAGCTTGGCAGCACCCTCGAGATATCATGCATGGTTGTTATCACGAATTACCCAAACGCTAGCAATTCAAGACATCAAGTTCATTGTCTCTAGCAAGTAGTTCTGGTAATCTCTCACTAGGCAAAGGTTCAAAACCTCATGGACACCTCTTCCTAAAATTGTATTTCTTGCGTTTTATGTGATTTTCATTTTTTATCGAGATTTAATTCACTTTGAGAAAATGAGTTTTATGTTTTTTTTTTATGGTCTTGGTATTGCTGATACTTAGGACCTAAGGGTCACTAAGGGATCATTGACTAATTTTCACTTTTGTGAACGGAAACTTTAGTCCCACTATATATGGTAAACTAAAGATGAAAGCTCTCTATACAATTATGATTTATGCAATCAATAGTATGACCCTGGGGTCAACACACTTTTGTATGAAGGAGAGGACGTTGGAATGACTAATATGACTTCAACACGCACGGTCGTGTGATTGAAGTACCAAAATCTATCTGTGTCTTTCATGTTTTACTGAGGTTTTTCATTAATGTGGGGGATTGTTGGAAAACAATATATAAAATATGAATTTTAAGGTTTTAAGAAAATAAATAAATTCTTGTTTCTTTTTGTGAATGAAAAAATTATTAGTCCCACATCGGGGAGTTTCCAATCTTAAGTTTTTTTAAGATAATATATAAACTTATTAGTCCAACATCGGGGAGATCCCTCTTTTTAAGTTGTACTAGGTTATTATATAAACAAGCTTTTCTCAACCTATAGAGACAATCATAGGAAAAAGGGTATCTCCATATTTTTAGAGAGACCAAAAAAATAATAATGTTTTTTATTATCTTTCTCAAGTTTTCGAGATTTTCTTTAAGTGTTTTTTCGGAGTAGCCAAGCTCAAGTTGAGCATCTACTGCATATGCTAGCAGTAGGTGTAGTAGGGTGTTCTATCCTTTAGGGATCCTTCCTGTGAAGGCTATAACATCATTTTTAGGTATAGTCGGACGCTAATATCTTAAGGACAGCGTGTTGAACACGTGACTCACTTTGTTTTCCAAAGTTTTTCCATGTTGTTGTTGCGGAGATCTGAAGATCTTATCTGTTTCGTTAAATCGATCACTTCTAATACAAAAGAGCTAAGTATCAATAAATTCTGTTTTTTTGGATTTTCTTCATTTTAATTATTACGCCAACACTACATACCAGGTCTAGTCTACATTCATTAGAAACCGATTTGCATTACGTTGAATTACTCGACATGTGAAAAAGATCCTTAACAATAAATCTAGAGAGAAATAAATCTTTGATTTATTTCACTTTCCCTTCTTCTAATCACAGTTGAAGCATAATAAGTATCAACAATTTAATAAAAGTCAATATAAAGCATGTGATTCACATAAAAGAAAATGTGGAACAGGTAGAAGGGATGAATACCTTATTGGTCATTGTAGCAATGTTCGACTTTAATTGAATTTAACTCACAATAGAATTTATCATCTGTAATCATAGTCGAAAACGAATATTTAAAGCTGGACAACGATGTGAAGTTTTTATAAAAAATACTCTTTGTATTATGATGTTGATGGATGCAATATCGAAACAAATAGGATCATGAGATTAGGGTTAAGTGATATTTGTCAGATAACCCAGTGTGTTGCTAGCAAGTTCTCAGGTATAACGGGACTGTAACAATATCAATAAACCAAATGAATCTGACGGTTGAAAATATATCTCAGTATATTTATCCCATCTATCGTTCCGTGTAGTAGGATGTTGATTTGGACGGTCGGGTTTGTCAGGATATACAAACACAACGTTCAATATAGATAGATAGATGGAGGAGATCATCCACTGTTTTGCAATAGCGCTACAAAAGTGTGCTAATAGCACAACAAGCATATAATTATATAAATGACTCACCCTCCAACTCCCCGAACATATACTAGCTACACATGCACTTCCATGTAGCGTAATGCTAACAGGAAATAGTCACTCATAAGTCACACCTATCATGTCAGAATCAATCATTTGCACCATCAAGAAAAAGCGTCTTCCATAATATAGTCACCAGAATGACATGTATAAATTCACAACTAATTGAAAGTAAGAGAAAAGTTACTTTGAAAAGTTTGGATTAGTCATCTGATTAACTAGACAACTCTTTTTAATCATCAAGAACAAGACCTAATAATAATTGAATTATGCATGGTTCCAAATGCTGCAAAATCCCTAACACGGTGGTAATCCGTGATAAATATACTGATTGTTTATATACCACTACTTCAAATTAAACTTTGTTACCGTCATTGGAGTGTAAATTGGTGCTCCTGGGTTACATTCCCCCCTACCTTATTAACCGTAGGGGTTAGCCAGTGGCGGAACCAGAATTATTTATAAGAGGCCTAGTGTATATTTTTTAAACACTCATCTATTCAATAATATTTCTTAGTTTATATATATATCAAGTTTTTTTCATTGTTGGAAATTAATTTTACTATGTTTATATAATAGGAAAAAATAATTTTGTAAGATTTTTTATATAGAATTTTTCTTATTTTTGGTTTACTGTAATAGAGATGTGGAGGTAAGGTAGATTAATAACATGGCGAATTTGAGGGTGACCAGAAACTAATTAGGGATGATTTTTTTAACCCAATCGTATGGATGTGGCTAAGGGATAACCTAGGGGTATGTAAAAATACTAAAATGCCCTTTCACTAATCAAATAATTACCAAAAAACCATTCACTAATAAAACATAAACCTATTTCACACTACCCACTTCAAACTACCGATTTCCAATTTCTGTTTTCTCTTCTTCTTCTATCCACTTCAAACAACCGATTGTGGCATATCAAATTCATCTTCAACCGATTAATCGTGAACCAATTCATCGTCGTTATTACAATCTAAAGATGGTTCGACAAAAGCAAACAAATCGTCAACCTCCTAATACAAGGTGGCCGGATTTTGCCAGAGATTGTTGAAGAACAACACGAAGAATGCGAAGAGGATGATCTAGAACCGAAGACCGATTCCGACAATCAGACTCTCCAGAACTTTGTAATGGCTCCAATAAGTTAAGGGTTTATCATTATTTGTGTTTATATTGATTCAATCGAATGAATTAGTCACTAGAATATCAAGGTTCTTAGGTTAGATTTCACAATCGGTAATTTCGTGGTTGTATTAAACTACTGATTATGTTAGTGTTCTTCACTGCTCATGAACATCATGCACAATCGGTAGTTATGTTTAGGTTATAAGCTACCGATTGTTCTACTGGACCAAAATTTAGTGATAATCGGTAGTTTCGTATAGGGTTAAACTTCTGATTGTGCAAGTTAGTGATCCTCAAAAACATCGATCACAATCGGTAG
>JAJJMC010014646.1:605860-688767 GCA_023531435.1 Papaver californicum | reverse complement strand
AGTTAGTGATCCTCAAAAACATCGATCACAATCGGTAGTTAGATTTAAACATAAACTACCGATTGTATTACTTGCCCCAAATTTACACATAATCGGTAGTTAAATTTTTTATGTAACTACCGATTGTACGTGTGTCCACAGACTTTTGTGTTCCATTTTTTATGCACAATCGGTAGATAATGTAGAGCCCGAGCTACCGATTGTGCACAATCGATAGTTAAGTTGTTTTTTAGACTACCGATTGTACACAATCGGTAGTTACATTGTTTTTTTGACTACTGATAGTTAACAATATATTGAGTTCAATGTACTTTGTCTACCGATTATGTACTGAAATAATTGTTCTTTATCTTGTATAAAAGAAGACGATCTAAGCAAGGCCACGATACTATTCTATCGGGGCCTCGTCATGAAGGGTGAAAGAAGGTTACCGCTAGTGCAAGAAGACAAAAGAGCGCTAGCGGAATTGTTATAACCGAAGGAACTCTACCAAGTGTTCCAAGAAGTAGAAACGAAGAAGAAGGAGGACCAAGTGCTCCACAAGATAGATACTTTGAAGAAGGAGGACTAAGTGGTAGACAAGAAGAAGAAAGTGGTACAAAGAAGCAAGCTAGGAAGAAAGGAGGACACAAGGTCCCCGACTCTTTGAAGATGAAGGGTCTTCAAGAAAGCAAAATCCCTGGCCTCCCAAGAGATGGAGGAGATCAATTATTTGGGTACAAGGATTTTTGGGCCAAAGAAATCTACTCTACTGAGGTAATAATTATAAAACACCATTCTTAACATATTGTCTTTTTACTCGTAGAAGTGTTAACTGTTATTCTAATTGTTTTTTAATCCGTCGTGTATATTAGGACCACTCTAATGCGGTCCGTCTACTCAAACCTACGGCTGCACCAACAAAGATGACGATTGGCCGTTGGAAGGTGAGTGTCAAAGGTTCCAGCAAATTATACTGCAATCGGGGCTATCTACGGCTTCCGAGAATTCCATGTTACCTCACGACCGGGTGTCGATATCGGCCTCCATGGAGAGGCTGTATCATGAGACCGATACCTTCCACATGTCGTGGGGAGAGATGACCATCACCCTCAATGATGTGGTGCAGATTCTAGCTCTCACTGACCTTGGTATGGCGGTGAAGTTTGATTATGTGAAGAAGTTAAGCTGGGACCAGCTTTATGTTTACACTGAGAGGTGCTTTGGTTGGGACCGAGCGACTTCCGATGTAGAGTTTGGCCGATGCGCTTCTTACAAAACCAGGCAATTCAGCATGGTGCAAATGATGAAAATGTTCATAGGCACTAAGGCTAAGGAAGAGCTGAACTCAGAGTTTAGAGATGGCCAGGTCAATGCTGCAGCCACTGCATATCTTCTCTGTGTTTTGGGATGTGTAATTTTCCCCAATGTTAGTGGCAACTGGGTCGACGCCAACCTCTTACAACTTTGCATCCCCTCCACAAAGTTCAAGACTATTCGTGGGGCACCGCATGTCTTGCATTCTTGATGGAAGAGATGAGAAAGGCATCCAGGGAAAAGACTAGCCAAATAGCGGGGAACGTGAGCTTACTACAGGTATTTTGGTTACTCCATTGATGGTTTGATTGTTATTTATTTTTTCCTCTTTTAAGAATCAATTTTCTCATACTTGGTTTAATATGTACACTAGACGTGGATCTATGACCACTTTCCGTCCCTCGAGTTGTCCAGAGAGAACCCGGTATGGGAGAATGGCACACCCTGAGGCACAAAATACATCTTTGAGGGAAACCGTTCAAGGATCAAGGAGCAGGAGTTGATTTCTTTGAGGAGGAAATTAGACTCCAAGGCGTCCAAAGATGTATGCTTTGATCCTTACAGGGAAGACCGGTATAATGGGCATATAGCGCGAAGGTCTGAGTTGGCGTTCTACTATGGACCCTTGTGGCATCCAATTGGATTGTAATGTACAATGCCACAAGGGTGATGCGTCAACTAGGTTTTGTCCAAGAAGAACCTTGGAGTTGTTTCAGGGGCAGGTTCGAGCTGGACATAGAGAATTGTGTTTGTGGTAAGGACTCGATCACAATTGTTTACTCTGGTAACCCATCGGATGAACATTGGGACAACAGGATGCAATCTATGATCAACAAGGGGAGACCTGTCACCCGAGCTGATGAAGCAGATCCTGGCTATATAGTATGGTACCGGGAGCATTCTCATCTTCACGTGATCCATGAAGATAAAGGAAAGAGCACCAGGGTGCCCGAATATAGGTGCATCATCAAAGACAAACCCTCGGGCTATGAAAGGCTGGTACGTAATGTTATTTCCTTTTGATTTTAGTATTACGGGTCAATATTTTAGATAATAATCGTTTGATTGTTATTGCCTAAAAACAGAAAAAAAAGGTTTTCATTTTTGTCGAAGAATTTAGCTGGGTGCATCAATGCGTGAGTGCCTCCAACGAGTGAGCATAAAGACCTCATTTACAACAACGATAATGAAGACTATGCTATCAAGTTTGGAGAGAAATCTGCGAATAAGCCGAAGAGGGTAACATCAAAGCACAGTAAAAGATCTCGCGGTTCAATGATTGCTTCTCCTGAAGCAAAATGTCCCTGAGGGTGAATCCAATACCGCTGATGCTGAAAGAATGTTAGCCCCTGGTGCTCGCGCTCCTCGTACCAAAACCAAAAGAGTTAGAAATTAGATTGTGGTTGTTAACTTGATGGATATTATTATAATGTTTAACATTACTGGTTTTAATGTCTAACATTTGAAAGGATTTCTTTTCTTATTGTGAGTTATCAAATGAATTGCAATCGATTTTTTTTTAACAAATTATTTTCTTCAAATTTTACATTATAATCGGTAGTTAAGTGGTTTGAAACAACTACCGATTGTGTATATTCATCAAAAATCGGTAGATAACAAACTACCGATTGTGTTAGCTTAATAAAATCGGTAGATAAATATCTACCGATTGTATTTACCCCAGGAACTGCCTGTTCCTGGCCACTTTTTTTATGATAATCGGTAGTTTAAGAATTTCTTAAACTACCGATTATGCTTGTACAGAATGTTAAATTTTTTTAAAAAAAATCGAATTCCAATTTGGGGCTACTTATGATAATCGGTAGTTTAAGAATTTCTTAAACTACCGATTATGCTTGTACAAAATGTTAAATTTTTTTAAAAGAATTCGAATTCCAATTTGGGGCTACTTATGATAATCGGTAGTTTAAGAATTTCTTAAACTACCGATTATGCTTGTACAAAATGTCGATTTTTTTTTAAAAAAATCGATTTCCAATTTGGGGCTACTTATGATAATCGGTAGTTTAAGAATTTCTTAAACTACCGATTATGCTTGTAAAAAATGTTGAATTTTTTTTAAAAAAAATCGATTTCCAATTTGGGGATACTTATGATAATCGAAAATTTAAGACTTTCTTAACTACCGATTATGCTTCTACAAAATGTTAAAATTTCTTTAAAAAATCGATTTCCAATTTGGGACTACTTATGATAATCTGTAGTTTATGAATTTCTTAAACTACCGATTATGCTTGTACAAAATGTTGAATTTTTTTTAAAAAATTCGAATTCCAATTTGGGGCTGCTTATTATAATCGGTAGTTTAAGAATTTCTTAAACTACCTATTATGCTTGTACAAAATGTTAAAATTTTTTTAAAAATTTCGAATTCCAATTTGGGGCTACTTATGATAATCGGTAGTTTAAGAATTTATAAACTACCGATTGTGCTTGTACAGAATGTTGAAATTTTTTAAAAAATTTTGATTTCCAATTTGGGGCTACTTATTAGAATCGGTAGGTAATGGTGATCCCAAAACCTCCGATTGTTAATATTAGTTCAAAAGTAGTGTACATATTTTATGTACACTCTTGTTACACCAGCCCTCAACAACTTTTTTTTTTGAAAAAAAGAGCCGTTAAGACTCTAATCTATATAAGGAGGGTGACCTATTCTCATTTATAAACCTCCAATACTTTTAACTCTTCAACATCGAAGAAATAACCGTATAGATTAATGGCTCAACCGGTAGAGGAAGATTTATCGTTATGTAGGCGCTATGTGCAATTCTATCTGAAGAGAGGAGAAGAACGTATGCAAAATGGTGTAATGAGTATGAGTTATTTGGATAGTGTAATCGAACATTTTTGTGTTGACACCAGGAACCCCAATAACCGTAATAATGTTGATCTTTTTTGTCGATTTTCATTCTATAGGTAGAGAAGTTGATCCATTTGTGAATTTAACTTATCTTGTCAATCGATATCGTTTGCGGGGTGAAGCTAATGATGAAGTTATAGCGAGATATCTCGAGGAATGGCGATGATGGAAACGATCAAATTACCATTACGAAGCTCATTTCAATATCATTAAGGTGATGGACAGATTCAACCTGTTTAAGGTTCGTCCACGCCGTTAAAGCAGAAAGGAATTTTTCAAGACAGTGTAAAATAATAATTAATATAATAATAGTGTAAAACGACAGGTTTAATGAATAATATGTAGTAAGTTTATTTGAACAAGTTTTTCTTCGGATGTTGAAATAGTATTACGAAGTTAGATGTTAAGTAAAATCGGCATAATCGGTAGACAATAATGTTCCTAAACTACCGATTACGTACAATCGGTAGTTATTAAATTCTCGTGCTAACGATTATCCACAATCGGTAGTTTTTTATGTTCACTAACTACCGATTGTTAATAGTAGTTCGAACTTAGTGTACATATTTTCTGTACACTCTTGTTACACCAGGCCTCAACGGGTTTTTTTTCTTGAAAAAAAGAGCCGTTAAGACTTTAATATATACAAGGAGGGTGACCTCTTCTCATTTATGCACCTCCAATATATTTTAACTCTCCAACTTCGAAGAAATAAACGTATAGATTAATGGATCAACCTATTCTCAACTAAAAAAACCTCATTTTCCATTTCTTTTCCTCTACCGATTCTTCTACTCCCTTTACTCTCATTCTCCATTGAAAATGTCTCCAAAATCTTTACCTAAACAATCAAAGAAAGGAAAGGAAAAGATGGTGATAGAGGAGTTCAAAACCATTGAAATCAATTCGTCAACCGATTCCGAGGCAGATATCTATGTTTTTGATCCTCGACTCTTTATCAGGGAGAAAGACTTCTCAGGTATAAACCCATACTACAATGAAGCTGGAGAGTACATAGGTCCACTTCAGGCTGATCCTAAGGGGAACGAGAAGAAGAAGAAGAAGCAGGTTGAAACTAGGACCAAGTCGAGAGTAACAAGGAGTAGAAGAATTTCATGAGAATTTCTATGATGTGTTTTGTTTCGTTTTGTTCGAATGTTTTTAGTTTTTTTGAACAAGTTTAATGAACAATATGTAGTAAGTTTATTTGAACAAGTTTTTCTTCGGATGTTGAAATAGTATTACGAAGTTAGATGTCAAGTAAAATCGGCATATTCGGTAGATAACTATGTTTCTAAACTACCAATTACATACAATCGGTAGTTATTAAATTCTCGTGCTACCGATTATCCACAATCAGTAGTTATTTATGTTCACTAACTACCGATTATGGCAAAAAAAGTCCTGGACAAAAAAACAAGTATAATCGGTAGGTTAAGTTGATCATTAAACTACCGATTACAAAGTTTAAAATTTTAAAGTTTAGTTAAATTCTGGATACAATCGGTAGATATAAATTTTCAATTACTACCTATTATGAAAGATGAAGAGTTAGAAATTTTATAAGGTTTTGAGAAATTCAATTTGGGGCGACACCTATAATCGGTAGTTTAAGTACTCCATTAAACTATCGATTGTACAATCGGTAGGAAAAAAAATCACGAGCCTACCAATTGTACAAAAATATAACTCGAAAAATCAATCTAAAACACTCTCGAATTCTCTTCCAAAACTAACTCAAATAATTTTCTAACACTAACTATAACCAAATTAATTAACTAATTAATCAAAATTAACACTAATTAAGCAAGGGGTGATTAGCCATTATAGAAAATATATGGATAAGGGATGTATTGAGATTACTTCAAAATGACTTTATTTTGTTTTATTAGTCGCCCCTAATTAGTTTTTGGTCGCCCTCAAATTCGCCAGGATTAATAAAAGTTTGATGGACTAAATTATATAAATATTATGATTTGGATGAGCTAAATTATACAAATATAAAGAATAAAATAGGTTAAAATGTAAATATTCAATATTTTATTTTTTTTATTAAGATTTTATCCAAACAAACTTCTTTCTTTATCTTTGTTCTTTTCCTCTTTAGATTTTTTTTTATTAAATGTATTATACATTGCTTCAAATTTACGAAACAAATTACTTTAATGGTTTTCATTTCTTTTCTTTCTAAAGATTTTACATTCTTTTTTAAAAAAATTATATTGTGAAGAGAAAGAAAAGACTATTACTCCCTCCGTTTCACCAAAAATGTTACTATCACTGTTTCATTTTAACCTAAAAATAGACTAAAATAAAAAAATAAAAATAACATTTTTGTTGAAACGGAGATAGTACTATTTAATAACTTCCATTCCCGTATTTTTCTTCATCTTTTATTTTTTTTGTTCTCTGAATCTCTTTTTTCATACTTTCTCCCGATGATTTATTTCTTTTCTACTTGGTAAAAAACCAAAGTCAAATCTATTAAAATCTTATAAAGAAAAGATTCTTGATCAAATAATAAGAAAACACCATTAGATCCTTCACCTATCAATCATTAGATTCTTTAATTAATCTTTGTTACTTGACCTCATATTAGTTTTAATGGAGCTGATCTTAATTTCATTTTTATCAGGACATTTCATTTTCTGATTACTCATTCATCAATTGATGGATGGATCTCTTACGTACATTTCAGGTTCTGGTGACTACTCTTATGGCTGAAACATTGGAATCTTGATTAATTGAAATATGGCATTTTATACATTGAAGATTTTTGGACTTCGAACCAAAAGCTCAGATGAGATTACGGTGATACTTATTTAGAAGCAATAAAACTAGTTTAGATCTTTACGTTGGACGCTTCATTTTTAAGTAATATGATATCGAGCCTAAAAGCATCCACAGTGGGACGATTGGACCAACCGATCAAAGAGTAAAATTGTTACTCTTTACTTTGCCTGAAATGCAACGGTGCAAGAATTTGATCGGGCAGTTGTCTAAGCTAGCGTCTGGAGTTGGGCGCACGACAAGGTATACGTCTGTTGAAACGGACGTACGCCTATGAAAACGCTTGGATGGGGCGGATATTTGATGAACGTTCGATGGGAGCATAACCCAAAAGAACGCCTGGTGATAGACGCACCCCTAGATGCACGCCCCAGAGACAGGCGCTCTCTTAGCCGAACGCCTAATGGGGAAGAATCATAGCCAAACTCTCGGTCATTTTTCTACACGTGCAACTGGTATGTGTTTCAGCTGAGACGGGCGCACGCTTAGACATCCGCTTGAATCATCAGGCGCTTCCATAGCCGAACGCGCGTCTCACCAGGCGGAGGGCTGGGTGAGCGCCTGATGGGGCGGACCAATACATTCCCACACAACTCTCTTATCCCACTCTACAATTTCGTTTTCTCTTGAAGACTTCACAAACAAAAACAACACACTCCAATCCATCTGCCTACCACTCAACCCATTTCTCCTTCCAAATCAAAGCTCAACCTCTTTTCAAATTTGCAAAAACTTGGCAGATTTGGTACCAAGTTGTTGGTTAATTTGAGTTAGGTTGTGGTTAATTTTATGATTAATTGACTTGAATGTCTTTGAAATTTGGGAATTAAGAATGTTTATGTTTTATAATGAATGTTTATGGAATTATAGAATTAGGGAATTATGATGATTCTTTGTACAATTGATGATTTGATTAGTAGTGGACTATTTTGTGAATCATGAATTTTGTAATTTGGAGGATTTATGTATGTTTGTACATTTGATTACCCAATTAGATAATAACTTTTGTAATGATGAATTTTATGTTTTTGTGGATTTATGGATTAATGTAGAGTTTTATATTTGTGCATTGTGAGGATTACTCTTGATTTTGAAACTTGTATGTACTGTTTGCACAGAGGTTGAGCAATGTCACGTCGAGACTCGTTGGTCGAAAAAAGAGGAACAAGAAAGCTAAAACTGTTGAGGATCCAGAAGAAGACCCTAGTACTGAAGAAATGGTCGATGTTCCCGGGTTGGCGAACTATAATATTGTGGAAGATGCTCAGGGTCACGCATCGACGAATATTACATATTCAACCGATTCAAAATTCAAGTATTTACATCATGGTTCCCTCAAATAGGTCATTCAGACCTATGCAGGTATTACTAAACACATCCCTGGGGTTAAATACATTATTGAAAAGGCAGGATAGGACCGTTTATTGACCATGGATGTAGTAGATTCGTCACATGCATTGGTTGACTACATTGTTGAGAATTTTTGGGATACCACAAACACTTTTCACTTCTACTTTGGTGAGATTGGGTTCACACCGCTTGATTGGGTCATGTTGACAGGATTAAGTATTGGTATTGGTAGTGGTATTCCGTATGACTCGGCGAAGTACCAATTTGAATATGTCCGGGCGGATATTTTTCCAGAAATTAAAGATAATGAAGTTTGTTAAAGAGAACATATTCCCAACCAATGGGTTTCAGATGCAATTACGGTGCATTTTTCAGCACATATTTTGAGCCAGGAACGTTGGTTGCGGCTAACGATGATAGCATACTTGCTGAGAGGGTGACCAGAGCCTTTTGTATGTATGTTTTGGGAAAATTTTTCTTTTCCAATGCAAAAAACTATATTGATGCTGGATGGTTATCTGCTTTTGAGGATCTAAATACAGTTGCCAATTATGACTGGGGTAGTGCTGCTTTTGCGAAATTATATTCCGGTCTCGCCGCATCTGGCAGGGGACAAAAGTCACTAGCCGGACCCTTCCAAATATTAGAGGTAAATTTTTTAGTCTTATTTATATTTCTTTTAAGTGTTTATTTGTTTCTAATTTATTTATTTCGTTGGTTGTCTTCACATTCTAGTTTTGTGGGTACGAATATCTGGGCATATGTTGACCAAAGAACCCAACGAGTGAAAATGAAGCAGTGTGGCCTAGAAGTTCTCGGTGGAAGGGTACAAGAAGGAAGAGTATTGATATTGTTCGGTCAAGGACTTCTCTTAATCAGTTGACTGTAGACGATGTGACCTGGCAATCGTGGGATTCCGCCTTCTTTGTCCTTGAAACTGATATTGGACGGAAAGCAACAGAGCTCTCAGAGAAAAGGGTTATATTCACTTGGCTATGCACTGTGAGTTGATAATTTATTTTGATAGGATTGTTTTTTATAGAATTTTGGTTAGTTGATTGGTTTATTTGTTGATAATTATTTTCTTTTCACAGAATAATGTGTATCTCGGAGAACGGTGTTGGAGACAATACCATGAAACATGGGGCGTTCCCAGCAACCCGCCTACTCGTATTAGCAACCTGAACAATGACGAAGCTAACGAGCTGACGGAAAACGAAGTGGTCCCTGCAAAACAATTAGTGCATGTTGTTACGTATGGTTTGTATATGGAGTATTGGCGACATGTAACTAACTTGCATAAATATGCCACCAAAGTCGATTGGGAGGTTGAAACATATGGGTATGATGGTGACCGTATTAAACACAACATCCAAGAACCTGATGAACATGTATCAATTCCGCCTCAACAACAATTATCATACGTAAGTATACAACAAACCAGGGGTTTTTTTTTTTGAGTATTTAAAAATGAGTGAGAATGTGATTTAATTTTTTTTTCATAACAGGTCGAAGCTTATGGTTTGGTTCAAGAATATGCTGATTTTACGCAAGAGTTGCATAATTTTACGTTAAATGAAACGAATGAGAGGATAAAGTTTATCATGGCAAAAGACGAAGAAATACGGGGTCAACAAACTCACATCAACAATTTAGAGTTGCAACTGGCCCATTTTCGTCAACAACAACCACCCATTAGGTTTGGCACTTTTTCTCAAACTTTTCCACCACAAATTTGTAATACCATGGGTCAAGGATCATCATCAACAATGCAATCAAGTAACTACACATCCAGATCATCTTTTCCTCCATTTATGCCCCCGCACTCGGCATTCGGGAATCAAGATACAGATGGGTAGTCTTTCATTTGCGTTGAATTGTCAGTTGAAAAGATATTTTTTTTCTTTGATATATTTTTTGTCAGATTTGGATTGTCATCTCAAAAGACTTTTCTTACATTTGCGTTGTCTTTTACCTGCTTTGTGTTGTCATCTCCAAAGATATTTTTAATCTTTTCTTTGTCCTTTATATATGTTTTGTGTTGTCATTTTAAAAAGATATTAATTTTTCCTTTGTCGTTTTTTCTGTTTGGTCTTGTCTTCTAAACCGAAACTTCTTATGTTTGATGCGTCTATTCACCCCATTTGCCTCAACTCAGTTAATTTTTAAAATACCAAGAGTGTTTGGTCATATCAAAACCCAAAGATTTATCTTAATATGCCTATAAATTGAACACTCGATTCTCCAAGTATACAAACCAAAACTACAAACATAACCAACCAATGACATATTATGAGAATAATAATCACTATTATGCTTCTTGTTCTTCTATTCCTCCTCCTCCTTCTTATTCTTCTTCTTCATAATCTAATGATGATGATAATAATAGTTTGTACTCATCAGACGAAGATTTGGCTGCATTGATCCAAAATAACCAAGCAGTCACTTTAGGTTTGATCATTTCAACTATGAACTGGCCATATACTCGTATCCAAATACCAAGAGAATGTGAGGCCGGTGCAAAACTTCTCTGGAAAGATTACTTTTGCAGAAACCCTACGTTTCCACCTAATGTTTTTCGTCGAAGATTTAGAATGCGGCGAGAATTGTTCAACCGTATTTTGGGAGATGTCGTATCAGTAAATAATTATTTTGCTCAAAAAAGAGATGTTGTTGGAATTCCTGGACTAACTCCTTATCAGAAAGTTACAGCAGCAATACGAATGTTAGATTATGGATGTGGGGCCGATGCAATAGATGAGTACTTACGGATTGGAGAAACCACTGTTTTGGAAGCAACTCGTAGGTTTTGTAAGACGATTGTGCATTTGTATGAGAAAAAATATTTATGCACACCAACTGAGCGTGATGTTAAACTGCTTCTTAATGAGAACAAGGATAGGGGATTTCCAGGGATGCTGGGTAGTGTAGATTGCATGCATTGTAAATAGGATAAATGCCCATCGGCGGAATCAAGTGCTCACACTGCGTACAAAGGGAGTGAAAGTATTGTGATGGAGGCAGTGTTGTCATATGATCTCTGGTTTTGGCATGCATTTTTAGGTATGCCTGTTTCTAACAATGATATTAATATGATGAACCGTTCTTATTTTTAAAAAAGCTTATCAACGGGAAAGCACTCCCTGTGAACTTTGTTGTAAACGGACATCAATATGATATGGGATATTATCTTGGTGATGGAATATACCCAGAGATTGCTACTATTGTGATGTCTATTAAACATCCAGATTCCCGGAAGAAACATATTTTTTCAGCAATGCAAGAGGGTTGCCGAAAAGATGTAGAACGAGGCTTTGGTGTACTGCAAAATTAATTTTTCATCGTCAAGCAACCTGCAAGAATGCGGAATCCAGACGTACTTGCATATATCATGAAAATTGTTATCATTTTACATAATATGATAGTGGAGGATGAGTGTTTACCCGGTGATTGTCCACATGAATATGATCAACGCGACAACCATGCACTGGTAAATATTTCGAGACGAAATACTTCTGAACTTTCGAGAATGAGAGTTGAGCAACGCCGACATGCAGTACACAACAAAGATACACATATTCATTTGCAAAATGACTTGATCACTTATGGTCAGATTTTGGTGAGGAATAACAATTTCTAAATCCTGCGGATAGGTTTTGTGGGTATATCTCTTGTAAACCCGCCCGAGACACCACTCGACCGCTAGTGGCACCTAGGGGTTTAAAGGCTTGCTGCACATGCTAAGTGCAGCCGCGATGCCTGCGAAAGTGAGTTTAGGTATACTTTTTAGCTCTTATATAATCAATATGCTTACTACGTTGTAATGAATAAATTAATGGAAGTATCATAAATAACCAATATCACTTATTAAGAACAACAATACATCAGTAGATGTTAACATATCTCATTTTCGCAAGAGTCGCGGTTGTACTAAGCATGTGCAGCATGCCTTTAAACCATTAGGTGGCCCCAACATACGAGTTATGTCTCGTGAGGGTTTACAAAGAGATATACCCACAAAACCTATAATCAAACCTTCAACGGGTGGTATGACGCCCTGGATGACGATCTAAACATCTTCGAAGAACAATCAACACCAAAGGGTTGTATTTTTCCATCATCCTTAGGATCTCGAAATGAGGTTGGTACATGAAATCTGAACCTTTCCATCTTCTCCATTCCTCCAGAGATCTGGCAACAACTTCATCATCAGTTTCATTCCTAATTCTTCTTTGATTCACCTTAGCGGTTAAAGTTGAAAAATATAGTACTTCCCTACCTATTTCCTAAAATCGACAAAAAAGACCTGCTTTGTTCTGGTTATTGGGGTTACCGGTTTCATTACAAAAGTTAGCATGGATATTTTCTAACCATTCCATGCTCATTGAATCATTCATCCGACGTTCATGACCCCTTGCTGGATAATATAATACTATGTTTCGACAAAGGGATAAATCTTCCTCTATAGTAAATTTCTCTACATTAATACTAAAATTTTCGTAGGCCATAATTATGAAAAGGAGGGATAACAATAATATTTGTATTAGGTTATTTGAAATGTGAAAGGTGTGGTTTCGAAATGGGAACGAAAGGGTATAAATTCATTTATAGGTATATCAAAATACAAACCAAAATATAGTCGTTGATCAACGGTAACAAATCTCAACGGCTATTTGTATAGACGCTCGCTTACGCGCACGCCCCATACACAGTCGCTCTCGTACGCGTACGCACACTAAAGGCGTTAATCCAGCCGAACTCCCAACACAGGCGTTAATCCAGACGAACGCTTGTTACCAGGCATGCTTCTGGCGTTACGCCTGCTGGGGCGTCCTCTTGGGTGCACGCCTGATGGGGCGGACTTCTGGTTCATGCCGGTCTAATGAAACGCACGTCTAGATAAACGCCTGGCACCAGACGGAGAGCCAGTGTAACGCCTAGCAAGGGGCGCAGTTCTAGGTTAACGTTCCACTATATTTTGGTTTGGTCCAGTTTTGGGATCATATTTGATCCTAAACAGTAAAAATTCCGGAACAAACACCAAATATACTCGCCCCACTACGATTGGTTTTGGACGGACCAAAGACCAAATTTGGGTTTGGTCCGTTATTTGCTCGCCCCACTGTGGGTGCTCTAAAAGAATAGGTCCTCTTTTTTACTCAGAAAGTAGGTTGATTCATTAATTTGGGCATGAAAATCTTTTCATCTAATGAATCAAAAGAAACAAGAAAATAAAATAAACAAAAGAGAATAAAAAACAGAGAGAAGAGGAAGCCCGTAAACTTACAATGATTATTCTCCTAAGTAGTTAAAATTAAAATAAATAAATAATTGAAAATATAAATTGTTGCCAATTCCCACGACTGAAAATAGGAAGGTGAGAAATATACCCTAATTTTTTTTCCTTAAACCCCGTAGATTTATTCCTTGCGTAAATTCTAATTAAAGATCAAAGCAGATAAGAAATGTTGTTTGATAATCTCTAAAAGAGATTTTTAAATCACAAGGATGATTAACGTACAACCTATTTGTGTTTATTTTGATTATTAATATAAAATTAATAATATAATACGAAAAATAAAGGTAGAACAAGACATCAGGGTTATGTTAATGTGGAAAACTGCAAAGCAGAAGATCCCCAGGACCCCGTACAATTTAAACATGCACTACATATACTGGCCCGATATTATAATTTCGATCTAGAATTTAGTTGACATTGAATAATCCCTTCAAGTGATGGTACATAATTTATATGTCTTGATTTCATTTCTATACTTGTTTTAATTATATTTTTTGCATTTTACCTTGTATTCCTCTTGTTTTCTATTTTAATTCTCATGTTATGACGATCCAACCAAAAGACGTGGAAATGGCTTTAAAAGTACACGTAAAATTCTACAAGTGAAGAAAATTAAATACAAATAGTAACTCATCCAAATCCATGGGTTCTTATCATCGTATTGAAGATAATTGAAATACGAAGCCAATGCAAAAAGATTGAGGTCATTTCGAATTTCAGACGAAGAAGTTATGAGCAAAATAGTTAAACCAACTTGGATTTGGTTTCTGATGGGCCTTGTTGGGCCTACGTGAAGAGAAAAAAAGGGATGCGTTTTAGGCTTGCCTTTGACGTGAAAATTGGGGGTTTTGTTGGTTTTTGAGGAGGTTAAGTCTCCTAGTTGGATAAGTATCAAAAGGAGGTGGAAGAGTTTAAGAAGGTTAGGTTTCCTAGTTAGATAGACATCAAGGGGAGGTTACCAAAACCTATATAAAGAGGATTCTAGATACATTTTTCTACATAACTTCTCCATAGAAAAAGTGAGCAAATTTTGGTTTACCCCTTTAAAGGGGGGTACTAGGATATTTTTTCTTCTTTTCTTCTATATTTTTCATGGGTTTTAGTAAACCATGAGTAGATGATTCTTCTACTGGTTGGAGATGTAATCGGAAGTTCTAAACATAGGAATCAATCTGGCTCGTTAGTTTTAATTTTTATTATCTCTTTTTATCGTTCATGGTTTACTACGTATAACAATTATGTGATTGTGTTCATGTAGTATGATTTGGTCGTTTGGGAATGTTTAAAATCACGAATCAAATGTCCTTATTAACTTATTTATAGCTAATTATGAATTTTAGGTCATTTTATCAAGAACCATGATAACTATTAGTAATTCGTGATCACTAGCGGTGAGAATCATGAAGGAAGTCACAAGGAAAGCTTGTACTAGGTTGAATGTGCCACAAATGTGTGATATATTGCCTATGAATAACTCGTTTCACATATATTAATGCTTTCCCCAAGTTGAATCTCTCAGCGATTAGCACTTGGTTATTTGGTGGAAAAGAATTCAGATATTAGTGATTGCAGTAAATGTTGACATATGGAGGTGTACGAAGTTTTACACTGAGTGGGGATACTTTAGGGTTATTGGTATGAAAAGAGAGTGGATGTTGATTCTACTCGATTGATGAACATGTTTGGTGATGGAAGATGGAACCTCTAACCAGTATTTTCTATTTTTGTTCACAACCTTTATTCACTTTTGTTTTGTTTTGGTTTAGTTTAGCTTAGAAACTCAACAACCCCCCTGGTTACCTAAGAAGTTGGAAGCAAACAACAATTTCATGTTCTCTGTGGGAACAAATCCCTACTTGCTACTCTATTCCTTATTGTATAAAGTATTGTAATTATTTTGGTCGGCAACTGACAACCCTTCACCAAGCCACTCTGATGTTGTTGTGCCCATACGTCTCCTGACTCCCACAGGAACCTATATAATGGATTACCCTAGATGACGTTATTTACAAAGCCTAGGACTTTCTCTACAGTCATTCGTGAAGACTAGCGTTAACCCGCCTCAAAGAGGATGCTTGGTGATTGTAAATCAAGGTGACATTCCTTTGATTTAGACAAATCTAAATCACAAGATTAGGGTTTCCACTCCTCAAAACTTATAAAAATACCCAATAAATATATCTCACAAGCGTATCAAACTAAATCTTTGCTAAGATGACTTCTTGTGAAACTTGAAAAATGGATTTCAATAGATAAGAGTTATACGCGGTCGAGTTCGAAGTTTCTCTCAGATTTAGGTTTTATAAATAATTCTTCAATGGCCTTATAGCAGAAGGGAAAAACCTTGGAATGGACAAGATTTATAAACAAATCAAATCGAGATACAGGTTACGAAACAATATAAGAGAAGACAAGTAAAATTGTGCTTCATCACGAATACCAAGTGAAATCTTTCAAAGTCTTACCGTAGTTCTCGAAGAAACCTTAGGTGTTAAAGGATAAACTTTGAAACAAGATCATATACAACGTGTAAGGATTCAATTTTCGGTATCACTGATGTCTCCAATATATAGTGATCAATCAAAGCTAGATTGCTTAAGATGTACGCAATGAATTCTTACAACTTAAGTTATATCTCAAACTGCTAAGTTTAGGTTTTTTTGAAAGGTAATGAGAACCCGTTTCTTTAGTTAGAACTTGACTTGCGTTTGAGGTTCTTTACATAGTTTGAATTAATATACATATTTAGCGTCTAGTAAATTCCATAGGATAATTACTTCCAAAGATAACTTCAAACTACCAATAATAGACAGTATGCACACTTTAAGGCAACTGGCTAAAATGAAATCCTAACTTGGTTTACAAGTTAGATCAACTCTTAGAAAGAACTAAAACATTTTTGCAAAGAAATTAACTAGGAACTAGCAATTTATAAGCGTGTGAAAAATTTGCCTTGAATAACAAGACGAAGGAATTGACTAAAACCGAACTTGTTGGGTCAACCCATTTAAGTTCACGAACTCAAGTTAGGGTTGCAAACTCAAATAATTGGGTTCGCGAATTCCACTAAGTTTTTGGGATCCAAAACCATTCTCTCTCACCTAGGTTTGCGAACTAAAAATATTAGGTTTTCGAACTTAAACAAGTTTTTGGGTTCAAGGACCTTTCTGTCTCCTTTAGGTTCACGAGCTCAAAAATTAGGTTAGCAAACTCAAGAAAAATCGAAGTTTGGGAATCTTTCTCTCTCTTATGGGTTTGTGAACTCAATAACGACGCTCGCGAACTCATCGGTGAATGTAAAATTAAAATTTCAAGAAGAGTTCTTGAATAAGTTAGCAAACTTAGCAACTAGGTTTGCGAACCTATATGTTCAAAATTCATGAGAGAATACTTACTTGATTCTAGTTTCGAGAAGTAATTAGCAAGAAAATATCATCGAACCATCACTAGACATTTATCCGTGAATCTAATCTGTGATGAACACCTTCTTTGTAAATTCATTAATACTAAAATCTAAGACTTTGCTACGATAGATAGATAGAAGGGATAAGAGTCTGAAAGGAAAATCCATCTTCCTTATTAACCTTTGATAAATTTCTTCAAATGATGTCTTCAAGTGATCTTCAATCTTTAATCTTCAAAAGTAACTTGGATGTTCCTAAGAACCTACTACCTAATCTAATATAGACTGAAGCAGACTTTAATAGGCTATAAATCAAGAAATAGTTTGGCATCTAAATTTGAAAGCAAACTTGACATACCAACACCTATATATTCAACCGAGCATTCACTCTAACAATGACCAATAGGGAAGGCTGGAATGTGTAACCCGATTTTAGTGAAGTGCACAAACTTGCACTCATTATTTTTATTAGTAAAATAAGAAAATAAAAAATTTGACAAGAGAACTAAAATGAAGAAACTATATAGGCATTTTTGGGTTATTCTGTGAAAAAGATAATTTAGAACTACCTAATTTTATATAATAATATTGATAATCTATCCATATTTTTTTTCCAATTAATCTTTTTGTTAGAACATAATTGTGTGATTACTACCTCACATAATTAAGAATTCTTGACTAATGATATTACTTATTTACCACCGATTTAAAACTTAAATATTTGATATCTTGATTTACATAACTTGGGTTCTCATTTATTTATTTTTTCAAATTTATTAAGGAGATATTGATTTATTACTTGCTCCGTCAATTAAAATTTTGATACTGTTAGAGAAATACATAGAGAGGGTAAAATTTAACGATTCAGACTAACCCATTAAAGATTCTCCTATACATAAATGTGTCTCCAATGGGCGTCCAAATCACCAGCCCCAAAGGAAATACATAAAGAGTAACGAAAATTACATATAAGAAATTAAATTAAGCAAATAAAATTATTGACTAAAGAAATAAAATTACATTTATAATTTTTCAAAAACATAGAAATTTTCATTCTCCTTCGGTACCCAATAAGTTGTCTTCTAATGTTGACAAGATATATGTCGCCACAATAAAAATTATGGAAAATTAACATCTCCACTCGTGATAAAAGTGCTCTTTTATCACGAATGATAAAAATATCACGATGGCTTATACGGGATAAGGAATTCATGCTTTTGATAATTGAGAATGATTGTTTAGCCTTTTCCACAATCAAGGATTTATAAAATGAAAATTATATCTTCAAAAAAATACAAATAGTTAAATCATGATTTATAAAAACTGACCAAGATAATACATAACCAACAATGATTTTAACGTCGTATTGTTTCATAAGAACTATCATTTCTTATGATGAGAATAACTACTCATGTAGATTGGCCTAAAAACTAATATTATACTACTTAAATATCAGTACTAGTATGATAATAGGAAATACTAGTATAAACCAGTACTAGTACTAGTACAGTATGAAAGGGAAAGAGGGGTTTACCTGGGACCGCACTTGGTGTCGTGAAGCAGGATTGAGAATAGGAAATGAGTTCAATAACATATAAAACGTTTTACTTATAGATCGTAAAATATATTTTCAAAATGTACCAAAATAACAAATTGTATCCATGCTTCAAATAAATTAGACAATACCATGATAGGACCGAACGAGAACTTACCAATGATAACAAAAAATTGTCCCGCAAGTGATCATATAAAACAAATTTAGCACAAACATAACAAACTTAAGTTATTTGAAACCAGAAAACAGTTGTTCCATAGAATCACAAGTGGTCCGTGATATCTCTACCTGAGAATGGGTACCGTCAACACAGTACCCACCTGAGAGTACTCCAGTTCAAAAATTCGGATAAATTAAGACTTTAATCAGAAATCCAAGAATTGAAACTGATTTCAAACGACAAGGATACGAATTCTGAAGATTTGGATAATGGGTTTTATTTGTAAATGTCTAAAATCTAAATTTGTTATACTCGCAAATAAGATTAACATCTTATAACAAAAGCGGAAAAGAGATTTAAAAATAAAACAAACAAACAGAGAAAAAGAAATAATATCAGATCTTATTCTAAAGAAGAGAATGTAAACTAGGGATATTTGAAGAAGAGAAACCATATTTAAGAGAACCAAAGATAGCCCTCAAAATTTCTATTTAAAAATTCAATAATGATTTTTTACAATAAAAATTATTCTCAACAGGACAAAGAGATTGGATAACAGAAAAAAAGAAAAGAGAAACAACATCTTTAAGATGACTGACGAGTAGAGTAGCAAGTAGGGATTCATTCCCAAACAGAGTAAGGAATTGTTGTTTGCTTTCGACTTCTTAGGTAACTAGGTGGGTTGTTGAGTTTCTAAGCTAAATTAACTGTATTAAAATCAAAGTGAATAAAGATTGTGAACAAAAATAGAAACTCTCTTTTCATACCAATAACCCTAAAGTATCCCCACTCAGTGTAATACTTCGGTACGCATCCATATGTCAACATATACTGCAATCGCTAATATCTGGTTTCTTTTCCACCAAATAACCTAGTACTTATCGCTAAGAGATTCAAATTGGGGAAACCATTAATATCTGTGAGACGAGTTATTCACAGGCAATATATCGCACAATCGCAGTAATATCAACCTAGGTCAAGCTTTACTTGTGACTTCCTTTACGATTCGCACTGCTGGTGATCATAAACTACTACTAGTTAATAGGGTTCTTAATACCTAAGATTCCTAGTTATCTTTAGATAAGTTATTAATGATATTTAATTCACGATTTTAAACATACCCAAACAACCAAATCATATTACATGAATACAATCATATAATTGTTATACTTAGTAAACCATAAACGATAAAAAAAAATAACAAAAAAAAAAACTAACCAGAAAGATTGATTCTCTTGTTTAGAACTTCCGACTACATCTTCAACCAATAGAAGAATCAGCTACTCATAGGTTTACTAAAACGGTAAAACCTATGGAAAATAAACAAGAAAAGAATAAATGGGAAGAAGAAGAAGAGAAAATATCCTACTTCCCCCTTTAAAGTGGTAAACCAAAATTTTCTCTCTTTTATGTGGAGAAATTGTAAAGAAAATTGTATCTAGGCTCCCCTTTATATAGGCTATGGTAACTTCCTCTTCATGTCTATCCAACTAGGAAACCTAACCTCATCAAACTCTTCCACCTCCTTTTGATCCTTTTCCAACTAGGAGACTTAACCTCCTCAAATAATAATACCTCATCTTAATCCCTATCCAGTTAGGACACTTAAACTCCCCAAAATCCAACAAAAATTATATTTTCACGTCCAAGGGAAGCCTATAACGCATCTCTTCTTTTCCTTTCCGTGCAAGCCCAAAAAAGGCCCAACAAAAACCAAATTCAAGTGTATTTAACTATTTTGCTCATAACTTTTTCATACAAACTCGGAATTGCCTCATTCTTTTTGCGTTTGCTTCGTACTTAAATTATTTTGAAGATAATGATAAAAATATTAGACTTGGACGAGATAAAATTGGTCTTCGGTCCTTCTCCATTAGTAGACTTCACTTCCTAAACACTTTTATAGCCATTTCCATTACTTTTGGTTGATTCGTACTAACATGAAAAACAAAATAGAAAACAAGAGTAATACAAGGTGCAATACAAAAAATATAACTAAAATAAGCATAAATTTGACACTCAAAACATGGAGATTATGCACCTATCATTGACGTTGTGACTTGGAGATGTGGCAAGGAAATTGACGTTGTGCTCTTAAGGACCAGGCAAGGTGAGGAGTCTGGCGTCGTGCTCTTAGAGACGAAGGCTGGATCTAGGGACGCGAAGGATGGAGCTATCAGAGCTAAGGAGCGAATGCAGGAGCGATTGGGGTTTGGCGCTGGGACGTGCGCAGAAGTCTGGCACTAGGCAGTTCCAGCGCCGTAGATTATATATGTGAAGGTTTGGCGCTGGACAATTCCAACATCGCGCATGTTAGGTCTTAGCGCTGGGACTAGCCAAACGGCTTGCATGCATGTTTTATATTTCTGATATTAAAGAAATAAATTTATAAATTCGATATTTCTGATATGAGATAAAAATTAATTTATAATTTTTATCTTTATCAAAATCTTATGATCCACTTTAATAAAAAAATGATACTTATGCATCTGGTTTTAAATAATATGTATATAATATTCCGTAGTCAACGCTAACTTGATGGAATACGCAGTTACATTGATTAGATGTAACTCAAACCACATGATTTAATATGAGAAAAAGTAAAAGTAGTAGTATACCAAACATCCATCAATTGAGAAAAAAGAGTATCACAACACAAAGATGTGAAAGTGGAACCCTAAAAAATTAAAGTTGGTATTACTGTCCATTTAAACCTCTCTTCTTCCCGTTGACAATTATATGCATAATCCATTGTGGGCATTGATTAAAAAACTCAAACTTTTTTCCATCTTTTCCCACTTGCGTTTTTCTCTTGTCAAATCTTTCATCCCATCAAACCATCAACTAACTATATTGTGTTACACTTTGTCTTTTTAGAATTACTTTCCCCACTTTGTGAGATAATAAGAGAAAGAGAAAGCGAGAGAAAAACAAGGAGAAGAAAGTATCCGTTGTTAATCATCATCTTCAATTATATGTCATGTCTGTGAGATATATATGTACTTACCCTAACTGTTGAAACCTTCTGTTCCTTTGTTTTCTGTCTAATCCCACCAGTATTCCAAAGAATGTGGGTCTCATCTCAACTCATGGGTCTGCTCCCAACCCTATCTATCTCTCTCCTTTCCTCTTCTCTTCCTTTTTCTTTCTCCTACAGTGCAGTCTAGATACAGTTCATGATCATCAAGTAAATTATCAACAAAAAAACAAATAAGTGCAGAATCTGTTCATTCACATAATCAAACTTAAACTGGGTAAAAGGGTTTATAAGCAGACCTTGAAATGAAAAAAGCACCACAAATAAAACCCAGCAATGTATTTGTTGCGTTTAGTGGGTGTAGTGTGTTATATTTCATGGTCTAGTTATAAACCCCTCTTACTAGTAGGTTCTTGACTAAAACAGTCGTTGTTGCTGTTGCTATTTCCTGTCCAATCAAATAAACTGAATGGATCCAAACCCTTATTTTCTCTTTTCCCATCTGATTTATCTCCATTGAATCCTTGTGGTGAGAATAACAAATCTGGCTCCAATACTCCTAAATCGGCAAAGAAATTGTCTGAATGATTTGTTACATCCGGTAATACCGAATCATCGTGATAACTCTCATGAAAACCTTGATCAAGCATCTGATTATCATCTCCATCAACCGTATGATCTATTGATGATGAGTTTTGGTGATGATGATCAATACTAGTCTCTCCCATTTCCTCTTCAATAGATGAAGCCATGAAAAATGAAGATTTAGTATCATTAACTAGTGGTGAATTCTCGTTCATACTGTTTCCATTATGCTCTTGTTTCATCAATAAGTTTGTGAACTTGTTAATTTGAGGTGATGAAGATAGGGAAGACTTTGAACTGCTAATATGGTTCTTCGTTGGTTGAGATCTTGTCGAGCCAGCTAAGGCATTTCTTTGCGTCGGCCAGGGATGATTATGTTCCGATGTGTAGGTTATGACCAACATATTTGGATCAGTTCTACTTCTTTCCACTTGTTTCCTAGCTGAACATCCTTTTGAGCTACTACACCTATAATAACCCCTGTATACATTGAGCAAATACATCACTGGTTATTACGTATACATATTCAACCATGCATATTGATTAATTATAATGCCAAGAAATGATAATCTACAACAAACCAAGGTAATACTGCAACATTTGCTACCTTGGAAAAGGAGAACCTTTGATGGGTTTTTGGCCATATTTTCTCCAAGCCCATAAATCTGAAGGAACAAGTTCACCGCTAGATCTACTGTTTACAGCTGCTGGTGCTGGGATGCAGACAACCTTCTTTGCTTGACTTTTTCTGCACGTTCGAATTTAGACATCAAACACACAATTATGTTCTTTTTTACAACTCAAGTGTGTACATTATCCAAGAAGAAAATAAAAACGACAAAATGTTGATTTATACGTGACTTTTATGTATTTCGAGAGTACGGAGTTACTTATCATCGAAAATTATTAATTTTCAAGATTCATGATTCATGGTTCAGATATAACGTATTTATTCCTTTAATAAATACGGAGCACACCATGCTTGGCATATTATTGGCACAAATTAATAAAGATTGAGAGTTTACTTTAACTTTCTTCTCTTCTTTTTTTTCTACTATCATTTTCATTTCCCAATTAATCTACAAAACTCATACATAGAACTACACAAAACCTATAATTATTCATGATCATAAGCTAATAGATATAACTACATCAATTAACCCCCAAATGTTACTTTTATTAAGGTAAGAAACCTCAATTTTCTCCATGGATATTAATTCCCACATGGATGCGTTCGAAACCCAAGCTTCATGAGAAGGATACAACCCTAACTTTAATGAATTTAATAAAACGAAAGCCAACCAATGAGATCCGGTTATCATATCCCATGAAAAAATATGTTATTTTGGAGTTATTGCTTAAATCAAGTAACTAATTTCCAAAACCCAAGATTTCTCTTGAATTCTCTTTGTAATGCTGTATTATCTAAATTTTCGATTCTGGGTTTCAACATCATAAAAATTCACCGACTTGGATTATTTAATTTCATAGAAAAGATTAGTAGAAAAAAAAGATACGTTTACTAAAATGTTAAACTTAAATTAATTAGCATGAATTGACCATGATCATCGACCCTTACCTTCTCTTTACACCTGTATGATTATATCGCGGAGATGAGATCTGTATTGAACTATTATTGAGGGAACCACAACCGATAGAAGTATTTATTCCTTTGATCATATCATGAGTAACAATTAATTGAGTTGTAGAATTTAATGATGAATTTTCTCTTGGTGAAGCAGCAGCTGCTGCAACCGATGATGAAGATAAATCGCGAGGGGATGAAGAAATAGGTATCTTTACATTAGGAGAGAGCTGAAGCATCCTTGAGAAGACATGACAATTAGGTCTTTTCATCATCCCTTCATCCAAAATCCTTTGAGCAAGAAGATTGCTGCAAACACTATCATTATTATTAGTAGCAGTAGTACTAGTGATCATATCGCCTTCAGAAATATTCATGTTAACTGTTGGATCCACTGAACAAGACGAAGTACTGCTATCGAAGATTCCACCACCAACAACAACTGCTAGGTCTAAATCATGAAGTAACGGATCTCGAGTACAAGAGAAAGGATCGCCAAAATTTTCGATGGGTTCTTCAATCGCGGCTGAGAATTTTATGGGCTCTGTTGGAAACTCCCAACTAGGTGAAGCAGCTGATAACTTATTTTTTCCGGTACTAGTACAGCTGATTCCATCATTCCCCCCACCACAAACTCGAAGTATGTCTGATAAATCACCTTGATGTTTTTCCATATACACTTATTGCAAAAAAACAAACTACACATCAAAAGTTTAAGCTAGCTAATTAATGAACAAAAAACATGACTTTATATATCCATGAAACATGATTGTTTCTGTTACATACTCAAAAGATCAAAACAAAAGCTTGCATGTAATTTAGTTTTTTTTTAAGTGAACCCAAGGTTCAAAACATTGATCTTCTTAATCAAGAGAAAACAAGTCATCAGTTCTTGAAGTCTAAAGAAACAGAGAGAAAAAATACAAATGAGAGAAGAGTTGCAAGAAATGGCGTTTAGTATGATCATATAATGATAAGATATGATATTTCATTTGGACGCTGACTTTTCCATAGAAAACAGCTCTTCTTCTCACGCAACTAATATAATAAAATGCATACAGAAAGATAGAGAAACAAAAAGAAATTCTTTTTAATCTCTCATGGAAGAGATAAAGAGAGAGATAGTTAGGTTAGGCGTTGAGCTGGCTAGCTCAAAATGTAGCATCCAGTGGTTCAAGAATCCTTGTAAATAAATGCACCAATAATCTGAAGTTTAAACTGGACTTCTTTCAACCAGTGGGCCTCTACTCCCTAGTCCTACTCTCTACTGATGACCTTTTAATAAATTAAGAGAAATAAAGAGTTAGAGAAAAATGCGATAGAAAGAGAGAGCGGAAGTGGCGGCAAGCAGCCGCATTTCTCGGGAATACGTTTCCAAAAAACTGTTCTCCTTTTCCAACTTTTATTGCATAAGAGGTTACCGAAAACGGGCCAAGATGTGGGCAAATGAATTTAGTGGTTCATGGTACTAAGAGCATCCACCGTCACGCGATGATACCCATCGATCAAAAATCAAAAAATTTGATCTTTGATCCGTCTTAAAAATAACGGGGTATGATCAAATGAGGGTCTAGGACATCGTTTGAACGTAAACGAAGTATTAAGATATCGTTTGAAAAGACGGACGAGAGACTAATAATTCGCCTGGTACAAGCGAGATTCTGTGCTACCGCCTATAAAAAAACATACAGGCGAAATCCCAACATTTCGCCCACTAACCAAACGAAACATCAGTATTTCGCTGGTCGAAGCGAGGGGCCAAGATGTCGTATATGTATTGTGCGGAAAACTCGTGCGAAGATTGTGCCGGGCGAGATGCAGGGGTGTCGCTGGGACAGAAGCGGAAGCACAAAATCTCGCCTGTGGGACGTGTGGATAACACGTGTGGTAAAATAGGAGGGCGAGAAGTAGGAGTCTCGCTGGGTCTCCTACTCAACGTAGCCATTATACTACCCAACGGTAACATATCAACGGCAACATATTAACAGTCAATTGATTTATGGACTCAGCGACCCTTGCACTCTCGCCCAACTCCAAGCGACACCTTAGCATCTCGCCCAACTCCAAGCGACGCCTTGCACTCTCGCTCGTGTTCAGTAGTTTTGGGTGAAATGTCAGCTATTCGCTTATGTGCATGCGAGTTGCTGGGTTCTCGTCGCAGTAAGCGAAACATTAGTATCCCGCTTGAGTTGACGAAATGTTAACTCTTCGCCCGTGTTTTTAAGCGAAATGTTAGTCCGTCGTTTGTTCACAAGCGAGACAATAAAGTTTTGCTCGACTATAACTTTTACTCGTCGATCAGCGATCACTTTTAATCCTGAACAATGATTTTCATCGATTAAATCCTATATCTAATCGCACGACTGTGGGACGAATTCACCGATCATCGATCAAATTTAATCTTTGATCCCATATTTGATCGACGATTGCAGATGCTCTAAAGGATTCGCTACTTTAAAATGGTTCACCACAGGTGGAAAAAGAGTAAATTTGGGCTCCCATCATTAGCTGTAAAATGTTAAAAATTAAGAAAAAATATTTAGAATTTATAAATATTTAAAAAGAAATTTTTAATGATAACTAGAAGGATTAAATTAGTCGACTTTTGGCTGTATTACAAGATAGCACTTGCTGATTCTTGGAGGTATTACAAGATTGTTTTAGACAACAAATTTATCTCGACACTCTTAAAGCGCCTTAACCTAACGGCAGATGGAGATTAGATACGACATTTAGTGACAGCAGCAGCGAAAGATCCCCCCGCCACGTTAAGAGAAAATTGCAAAGAAGAAGAAATATGGGAAAGATCTGTATCTTGACCAGTAATGCAATTATCTCCAAACTCAACGAAAGCCTGTGAAGCAGAACAAAACTTGTCTCCACAGCTCCCAACTTCTCCTTCAAAGCAGGCAGATGCTCCCCATTTAGACGAGATACCTTCCTTTTTGCTTTTCCGAGATTATTACGGGCATCGGGATAATAGAGAGTCTTGTTTTTCAGTTTCTGGTTCGAAGATTTTGGAGCAGTACAATCCAGAAATGGGCAGTCTTCCGTCTTCTCAGAGCTCGTATCAGCCGCAGATACAACACCAACAATATCAGATTTAGCTTCCAATTTGTATACTCAACAAGAGCAGCAACCACGTCTCAATAAGCGTCTTCAGACTTTTCTACAAAAAACAAAAGAAAAATGGAAAGTTGTTATATTAACAACACTCAAAACCCTAAAGCAACCATTGGAAAATAAAGAATACTTACTAGAGGAAGAAAAAGAACAAGGAGAAAGAGAGCTCGTCATTTCTCAGTGTAAGGCGGAAGACAAGTAAAAGAAGAACGGTGATGAAAAATGAACAACATTTGAAGAATCATTTATAAACCGCTATTTACGTTAAGAAAAGACAATCTTTCCCCCAAGCCGAACAGACGCTTTGTTTCGCCAACAGATAACAACCTTCGGATCAACAACGATTTCGACATCGACAACAACTTTCACATTAGCAACAACCTCAAGATCATCGATGACGTCCACATTGACTGCAGCCTCTGGATCAACAAAATCTTTTATATTAACAACAATTTTTGCATTGACAACAAATTCTACATCAATAACAACTTCCGGATCAACAACGACTTCTGCATTGACAACAGCTTCCGCATTCCACATCGACAACAGTTTCTGCATCAGCAACGACTTTTGCATCGACAATATTTTCCCCATCAGCAACAACCTCCAGATTAACAACGACTTCCGCACAAGAGCTTCTTCATCAGCAACAAACCTCCAAAATGCGAAGACCATCAAAGATTTTATATCAACAGAAGACCTCTCCTGTTTCTTCTGGGTCTATAAAAAAGGGCAAAATGTAGATACTACATATTCCATATGTCTCCTAACAAGCCCACACGAATTTCTTGTAAAGGCATAATCCCAAACCTATCACTAGGAATACTTTAGAACTTTAATTAGCGTAGCTTAACTTCTATACTCCCCGAATTGCATAGGATCAATGAGGTTTGTCCGTTGATCCCTATAAATAGAGAACACATGTCTCCAATTGTGAGGGTATAAATTCCAAATTACGCGTGGTCCAGTACTATGGAAGGAGCATAAGATTATAATAAAATGAGGAACACTGAAACAAAGCCTTATAAGAAGTACTGAAACAGACAGCTTTGTTGCATGATCGACAGTAAGCTGCGGGAAAGTGGTATACTGCACAAAACAGATAGCTTTGCTGCTTCGTTGACACATAAGTTGCGGGAAAACCTGACACAATACAGGAAACTGATAAACATTGATGAATGAGAGACAAGTCTCAGCTGAATAGGTTGCGGAACAAAAGGAATTAAAGCATGACGAGTCAATTATAATAGCCACATGTCAGACATGCCATAATTCAAATAAGACCTCAACGTTCATCCAAATTCAAAAGCAATAATTTTAATACAAGTCCGCAGAAGAGGTGCGGGATACTGAGTGAGAAATTAAAAGAGATATGAAGTACGCAAATCAAGTCTTGCGGGAAATACAAATAAGTCTTGCGGGATACACTACGCTCCAAAGACTGGATAAGAACAAATAGGTGGAAAGGTAGATTGGAGGGACCCTGGAAATTGGCTATAAATACCAAGCTCTCAAACAGGAATAGGGATTGAAAAAATTTGGTTAGAATTGAACATAAGGCATAGGATCAGAGCAAAGAGTTTGGGTATGAGACTTGTGTAAATTTCTTAGTTTTATTGTTCTTTGATTAACATGATTTGAATGATATAGCATAACATCTTTCTGTAACATATGATGATGACGAATAAAAAATGATACAAATCTTTACTACCCGTGGATGTAGACAATTTGATTGTAAAACCACGTTAAATACTTGTGTTGATTCGAATTCAAATTTCTTGTTCTTATTGCTAACATCTTCGAAGTGTTAATATGTATTGATTTCATTACAAGATATCAAATTTTACTATGTTTCAAACTTTGTTGGTTGTGATCCAAGAGCCTAGATTTTTGGTAATCACAATTTGGCGCTAGAAACAGGGATGGGTAAAAGAATTTATTCTACCTGTCCAAATCATCAACTTATAAAAACCATGGATTTTATTACCTATGAAACCCTTTATATTAAACCAGGAGTAAGTTTCTTCTTAAGTGATATTTCAAGATTCAACATATAGTTTTTCTTTAAAACTTTTCAATTGATACTTATATGGAATTAGCCGATATGTTCATACACAATACTTTTTTGATTATCTTATATGGTCTTTTAATCATGTGTATGAAAATTTTGTTCATAAAACTTCTGAAAAAATATCATGTTTTATAATGATTTTGTAAAAGAGTATATTTCAAAACCATGAAATTTGTGTATCACTGGATCAATTGATTGCATGAATTAAAATCGTCTTATAGCTACCAAGTTTTGATTTTTATCAAAACAGTAAAATAAGTTTCGAATTGAACTTTTGAACTTGTTTCTGATGTGTTTGTAAAAAATAATTTAATGAACTAATAACATCTGGGTTAGATTGGAAGGTTTTCTAGCTTTCACGTGATATATCTAATCATAACTAAATAATTTCCATCATTCATATTGTTTTATATGCATATTACGAATCTCAAAAGTCCATGAAACACATATCTCATTATCTGAGCTCTTGTTTAGAATATTGACAAAGAAACTTCTACGGCAATACAAAATTGAACGGAGAAGATAACATAATACCTCAAAAAGATTACATAAATGGAAACAGTGGAAAATGGAACCATGCAAGAACAAGATGATAATATGGGAAACTTGGGAAATCAAGCAATAGAGATTCCTCAAGAAAGAGAAGTAGTAGAAGAATCTCAAGGAACAGAACCCATGAATGGTCCAGCAAACAATCCAGTTGATCAATCGGCTAATCAATCACATGAAGAAATACCTCAAGATAGGGTTGACCCCATTCATCGACTGTTAGAAGAAATGATGGAAATGTGCAAAGATCAAAAGACTTGTGCAGAGAAAATTGCTTTTTTAACTCAAGAAAACCAAACGCTTAAACAAAAGGCCCAACAAGATGCGGAAGCATCTATAACAAGAATACATGGGCAAGAAGTGAGCTCAAACAGATATGCAAAAGTCAAAGAAAGAGTCAATAAAGATCAAAGAGTGATGCTAGTAGAACCCGCACATCAGCAATATGAACCTGATGAACTAGATTTTAATGATTTGGAACCACAAAACAATAAATGGCAAAAATATTTTGAGGGCATGGAGCAAATGAGGGAAGAAATCAAAGCTTTGAAAAATAAACAGGAGAGTGGAAGACTTGGAGAAGTGTTGAAAGAGGCCAGCAGAACACCATTGGCCTCACACCTTGCGCATGCGTCTATCCCACATAAGTGCAATATTCCCATTTTTGAATGCTATGATGGGACGAAGGACCCAGTAGCTCATTTGAAATACTACAACCGCAGCATGACTCGATGGGAACAGGATGACATTATCATGTGCAGATATTTTCCTTCAAGTTTGAAAGGGTCAGCATTATCATGGTATGATAATTTGCCGAAAGGGTCAATACATTCGTACGCGCAGTTGACCCGTAAGTTTTTAGAAACATACATGTACAATAAACCAGCAGTTGCTGGAATGTACAAGCTATTTGCACTTGCGTCCTGGGCAGGGAAGTCAATCCGAGACTACACTTATCGATGGCAAGGGATCTGTCAAGCAATAGGGAATGTGACTCCATAAATTTTAGTTAACAGCTACAAATGGGGGATAACCAACCGCATGAGCCCCCTCTTTGAAGACATTCATGGGAGAAATCCGAAAACCGAAGGGGACCTCAGGGAAATTATTGAAAAATACGCAAGGTTGCAAGACATTCAAAAACAACATCCAAGAATAATTTCCCAGCATCAAAGGGTTGCCAACAGAGAAAATTTTGTAGAACCATCAACAAGTTCCGGAAAGAGGGTTGAGGGAGAAAATCCTGACATTGAATCCAAACAAGGCAAGATGCATGATAAAAGAAAATTTGACCGCCAAGTTGAGGGGAGAGTTTTCACTAAACTCAACACCCCTTACTTACAAATTCTAAATGCAATTAAGAACATGCAAGATTTTCATTGGCCATGGACAAAAGGAAAGCAGCCATCACACACGCAGAATTTAAAGGATTATTGTGAATATCATTGCTATCAGGGCCATTCCACCAGCAGATGCAGGAATTTGAAGATGCAAGTTCAAAATTTGATTGATATGGGAGAGCTAAAAGAATTTCTTTATTTGCCCAATCCTCCACCAATGCTCAATATGGGAAAACTATAAATATTCCACAAAATGACCGAACAATTAATATGATTTCCTATACCGAATCGGGTCAATCATCTATGAACATAGCTATTGACAAGAAGATGCATAAAAGGGTTCACAGTCATGAAGTCTTCAAAGTTGCGGGGAGAGTTACGGAAACATGGGAAGGATGGATGGCTTCCCCGTTAACTTTTTCAGCAGACGAGGTTGATCAGGAAATTGAAACACATAATGATCCATTGGTGCTTACTCTACTAGTATCTGGATGGAATTTAAGAAGATTCTCATGGATGGGGGTAGTTCCCTTAATGTGTTATTTTATGATACCTTCCAAAAAATAGGTATAAAGGAAGACCAGCTTACACCTTCCTACTACACTATCTATAGGTTTAATGGGATAGCCTCAAAACCAAAAGGGGAAATTTTACTTGATGTTATGGCCGGACCAATAAGTATTTTGACTAAATTTAGTATAGTGGAGGCTCCATATCCATATAATGCCATTATTGGTAGACATTGGGTCCACCAATTGAAAGTAGTAACCTCAACATATCACCAATACTTGCGATTACCGACACCGCAAGGGGAGATGGAGATAAAAGGAGATCAGAATGTAGCAAAATCTTGTATCTTCGCAGAAATTCTCATGAATGAGGAACGAGTTCAACAACAACAAAATAAAAAGAAAGAATGAGAAATAAAATCCAAAGAAGAAGCAACAAATAAGACAAATGCCACGAATCTGAAAAGGAATCTAGATGGACATCGTAAATGATGGTGTGAACAACTTCATAATACCTTATGGGCATATCACACAACAAGAAGAAAGAAGAGAGGTTACGCTTCAAAAAATGGAAAATTATCAAAGAAGATTGGCAAAAGCATGCACTTGCGGAACTTTGTGGAAGGACAATATGATTTACGGCAAATCCCGGAATACCAAAGGGATAAAAAGTAAGAAAGTTTTGCACCTACATGGGGAGGACCTTATGTTATACAGGATATTGCGGGACAAAGTTCATACCACTTGCGGAATATGAATGAAGAAATTTTACGGCATCCATGGAACGCACAATATCTTAAACCATATTACCCCTAAACCATCAATGCAATCATACAATAATTTGGCTTCATACTAGGTAAAGCAGAACAAATGCAATCTCTCTGGAAAGTCCATGTAAATGTTTATGAGTGTATGACTATTGGATCTTTCGCCACAGGGATTCCTAACATGACATTAATTATTGTATCAGGTACTCTCCACTTCAGGAGGTGCTCTTGGGACCGCATCTTAATTTCCTCCTGGCCAGAGAGAAATTACATGCGTTACAACCCACAAAGTAACCCAAGATCAATACATATATTCATAAATTATTTTGCTGGGACAAAAATACAAGGCAAAATGAAAGTGCAAGTACAATTTGAAAGATGGAAAAAACTAAGCAACAGGAAAGCAAGGAAAAAACTAAGGTGCGGGAAGATTTGCATCAAAAGGATTATGAGGGACTTCTTTGCGCTTATAGACTTTGGAAAATCCATCGTCTTGTACTCAAGAGTACTGACCTCCTTTGCAAATAAAACTCGAGTTTCGACCCTCAACCAAGAAATATAAGCCTTTGTGGTTTCAATCTCCTTCTTGTACTGATCTACTTCGGCTGCAGATTGTTGGACATTCGATTTCCAGAAAGTTATTTTCTCTCTCTCCAAAGCTAAGTCCCAAACTAAGCTTTCATTCTTCAGAGTTTCGTGCATCAACTTGTCCTCCGCCTATTTGATTTTAGAGGATAAAAGATCTAACTGATTTTGCGCTTCATTAGCTTTGGTAGTAGCAATTTCCAGCTGCTTGTTGAGTTCTTCCATCTTAGCATTTGCAGCACCAAGTTCTTCTTCAGCCTTAGCAGCTCTTGCGGCCGCATCTTTGAATTTTTCTTCAAAACCTGAAACGAAAACAACATGTTAATCAATTTGGAAATAATATTAAACTTCAAATATGCGGTAAAATAGGATACCTCTTGCGTGGGATTCAAACTCTGCTAATTCGAGAGCCATTGCATCTTTAGAAACATCAAGAAAATCATATTCTCTTGAAAGCTTATGATAATTGGCAGTGAGTTGTTGAAGATCTTGGTGACACTGATTTAACTCTTTTTCATTATTCCGCAATTGATTTAATTTGAATGTACACCTTTCTACTTCCTTATGCAAACAGAAAATGTCACTCTCACGATGAAGAACGGAATCAGATTAACTATGGATTTTAACTTGGGCATCCGAAGTGCTTTCCCTTTAGCATGAGCCTCTGAAGCTGAATCATCTCTGTCTTTAATGAGTTGCCTAAGTAAAAAGAAAACTGAGAATTGTGATGTGACCCGGAACGAGAAATTCCCGTAAGGATATTCTGACGTTCCACACAAAGTTTACGATTCTCTTCTTCTAACCTCTCGTATTGTGCCTGCGCTTCAAGAACACAATCCTGGGTCCATAAAAATATAGCATTGTACTCTTCTTTCTTGCGGAGGAACTTTGCAAATAAGAGACGGTGTTTTGATTCTGATTCATCCATCTTATCCACCAGGTTATTAAAATTTTCTTTGATTTCCATATTTTCTTTATTGGTTTTCAACACATGTTCTGTTAGACGCATGTCTTTACGTCGCAATTTAGATATAAGGTCTGAATCCCCCGCTGAACTCATAAAATAATTTAGAAACATGTAAAATAAATAAGAAAAATAACGAGAGGAAAAGTATTAAACCTTGATTTTGAAGATCCAAAAATTGTTAACGAAGCGCGTTATTTTCCCGCTTCAAACCCGCAGCTTCTTCCTCCACAGTCCTAAATTGGGTCTCCATCATCATGGACCGCGCCTTGAAAAATTTATACGTTATATGTGTGGCGTTTTGACACCGGGCAAGCTGCAGTTTACAGAACTGAAGTTATGAATAAAAGTAAAAATAAGGCGAAATCAAAGGTTATTAAGACAATAAGTATACCTGCAAAAGAGCTTGTTGCGGGAAAGAATAATCTTCACCATCTGCAAGCGCAATTATTTCCGCGAGAGAAGGAGGGCGATTTATGTAGAAGGAGGGGTCGACGGGCTGACCTTGGCCTTTTAGCCAGGCATTTTTCACTATGTCATACGGTGTAGACCGTATGCACTCCCGCAAGTTAGAGATCGTAGGATTATCTGATTCCACTGGCAAAGAATCGCATGGGACAGATAGAAGCTCCTTTGACATAAACCAACGGAAGGCTTCTTCCTCCTTAGCCAAGAGATTTGAATCTTCCGTAATTTCTTTGCCTTTATCCTTCTGCAGGATCTCTTCATTTATTTGCACTGCATCAGCGACATCCATGCTTGCAACGTTAACTACGGTAGGATCAGTTTCTACCATAGTGCTCGCAGGTTCACCATCCACTGCTCTAGTATCCGCTGACTCAACTACTACCGTAGCATGTGCTTGCACATCCCCTTCTACTGAAGCATTTCCTGGATCACCTTGAATGGGGGAATCCTATTTATCAGTTAAATCATCTTCACTTGTTGCAGCTTCAAGTGGCTCATCAATAAATAAAGAAGAGAGTTGAAAAAGGAAAGAAGAATCAGGGACAACAGCATGGTCCAAAAAATTGACCGCAACATCTGAAGTTTCCACCGCAGCACAAACTTGTTCCGCAGACTCAAAATTCACCATTTGAAGAGGCATATTTTGTTGTTCTTCGTGTCTCTCCGCAACAGAGCAACCTTCACCTCTCAAAACTGGGTGAGGAGAGGAAGAGTTACGAATTTCTCCTTCCTCCCTGTCAGTGAAAGCACGGGGTGTACCCTTAGCTCTCTTCCGACCCTGTCAATATACCGTAAAAATTCATTAAATAAAATTCAAAAGGATCATTAAAACTCATTCAGATAAGTCAATACCTTTTCTGAAGGAGTTGCGGCTTTGCACTTAACTCCCAAGTCACCTTTTACGCTCCCTTCAGTTTGCGGCTATAAAAAAAAGAAAAACCATTAAACAATGTATAAAGTATGATACAAAAAGATAGAGAGAATTTTACGTACCACAATGACAAGCGAAAAATTGAAACCTTTAAAATTTAACCGCCAAGGGCAGTAAGCATCAAAACGCGTGAGAAGGTTGTAAACCACACTTTCTTGGATGAATCCGAAGACCCATGGACCTTCAATGATCAGAGGAGTGCGGTACCACTTAAAATCGTGATCATCACGGATTTTTTCCTTTAAAGGAACCTGCGTCCCAGGAATGAATTTCAGCTTGAAATTATCAATTTCCGATAGCAAACAGAATCCTTCACCACCTCTGCGGCCCAGACCAATCTCCACTTTTTATAATTCTTCACAGCTATGTTATCCGCATATGTAGCATGGAAGTTTTCGACTGTGTAATGTTTACGTTCCGCAGGATTGGGAACGTAACAGGTAAAGTTGGTTTTTCCCTGGCTTCGCATGCTGCATTCATCCAACACGCGCCACCAACTCCCGTTATATTAAGTAACGGATCGGGCTAAGCCATGTTGGGGTTTGTTGCGGCTTGCGAGAACCTCAAATTGGAAAGGATTCTCGCTCTGGTACAAGGAAGTTGTAGGCCCGCATCCAATGCTCCCGCAGGTATTAACAACCTGCTGTTGCTGTACTTGAATCCTTCCATCATCTCCAATGAAATTTCATCTTCTTCAGCATGATCATAGAAGGAAACTTTGAATCGTTGAAGATTGTGCTTCCTTTTAAATTCCTCAAGGTTCATCGACTTAAAGCTCAAGCTTTCATGTGACCACTTATTCTTAGGAGCTGGATTGTTGGCCGTAACAGGAACATTTGTGGACCTTGTTAAGTTAGAAGGATGACCTCTTGAACTACCAGATTCATCTACTCCTTTCTTCTTTGACACAGTATAGCGGGATGACTTCCTAGTTAAAGGATGATCATCCTGATGAGAAGCATCACCATTAACTTTACTATCATTCTTTCCATACATGATAAATTTTTATCTACATAGGAAAACAAGAGAAGATAAGTACACTATGATCAAAAGCAAGAACAAAACAGGAAAGTTACAAAGTAGAAGAACAACAAGATGTTCATTAAATCAAAATGCAGATCAACAAACAATTTTCTGATCAAGGAAAGAAAAGGATCATGATATAACAACCAGATATCAAAATAAAAGTGTCATCATCATCATTATCACCATTCACTTCAACAAATAATAAACAGATAAACAAGAACAACATCAATATCATCAGCATCATAGACTACTTGATGTGATTTTATATAGTGGTAAAAAGAGGTTCGATTCTCGAACTTGTGAAGGTAATGATTTTAGAAAATAATGATTCTAATTAACTCTAGAAAATTTCAGGAGTAAGAAAAAGACTAAATAACCTAAAGATGATTTTTGAATAATTTTAAAAATACCAGGAATCAGGAATCAGGTAATTCTAACAACCTATGTGATTAATCAGATAATTCTTTTTAAATTAATTGAAGCCCAAATAATTGCCAAAATTGGTTTTGTTATGCTAACAAACAGAGGTAAATCACAAGCATGGACTATCAAAATTAATTAACTAAGCATAATCCATCAAGCAAAAGCACAACTGTTGGAAGAAAACCGTTTTTACTATTCAAAACTATGCAATTTTAATGATAAAAGAATTATAAATAATTATTAGAAAATAATTAAATCACATAAAATTGAGAAAATTACCTTATCCATCATCCCAGTAAATAGACTTAGCTCATGGTGAAGAAAACTTGCTCAAAAGTTGATTTCATTGCTCAAAATATTGATTACAAGGTTGAATAACGCTGTAACAGCTGATTTGATACGCTTATAAGCGTTACAGGAGAGGGTTCAGCTGTTACAGAAGAGTTTAAGCAACAAATGGTTTGAAGCAATAGACGACAGGAAAATTCAAATCAGCAACACATATAAATGTTACTGAGTCTTCTTCTCCGGCAGTGATGGATGAAGAACAGCCGGCCGGTGCAGCAGCAGCTCGTCGGCGGTGACGGAATAGTGACCGGAATTCTCTAAAATCTTCTCTAAGCTTTTGTACTCGATTCTCTTGGCTTCTCTTGGTATTTATAGATAGTAGAAACCCTAGAGAGAGTTCTAAACCTAATAGAACTCTCTAGAACAGCCCACAAATCCCAATCCTAACCGAAACCAAATTCCGGCCATGTTCATGATTTTTCAACTGATTTCATGGGATCTTTTTGCTGTTTCTCGATTGTTCTAATTTGTGTGGGATATCTCTAATATTTGGAACAATCTGGAAGCGAAAGAAACCAGATTTCCCGTTGATTTTGTGTTGCCAGTGAAAACAGTCGAGTCCGATGAGTTGACCCGGTGACTCGGCCCGATCCAGCTCGCTGGGTTGACCCGATCCAGGGGTGCCCCAATCCAAAGTGTGGGTGCTTTGATCCATTTTCCCGGGTGCCTTGAACACTTTTTGAGCCAATTTTTCCACAAATCTTTATTCTTCTAATGTACCTACAAAAGCATAAAAACACGTAATAGACACACAATCGAATACTAACTCACTAGAAATTAAGGTGCAATTTAGACACTAAAATGTGTTTATCACTACTCTAAAAGCTCTGGTTCAAGAAATTGATAAAGAAACAAATACATTAGGGAAAGAGTTAAGAGGATTGCCTGTAACGAAATCAAAGAAAAAAAGAAAATATGATGATTGAATGAAAAGAAAACTTGATCCCGATGCAAAAATTCTTAATCACATAAGTTCAGGAGAATGAAAAGGTGCTGAGGAGTCTTTGAAAAGTTCAAGAGAATGAAAAAACACAAAAACTTTAAGAAGAAGAAGACAAAGGATATAAAGAATGAAATGAGGGATGTGATCAACATTAAATAGGAGAAGACTGAAACTGACGAGCCGTCGAAAACTGAAAGAGAGAGAAACTTTATCAGAGATTTGATTTCCTCGAAACCGCCAACTGACAGAAACGTGGGAAGAAAATTTATTGCAAGCGTGAAAATCGGGAAAAAGTAAAGTTAAACGTGGAAAGAGAAGTTATTGATGGCGTGGAAGTCAAAAGGGTAATGATTATTTTTCCTTTTTCAAATTTTTATATGTCAAAATTCAAAAGAAAAAAGGGGAAAATTATGAGGGTATAAATTCCAAATTACGTGTGGTCCAATACTATACAAGGAGCATCAGATTATAATAAAATGAGAAACACTGAAACAAAGCTTTATAAGAAGTACTGAAACAGACAGCTTTGTTGCATGATCGACACGTAAGCTGCGGGAAAGTATGGTATACTGTACAAAACAAATAGCTTTGCTGACACATAAGTTGCGGGAAAACCTGACACAGTAAAGGAAACTGACAAACATTGATGCATGAGAGACACGTCTCAGCTGAATAGGTTACGGAAAAAAAGGAATTAAAGCATGACGAGTCAATTATAATAGCCACATGTCAGACATCCCATAATTCAATAAGACCTCAACGTTCATCCAAATCCAAAAGCAATAATTTTAATACAAGTCCGCAGAAGAGGTGCGGGATACTAAGTGAGAAATTAAAAGAGATATAAAGTACGCAAATCAATTCTTGCGGGAAATACAAATAAGTCTTGCGGGATACACTACGCTCCAAAGACTGGATAAGAAAAATTAGGTGGAAAGGTAGATTGGAGGGACCCTGGAAATTGGCTATAAATACCAAGCTCTCAAACAGGAATAGGGACTGAAAAAATTTGGTTAGAATTGAACATAAGGCATAGGATCAGAGCAAAGAGTTTAGGTATGAGACTTGTGTAAATTTCTTAGTTTTATTGTTCTTTGATTAACATGATTTTAATGATATAGCATAACATCTTTCTGTAACATATGATGATGATGAATAAAAAATGATACAAATCTTTACTACCCGTGGATGTAGACAATTTGATTGTCGAACCACGTTAAATACTTGTGTTGGTTCGAATTCAAATTTCTTGTTCTTATTGCTAACATCTTCAAAGTGTTAATATGTATTGATTTCATTACAAAATATCAAATTTCACTATGTTTCAAACTTTGTCGGTTGTGATCCAAGAGCCTAGATTTTGGTAATCACACCAACAAAGAAGGATCCCAGACGGATAAAATAGGAAGTCGTATCCCCGAGAGGATCCCAAATTTTTTCTCTTAATAAGAATGAAGGTCTTTTTCTCTACTTTTTCTGTGTTTAGCTTATTCGTTAGAGTAATTTATACTTGTATGTCTTGTATAATATTTTTAGCAAATACAATTACAATTACATACAAATAAAACATCCACCTCTCTTTTGTACCAACGAGTACTAAGTATTTCATACTGTGATTTATATTAGGAAATCTACTATAATGGGTAGTTAACTAGTACCTTGTTTTGATAAAGAAAATAAAATAAAAAACACTATCCTAGCAATTAAGTATTTATTTTTAATGCGTGCTTCGATTTTCAAGGATTTTTCAGAGGTGTCTGGAAATTGGGACAAAGTATATTTTAAGCCATCTTACTTAGCGAAGTTTTGCCTTTACTTTAATTTTTATATCATACGGATTCTTTTAAATTCCTTTGTATCCTTTCTTTTTTGGTCAAATTATTGGTTTATTTGCCGATCTGAAAAAAATAAAGATTTGGGTGGAACCTCTGCTCCAAATTAGCTTAGAGACGAGCAGTTAACCTATTCTGGCATACTATACTCGTAAAATTTACATGCAGTATAAGTGAAAGCAATCTAACTTGTCCACCACATCAAATTGGTTATTCAGCATTTCAAAATAAAAATATTCTGTTGCATCCATTTGTCTTCTAAACAGCAACTTCCAAATATTATTATAGAAACATATCCCGTACATTTGAAATTTAGATGCATCTCAAACAAACGGGTAGTTTCCTTGAGGGCTTTCTTGGTTCACCCACCAATCACGCCAAAGTGTCACCTCATATCACATTTGTTGTTCTTATGTGAATTATATTTTTTGTCAACAAAATATGAATAACACCCAACATATAGATAATATAATTTTTAATGTCGTACGAATAAATCAGAATACTCAAAGGCATATTTCTAAAATAAAAGATAAATGGAAAATTTATAAGTATATGAATGTAAAAATTAACTAGGATACCTTTATCAACAGAAACAATAATATAATACTTTTAGAATTGGGGTAATTCTAATTAACTGATTTTTTATGTAGATGCAGAGGAACAAGGGGTTTCTCTTTCACCTTTTCAAATGAATTAGATGCAGATTATATGGGTGCCCGAGATACTTTCCTATGAGCAACTGAAGCTACTGGAGATTGAAAGTAATTATAGGAAGTCTATGTACATCTTCTAATTGGAATATATCCAGCCATCTCGGAAAGATTAACCATCACCCTCTGACAACCAATTGTTATGTATGCTTTCAATGGTAAAAATGTGTATTAGGCCTATCTTTACATATTCATAAGAATATCATATATGTTTTAAAAATAAATTAAAAAATTAAAAATCTTTATATATTTTTTAAAACAAGTTAATATTTTCTAAAATTTATACTTCCTTTGTTTTTAGAAAAGTGTTATTATCATTTTTTTATTTTAATCTAAAAATAGGTTAAATTAAAAAACTGATAGTAATATTTTTCTAAAAACGAAAAAAATATATTCTTAAAACTTTCTAAAATATTACTGTTATATATTCACAAACGGGTGATTATGTGGCTTTACTTAAATACTCCGAAACATAAAAGATAATACGAGGTTAAACTTAGAACACTAAAAGACAAAAAAAATAACAATCTATGACTAACGTGTTAAACTCAAATAGCACTGTGTTGCACATTCCATAAACTAGTCTATTCTGCGTAATGTGGAGATTTTTTTTAATCTTTTTACAAGGTCACTGATCCGGCAAGTGGCATTAGTGCCTCCGTTATATAACGAGTTTAACAAAACCAATGTATATCGTGAGCGTGGAGGGCGGTGTCTGCATTAAAAATGTACCTCATAGGACATGAATAATTAACGGAACTAATTTAATATCAAAAACATTTCCCCTTCACATAGAAAGCGCTTCTAACGATTCTTGCGGAAGTTACGGTTTTAAATTTTAAAGCCGATGAAACCAATTTTATGTTTAGCTATCATAGCATCCAAGTATTTATTCTTCGAAAAATAAGTTTATTGTCCAAGATTTTCTAAAATATGATTCTAGTGTACTTGTAAAAATTAGGGACGAGTGAAATAGACACAATAAAAATAAAACAATCATGTCCCTCATTTTTAATTTTTTTTCTTTATCCTTTTTCTATCCAATTTAAAAACAAATTATAAAAACATTCATAACTTTCAAAATATATATCCGATTTTAATAAAACTTATATTTTTGGAAAGGATTTTAAATTATCTTCAAAACAAGATCCATTGTTGCTAGTAAATTTGAAAGTTTTTTTTCTCGAAAGAAAATAGCTAGGATGAAACTGGTTGCATCCTGAATTAAAATAAAATAGAAAAATTTATTCAAAAAATAGCTTGGATGAAACTGGATGCATCCTGTTTTAAACTAAGAAAATAAAAATATTTGAATAATAGCTAGGATGAAACTGGTTGCATTCTGGTTTAAAATAAAATTGAAAAAAATATTCGAAAATAGCAATGATGAATCTGGTTGCATCCTAACTTGAACTTGTTTTCATCCACGTTTATACTAGTATAAAACTAGTATCATCATGCTCAAAACACTCTCAAAAAATTGGTACATGGCTCAAAAGTGCTTGAGAAGAAGAAAATAAGCTAAAAATAATAAAACAGGAAATCTGTAACGTTTTTTTGGTGTTACAAATTAACTGTTGCAATGAAGCTGAAGATAAACGTTGCAAAGCTGAAAATAAACGTTGTTGATTGGTTGAAGAACCGTTGCAGCTGAAGATAAACGTTGCAAAGTTGAAGATAAACGTTGCTGATTGGTTGAAGAAACCGTTGCAGCTGAAGATAAACATTGCAAACCTAAAGATAAACGTTGCTGATGGGTTGAAGAAACCATTGACTTTTCTATGTTCTTCTCGTCTTCTTCAGCAGCAGCAAAAAAAAAATCTGAATTGATTTTTTTTCGCTCTTTTTAGCTTACTGAGCTCGACCCAACCTTCCTAACCTCTTTTATGACTCAACCAAACCTTTTTATACACAAAATCAACATCCACAATAACCACCATTCAACTCCATTAACTGTCGAGATGATCATCAGCTGCCATCTAACTCCTCTATCAACTACAGAACCGAGCTCCACCATTTCCTCAGCGTTATCAATCAATAATTGGCAGTAACCAACACCACAGCTCCACCATAACCGATCATCTAGCTCAATGATTTCCATTATCTGGAACTGTATTTCATCCCATACCCATGTCTTCTAAAACCTTTAATGCTCCACTGATCCATTCAAGATCAAAAATTAATCCAAACTTCCAACTTTCGAATCAATGGCAACAGTGAATCTCCCTAACTGATTTCTCAACGTACCCATGTCTTCAAATACTTCCAATAATCTGATGCTTCCCATACGAACTCGAAACTATAATCATTGCTGCCGCTTGAGCCTTACCATCATCAGCAGCAACAAAGAGAAACCTTATTTTTCAAATAAAAGGGTATTTTAGTCCTGTCCTAAAAAATTAATTACAAATAATTGGGTTAAATATTCAATTTGGGATATTAAAAAAGTATCTATAAAATTGTTAGGTATTAGAAAAGTATCTTACTTCGCTTGTCTTCTAGACCCAAAAAAACCAATCCATGGGTTATTAAGCCAATAACTATTTATTCTTTTATATTTATGTGTTTTGTGTGATTGATGTTGCTGAGAGATCCTGTAACAGAGAACAAACTAAACAGAAGCTTGAATATAGTTAAGGGTTAGAGAAAACTGCAGCAGACTTCAGACAAACACACACACAGAAAGATGGAGTCGCTTGTTCAACAGACTGCCCTTAACTCGATATTTGTCGGGTACACCTCTAGAAAGAGTGTTGCTATACCACTAGTGAGGACAAATCGAATCCAGGATAAAACCACCTGATACCAACCAGTTAGCAAAAACTCGTTGGCCCGTAGCGAACTTAACAGCAGAATAAGAAAGAAATTTTTTTATCTACGTGCTCAAAAGAAAGCAGGAAGAGGGGAAAAGACGACAGGATAATAGCTGCGTCTGGGGTGATTGAAAATGAATTTTGTTTTTTCTTTTATAGGAGAAGAAGGCTTTACAGTTTTCAAACTGTAACAAATATTGAATTCAAATAATTTAATTCGAAAACTTTAATTAAAAGATTTTTGAATTAATTTGATTTAATATCCATTAATATAACACGGTAGAAATTATTTATTATAATAATTTTAAAATCTAAAACCGTTGGATCCTTGATGGGTACATGTAAGCACTCCCAGGCACACGTCGAGCTCATGCCAAGGCTCACGCTAATGGTCACGCCAAGGCTCACGCCAAGGCTCGCGCCAATGCTCGCGCCAATGGTCACGCCAAGGCTCACGTAAAAGCACACGCAAGCTCCACAAGCCTGCGGTGCTTCGGTGCGAAGCACCGCACATGTGTGCATTTGCACACTAGCCCATTCCTTAGTCCATATCCAATCCAATAGTTCTTTTTCCTTATATATAACGTATGTGATAATTAGGATAGACTCCATCCTTGGTTTATCGCATGTGGGACAAACCAAAGGTTTCTCATTCACATATAAGCGAAAAGCGGATTTGTTATTTCCACCCACAATATAGGCTAGTGACCCTTTGGTCCCATCAAGATAATTTTGGTAACAGAACAATTAAATTTGGAAATAAGCAATAAATTCACTTTTAATTCTAACAATCCCCCACATAAATGAAGAAAGCGATAAATCAGAAAACCGGAAAACGAGAAATACCTCTTAAGCAAAAGGTGACCATATGGAATTGAACCTTTGCTTAGTGAGAAGTACCAGAACTACTTGATGGACAGTGAACGCAATGTCTTGAACTGCCATCGTTTGGTGTAATTCATCAATAGCTCCTTACGCGAGATATCTCTCAAGAGTGTTGTTAAGTTCACGCCGTTTTGTCCGTTTTGGCCCTGGACATATCCCGTTTCTCAGAATGCTCTAGAGAATCAGCTCAATTCTCATAGGAAGCGACCCACTTCCTCATTCAGATAGGTGAGTTCTACCAAGAGTGTTAACTGCGACACCCCATTTCAATCTTAAATTGAAACTATAGAACTCATTAAGACTTTACTATAAGTCACCCTCACATGCAGTCACACTATCACGTCTACACCATAGGGAAGGGACAGAGAAAATAATTCTCTGATAGTGTTTAATTTTTACCCGCCACAAATTAGTTGTCTCATTCAAAACCTTGATCTTGGGATCTCCAGTCAGCAAGGTTGAGTATCCTTCATGGAAAGTTTTAATTTATGAGCTTAAGTCCCATCCCCCTCGATGCATTACTAACTATCTCCTTGGACAAGCCTTTCGTCAAAGAGTCCGTGATATTTTCCTTAGACATCACAAAGTCAACAGAAATAACGCCAGTTGAAATTAGTTGTTTTAGAGAATTTTGTCTTCTCCTAATATGAATAGATTTTCCGTTATAGTTGCTGTTTTTAGCATTAGCTATTGCATCTTGACTATCACAATGTATAGATATAGCTTGCACAGGCCTATGACAGAGAGGAATGTCTTCTAAAAAACATCTTAGCCAAGCGGCTTCCTCTCCTGCTTTATCCAACGTAATAAAATCGGATTCCATAGTGGATCGAGCGATACAGGTCTGTTTGGAACCCTTCCAAGACACTGATCCATAGCCTAGAGTGAATACGTATCCACTCGTAGACTTAAACTCCTCTGAGTCTGCTATCCAGTTTGCATCACAGTATCCTTCAAGAACAGCGGGGTGTCTTTCATAACTCAAACGGTAGTTTAAAGTGTATTTAAGATACCTCAACACTCTGAAAAGTGCATCCCAATGCTCATGTCCCGGATTACAGGTATACCTACTTAGTCTACTCACAGCGTAGGCAATGTCTGGTCTTGTGCAGTTCATTAAATACATAAGACTTCCTATGACACGTGAATATTCAAGTTGCGAGACTCCATTGTCTTTGTTTTTCTTGAGTTTACAAGAAGGGTCAAATGGAGTACTTGCTAGTTTACTATCAAACTGGTTAAATTTCTTAAGAACTGACTCAACATAATGAGATTGACTAAGACTGAATCCATTAGACTCCTTTCTAATTTTCATCCCTAGGATTACATCAACATGACCTAAGTCTTTCATGTCAAAGTTCTCACTCAACATGTTCTTATTGGAATTAATGATTTCTAAGGTTGTACCTAGTATAAGCATATCATCAACATACAAGCATACAATCACACATGCATCATTGACAGATTTATTGTACACACATTTTTCAGCTTCATTTATTTTAAATCCACTAGAGAACATTACATGATCAAATTTTTCATGCCATTATTTTGGTGCTTGTTTCAAGCCATATAAAGACTTTTTAAGTCTACACACTTTGTTTTCATAACCCTTCACTACAAAGCCTTCGGGTTGGTCCATATAAATTTCTTCATCTAATTCACTATTTAGGAACGCAGTTTTTACATCCATTTGATGTATTTCTAGGTTATGAATTGCAGCGATTGCAATTAGCATCCTAATGGAAGTAATTCTAGTGACAGGTGAATAAGTGTCAAATAAATCTTCACCTTCTATTTGTTTATAGCGCTTAGCTACTAGTCTAGCTTTATACTTTTCCACAGTTCCATCTACCTTACGTTTTCTATTGAAGATCCATTTACAACCTATGGGTTTGCACCCTGGAGGTAAATCTACTATCTCCCAGGTTTCATTCTGAACAATAGAATCCATCTCATTAATAGTGGATTCTTTCCACCATGGAGCTTCAAACGAAGTCATGGCCTCTTTATAGGTTTGTGGATCAGTTTCAACTAAATAGGTTATGAAGTCTGGCCCAAAAGATTTTTCTATTCTAAGCCTTTTGCCTCTTCTAGGTTCATAAACAGGTCCATCTTCTTCTATCGGTAAAATATGGATAGAAGAAGGGACATCTAGACATATCATGCGAGATTCAGATTTCAATGGAAACACATTTTCAAAAAATATAGCATCCCTATATTCCATAATGGTGTTCACACCAATTTCTGAGTTTTCAGAACTCACAACCATAAACCTATAAGCAATGGTGTGATTGGGATATCCTATGAAGACACAATCAACTGTTTTAGGTCCTATTTTAGTCCTCTTAGGTGGAGGAATAGAGACCTTGGCTAAACACCCCCACACTTTGAGATATCCATAAGAGGGTTGTTTGCCTTTCCATAATTCATACGGTGATTTGACTGATCCTTTAAGGGGCACTATGTTCATGATATAGCAAGCTGAGAGGACGGCTTCCCCCCACAAGTTTGCCTGTAGTCCTGAACTGATTAACATGGCATTCATCATCTCCTTAAGGGTTCGGTTTTTCCGTTCAGCCACTCCATTAGATTGTGGTGAATAAGGAGGAGTTACCTCATGAATAAGGCCATGTTGTGCACAAAAGTCTTCTATAGGGATTACATATTCACCTCCACGTTCAGATCTAATGGTTTTAATTATGGTGTTCAATTGGTTTTCTACTTCTAATTTATATAATTTAAATGCTTCTAAAGCATCATCTTTTCCTTTAAGCAAGTAAATATGACAGTATCTAGTACAGTCATCTATGAAAGTGACAAACCATTTTTTACCACCTCTGGTTTGGATTGATTTCATATCAACTAAGTCTGAGTGAATTAACTCTAAGGGATTAGAATTTCTATGGAAATTTTTCTTAAAGGGCTTCTTTGCATATTTTGATTCTACACAAACTTCACATTTATGTTCATATTCCAAATTTAATTTTGGAATGCAGCCATAGTTTGCCAATTTGTTCATTGAATTATAATTTACATGACCAAGTCTATCATGCCAGATATTCAATGAGACAACAACATAAGAAGAATCAACTTTATTAACTTCAACAGAGGTTACAAATAATTTGTATAGGCCTTCAGCCTTATAGCCCTTTCCCACAAAATCCTTTCCCTTAGTGATAATCACTTTCCCAGACTCAAATACAATCTTAAATCCCTTATCATCTAGTACACCACTTGAAACGAGATTCTTGCAGATGTATGGTACGTGTAAAACTTCATTCAATGTGAGAATTTTCCCAGAAGAGAGCTTCAGCGAAATTTTTCCTTTTTCTGCAACCTGTGCTGCAGATGAATTACCCATATAGAGTTTTTTCCTCCTCCTACCATCTGATAGGAGGTGAACATGTCTTTACTTCCGAAGACATGTTTGGTAGCTCCAGAGTCTGCCCACCAGTCTCTCACATTGGTAACTAAGTTAACCTCAGACACCGTGCCAGAAAACTCATTTTTACTACTTTCAACTAAATTTACATTTGTTTTCTTAAAAATCGCATCTTTGCGTTTTCTACAATGAATTGCCATATGGCCAGACACACCACAAACAGAACACGCTCCCTTAATTTTACCAATAGCAGATTTCGGTTTTTGAAAGGTACCTTTTCTTTGTGGGCCAGGCTTGCGCTTGTTGTGGTCCAGACTTAGAGTAGAAAATTTATGTTCGAGAACGTGAGCTTTGTTTGACATGTATCTTGCAGAAGAAACATTTTTATCCTTTGAACACAACAATTCTTCAACTTGGATTTTCTTACCCAATTCTACCATGGAAATTTCACCAGTTTCATGCCTTAGTCTTCTCTTGTATTCATCCCAGGAATTTGGCAATTTTTCAATAACAACAGAAACTTGAAATGTTTCGTCAATAACCATTCCTTCAGCAATTATTTCATTAATAATTTTTTGCAGCTCCAGAAACTGATCAACCACTGATTTATCATCCATCATTTTATATTCCAAAAAATGTGCAACCAGGAATTTTTTACTTCCTGCTGTTTCTGCTTCATATTTATCTTGTAGTGCAGTCCATAAATTGTAAGCATTAAAATTATCCTTAGCATTGTAAAAATCATATAAAGCATCTTCTAGGCAGTTTAAGATATGATTTTTGACCATAGAATTACTTCTCTTCCAACTTTCTAAGTCCTGTAATTTTTCAGGTTCATTTAGAGACTCATCAAACGGCTTCAGAACCATATCATCTAGCATGTGGAAACTCAGGAAAAATAACATTTTTGACTGCCATCTCTTGAAGTCCTTTCCAGAAAATTTTTGAGGTCTGTCAACATCAGTCTTCACCATTGTTACAGAAGTAAAATTTTTAAAATAAACGAAGCATCGAGTTAAGATTGTTGCTGAGAGATCCTGTAACAGAGAACAAACCAAACAGAAGCTTGAAAATAGTTAAGGGTTAGAGAAAACTGCAGCAGACTTCAGACAAACACACACACGGAAAGATGGAGTCGCCTGTTCAACTGACTGCCCTTAACTCGATATTTGTCGGGTACACCTCTAGAAAGAGTGTTGATATACCACTAGTGAGGACAAATCGAATCCAGGATAAAACCACCTGATACCAACCCAGTTAGCAAAAACTCGTTGGCCCGTTGTGAACTTAACAACCGAATAAGAAAGAAAATTTTTTATCTACATGCTCAAAACAAAGCAGGAAGAGGGGAAAAGACGACAGGATAGTAGCTGCGTCTGGGGTGATTGAAAATGAATTTTGTTTTTTCTTTTACAGGAGAAGAAGTCTTTTCATTTTTCAAACGGTAAGAAATATTTAATTCAAATAATTTAATTCGAAAACTTTAATTAAAAGATTTTTGAATAAATTTGATTTAATATCCATTAATATAAAACGGTAGAAATTATTTATTGTAATAATTTTAAAATCTAAAACCATTGGATCCTTGATGGGTACACGTATGCACTCCCAGGAACACGCCGAGCGCACGCCAAGGCACACGCAAACTCCGCAAGCCCGCGGTGCTTCGGTGCGAAGCACCGCACATGTGTGCATTTGCCCACTAGCCCATTCCTTAGTCCATATCCAATCCACTAGTTATTTTTCCTTATATAGAACGTATATAGTAATTAGGATAGACTCCATCCTTGGTTTATCCCATGTGGGACAAACCAAAGGTTTCTCATTCACAAATAAGCGAAAAGTGGATTTGTTATTTCCACCCACAATATAGGCTAGTGACCCTTTGGTCCCATCAAGATAATTTTGGTAACAAAACAATTAAATTTGGAAATAAGTAATAAATTCACTTTTAATTATAACAATTGATTATTGGTTGTGTGTGATTGATTATTGGCTGTTCATGCATAAACGTGGGATGAATCTGTTATAGTTAATTTTATATCATTCCTGTTTTGAGTACATTATAAGAGATTATATTATTTAAAACAACTTGAAACCTCGAGTTCCCCGACTACAAATCCAAATGGATTTATTAAAAATCTCTTAAATTGCATTAACCCAAGTTCGTCATATTTTTTTCTTTTGATATGCGAAAGCCGGATCTAGATCTTTATCTAAATCCAATCAGATAGACTAGTCCCACCGTTAAATATATCCCGTCAAATCCAACTATACAACTATATCAATAAGATTATAAACTTTTACGATAGGGATTAAACTCCTAACTTACTCCTTATTGGGATTGATGTGAAACTATTAAGCTATAAGCTTAGACCCCAAATTCATCATTTATCGGCAAAAAGTTTAGTAAAATATGGATTTGCTAAAACATGTATATATTATGAACAAGAGAATCACGCTTACCAGTATGACCCTAGCCTGGGATGGCCTTTCACTGATGCTTTAACTACTTTTGAGTTTGATTGATCTGCAATTAAGTTTTGTTATTATTTCTCATCTAAAACTCTTTTTTTTTGTTAATAAGATTATTTTTTATTTTTTTTCTTTTTAAAAAGAAAGGAAATTCAAAACGTACCCCACCCACATTGTGGTAATAGGTATTGTCCTTGATAAGAGATACCCTTTCCGATTTCAAGGTTATTAGTGCGAGGGTTGAGGTGCCAAGATGGTGATACGCTGGCTAAGGCGTTATTAGGCTAAAATGTACTAGCTGAGATCATTTTTGGTTAGTTAGCACTTCTCAGGTGCTAAGGTTTAGCGCCCGGAAAGTTAGCACTTTTAGCGCCAATGTGACTAACTTGTGCCAATACGCTGCTAAGTTAAATAGATAGTGTTAATTTGGCGTTGAAGTAGCGTATTTGGGATTATATTTATGGCTTAAATAGATAGTGTTAACTAGATAGTGTTAATTTGGCCAAGAGGAGTGGAACATTATTTATGGCTTATATTTAAGTAAAGTGCTAAAGTAGCGTATTTGGGCTCGAAAGAGCAATTTGAGAAGCATTTGTTGCAAATGTATTTCAGGGTTTAAGCATTAGCTATTCCCGAGTTTAATGGATGGTTCTAGAACATCGATGCGCATTCGAGGCAAGTTCAAGGAATTCAGCCGCGGAATTTATGCCACCTGAGATTAGTTCGATATGACATCAATATTATGAGTATTAAGGAGGCTACGAGGCCAGTTTAGAATGTTTTTAGTTGCTTAGAGAAGACTCAAGTTGCTCTATACTAGTGGGAAACCCATCTAGGAGTTTGAGAATTATTATGTAGAGATTATAGACTACATTGTTAGCATAGAATGCCTGTAGCCTTTTGTAGAGACTGTATCCTCAATTCGCTTGCGGAATATAAGTAGGAATACAACATTTTATATTGTGATGCGAAGTCAGAAGTATGCGCACAAGTATGTGCGGATATTTCTATATTCATGCAACTAGGAAGAAGGGCGATTTTACGATTCTAGTCCTTATCAAAAAATCACCATCTAGTCCTTATCAAAAAATCACCATCTACATTAAGTCCCCTGCTTAGTGAGGAACAATAATGTTGCACAGTAAGCACTAGACGGTGACAGTATGCTTATAATGATCATATATGCATAAATTAAAATTTAATAGTAGAAGAAGATATACTTAGCTTCTGGCTTCCAGGTAATGGGATAAGTGCCCCTTAGCATGAGTCTTGGATGTGATTAGTAGATGCCCACGTTTTTGCCCAGAATTTCCAATTCGTGAACCTATATGATCCAATCACATTGGTTGAGCAGCTACCAGCAGGGTCATGGAGAGTACGTCTATGAGGAACACCATTGGTCAGGAAAGAAACTTGGTTGGCTCTGTCTTATCCGAGATTGAGATATGCGCCCCTTAGCACGAACCTTGGCTGTGAATAGTAGGCGTCCTCGTTCTTGCTAGGAATGCCATTTTGCCATGAACAAAACAGGGGATGGTCAACGCTTTCTCTCTTTCTGAAACAGGTCCGCCTTATCTCAAATAGAGGATCAAGTCAACTTGAACGATTCTTCATGTATGTGTCCAGTAAGAGATATTGTTAGCTTTGTCTCTTCCAGGCAATGTCTTTGATGCAAAGTTAAGCCTTAGATTTAAACTTCATTGTACTTGGTTCCGGTGCTTTCTTAGATTGTGATTATGCAGTAATTAAGTGCTAGTGATAGCGGCAGTTGATGAAAGACATGACACCCGGAGACGATGCTTCGAGTTGTAGTTAGTAGCAGCAAAGTTGGAAATATGGGAAACCGACAGAAGAAGCTAATGGTAGATCAGAACTGCAAGTGAGGTTGGTGGTGGACTTCAGTGCTCGTGTAGCAGAAAGATTGATGAGGTCTTCTTGGGAGATGAAATACGACCTGACAGGATGGTATGTCTGAGAAGATGAAAGTCCATGGGAAGACAAGGTCTCTATAAAGCTGAGTCTTCTAAATCCCTTTTGGAAACCCTAGTTTGCATACCATTCGCTTCCGAAGTTGTTGAAATTTCATATGATGCCATATTTTGACGTTGGACCCCAACTTTTGAAACCAAAAGACCAAGCTATCATATATAAAAAGAATCACTCGATTCAGAGTTGGATAGTTCAGCCAACCATGCGTAAACATTTGTGATTAGTAATCCCTTGTGAATTTTTCAGATCTTGTAGACTTTAGTGTAAGATCCATATCTCCTAGCTCAGGTCTGCAATTGAGGTGCCCTTCTGGTATGTCATAGTAGAGGCATAGATGAACACTTCTCGTGAAGGATGTTTTGACTCGTTCTTCACCGATCGTTGTTGATTTCTAAATTTTTAAATTGAAGAGGTACTGACAGGAGCAAGGAATAAAGGTGTGGACCGAGCTTGTGCCATGGAGCATGACAGGTACCAGGGGATGATAAGTGCATATTTTACATATGTAGAGTGTCAATTTCATGCATTTATTTGCTAGATTTCATATAAATTATTTTGTATTAAGTTTGTTTTTATTTATTTATCTTTTATTAGGTGGAATCGTCCAGACGAATTGAATTAGCACTTAATTATACAAGGAAAGAAGTAATACAAAGGAATAAAGACTCAATATCAGCTGGAACTTGTCCTAATACAGGATTTCTTATCACCATCTTGTACAGAATTGAATTACAAAGCCAACGCAAAACGAATGAGGTCATTCCGAGTTCGTATGAAGAAGTTATGATCAAAACCGTGAAACCAACTTGGATTTGGTATCTGTTGGGCCTTATTGGGCCTGCGCGGGAAGAGAAATAAGGGAAGCGTTTTGGGTTCGCCTTTGACGTGAAAATTAGGGTTTTTGTTGGTTTTTGAGGAGGTTAAGTTTCCTAATTGGATAAGGATCAAAAGAAGGTGGAAAAGTGTAATGAGATTAGGTTTCCTAGTTGGATAAGGATCAAGAGGAGGTTACCAAAGCCTATATAAAGGGGAGCCTAGATACAATTTTCTACACAACTTTTCACGCACAAAAGAAGGGTTTATTTTTTTGATTTCAATTATAATTATTAATTTTCTTAATTAACTTTAATGGCTTTTTAGAAAGCCATGTCTAGCTAAATCTCTTTGCTAGGGTGAAAGGATGAACTTGTAGAGATAGATTTGCATGTGTTTCAAAACTAGAGTTTTTAACTATAAATGTTTAATGTTAATGTTTTGTCTCTCTTTAAATATTTTATCTTTCTAGATGATTTTTTATGTTCTATGCCATGTATAGTTCATTGTTTGATTAGTAGAACAACTCGTTGACCCTTTCACGATAATCGTTTTATGAATATTCCTTGACTATTTATGTCACGTATACTTAGTACTTTGAAATTCTACCTTAGGTTGAGAAAAAACAATTTATTTTTGGAAATTCTTTTCTTCGATTCTCAAACGAAATATCTTCTGTGTATTAATAGATATATTTGCTATTTTTCACGAGTAAAATCGATACCCTTTGTGATGAACGCAAGTAAACCCTAATCTACAACGGATTACCGAAACCTTAACGTTTTTCTATTATTGATTTCAATATTTATTAAATAGTTTGAACCCATTCGTTAGTTTACTTCTTTATTTTAAAAATATGAAAAACATCTTTTGACCTAAAAGTTACTTGAATTAATTAGTATAAGTAATACACACTCCTTGTTGGAACGAACCATATTTGCTCTTGTCTACATCTTTCGACATTGTGCGCTTGCGGTAAAACAAAGTCGGTTTTACAACGCATCAGGGGACAAGACAGGTACCATGATATAGGAAAGGTACCATGAGACAGGAAAGGGTGTGCAATTTTCTCCATGGTTGGCATATTACTAGATTTCTGACTGGCAACTTGTAAACCAATATTCGAGAAGTTGAGAAGATAAGCTTGTGTCTTTGAAGTTCTGAGCTGGAGATGATTGTGGCTTTCGAGTCCGGAACGTGTCCAACAGTAAAATAATGTGTTTGAAGTAAGTAGAAGCAACAAGTATGGGGTTACCTTTTTGGATATGATCAGGTAAGAAAAAGAGGCTTCCCAGTCGAGTGAGTACTGATGTAGAAAATTCTTATTGTTTGTACCGTCGCTAATCAGACCTTCTAGTTGAGGGATGTTATTGTGTTAAACTTTCAAAAATGAAGGAGTCGTTAGTCCCAAAATGTGACTCACTTGGATCCGCTACCTAGCAGAAGATAATTTTTGGTGTCGTCACAGGTCCATGCTTCCAAGAATGGGAAATTATGAAAGTTAGAGCCGTCCTTTGTCGTCGTTGAAGCGTTGGGGATGTGCAAATATCTGAATTGAAGTTGAAGTCATCGTTGTAGTTCTGGGTTATTGAGATACAAAGATAGTCTTATTTAATCTCCTTGACTCAAAGCATGACTTTCATAACTTGATTAATTGGTTTATTTCTTTCAGCAGGTACGTGTGATGCGCCCTTGAGTGGACACCACTCCTGTCGCTTCTGATAGTCCCCAGTATATAAGAAAAGGATTGCAGATAATACTTCCATGTTGATGCTTCTGACTCTTTAGGAGACACCGAGGATATAGAGGATGAAGATAAACTGGAGGATCAGGAGCTGGACAAAGCGTCATATACTGAAGAACTTTGTGAAGAATCTGAATCTGCCGATGTCGATGGAGAAGTAATAAATGAAGTAACGCCGGACTCCTCCGTTTGTTTGGACACATATAAAGTAAGTTTATACTCCTTATCATGATAGAACATGTGAACTCTTTAAAATTCTCATATAAGAAAATTCACAAAGAATTTCATAAATTCCCGTCACTAGAAAATTTCAGAAGTATAGTGTTGGGGAAAAACGCTCCAGAGTCTTTGTACGACCTCTTTTTTGGATGATTGAACCCTCTGTTCTTATTGGAAAACAATTTCCTACATATTTCTAAAATTAAATCCAGATTTTGGGCTTGTTTGGGGCGTCAAAACGTCCAAATAGTAGGACTCATGAAGTATCCAGGAAAATCCTGACAGTTTTCAGACTCGACTACTCTAGCCGTTTTTGCCATAACTCTTAGATCGCTTGTCTGATTGATGATCCCTTTTAAAAAATTGTATTAGACACCAACATGAAAATTTTGATATAAGAACCATGCCAAGATTCATCACCAATTGTTGTCATATTTAGAGTTTCCGAGAGGTAGTGAAAACGGTTTCTGACGCGGTTTTTGTAAAACATCTTGTAATTGGTTGGGCTGATGAAATACCTCAAATATCACTCTATAATGAATGTATGTGATGTTTGTGAATATGTATAGTAGGTTTTGTGGTTCATGCTCAAGAATTTCATGTTTGAGATGTTCTGACCTAATATGCCTGAATCTTCTCTACTTTTAGAGGTCGGAATGATCAAATCAGAGAGATGGGCTTCTTAGAGAAGGAAAAAGAGTTACCATTGATTTTGATGTGGATAGTGTACCTACCTATAATGAAAACCATATGTGATCTCCTCTTTGCGTACTTGTTGAGGATGATGCTCCTACTGATGTTGATGTGTAGAATGATGGTGTATCAGGGAATGTGGTAGTTGAATACCCTAATACGGGTGTTGTCGTTGATTCCTATTTAGTAGGACCCTCCCATGGTACTCTCATGATGGGGGCTTTCACCATTTAATCGGTTTATGCTGATTTGTAATGATCAGTCTCCCTCAGGGTGAAATTTGAGTCGTCCCCGAAATGAGAATAAGCTATATATGAAGATGAGAATTATGATATTGGCATTGCATGAATTTTTCATTATCTGGATTTACATGGGAGTGTGAAGTAGGTAGTGCTTTGCTGAAGGAACTGGTACCAGAGTGAAGGGACTCGTACCAGAGTGAAAGGGACTAGTACCTGAGTGAAGGGCCTCGTACTAGAATAGAATGAATTCGTACCTGTGTAAAGGGACTCGTACCAGAGTAAAAGGGTTTCCATGTGAACAAGGGAATATTTGAGAATGTGATAGCTGGCTTTGGATTTTGTTGTTGTTATTGTTGTTGTAAAGTTTTATCTGGGATACGGAGCAGAGCTTGTCTTTCGGCTGGTGCTGAGGTTGAGGCTGGAACTAGGGATGAGGCTAATGGTGAACGTTCGATTCATGACGCTTGCTGAGATTAATCCTCCATCTTGACCCTTTTGTTCTGACAAGACCTTATGGATGATCGGATGTTGTAGTGCTTACTGACCAAACGGCTGCTCCAACAGAGAGGATGCGCCGGGACCAAAAGGAGGTGTCGGGACCAAGAGGAGGCGCTGGGACCAAAAGGTGTTGCTGAAGTGAGACTGGTCCCTCTTTTCCTTGAAATTGTAAAGTCTTTCCAGGTATTTTCCTCCTTGGATGCAGATCTCGTTATCGTCTTGAATATTGATTCTGGTGCTGTTGGTGTTGGTAGGCTTGGAATCGTTACTTGCTGCAACTGATGACGGATTTATTCTGGGAAGAACTTTTCCGTTAGAGTCTTGAGGTAAGTGAGGACCTCTCTTGAGTGGTAGTTATGTCTTTCTGTATTCTGGCAGGAACTTTTGTCTCCGTATCATATCAACAATATTGAGCGGCATTTGGATGTTCCTGGTATTTTCAGCCGTCGTACAATGAGAAAATCGGAGGTGAGTAACCTCCCGGCAAAGAGATACTTTGAATTTCATGTGGGTAGGGAGGTTGGTGTTGATGGACCGAGGATGAGTCCACCTTGCCATGGTTTCGTAGAAGTCTCTCCAGATCTTTTCGGGTGACAAAATCGTTCAGGAATAATATAAAATTCATCGTTCCTTTGAGTCTTTGATCGTTCCGGAGTTAGTAGTTCTTGTGAGGTTGGTTTCGGTACGCTCTGTCAGGTGATACCGTTGTTCTGGGGAGAGTCGCTCCATCAAATTTTTGAGGCAAACAAGTACCTCCTTCTGAGTAGTGGCCATGTCCACCTGAGTTCTATCCAGGCTTCTTGTCTCTTCATCAGATCGGCTATATTGAACGGAGTACGAGTATTCTCGGTGTCTTCAGCGGTTTCATCAGCGAGATGAGGCGGAGTAATAGTATTGGTGCGAGGAGGTTAGTAGTGATAGGGGTGTTTTCAGAATTGCCACCACCAGTACTTCCTAAACCGACTATAGAAGTTGTAACTGCTCCAGACCTAAGATCTACCATTTTGAATAACAGAAAATTGGCTTTTGTAATTGAGAGTTTGATCTCCCGCTGTGGTAGCCATATGTTTTAGGGTGAATACAAATGTACGATAAAATCGTACTTCAAGTAGGTTCGAGAGATCAAAATCAAACAGGACGATCCTAAACCAAGGAATGGATGTTCACGTCCTGCTTCAATTACAAAGATGGAAAGGATTTGGGTAGGTCTTAAGGGAGAAAAGCAAAGAAGGTTGAGAAAATATTAGTGTGATAATGTATGAAGAAGAAAATGGATTCTCTGGGAGGAATCGCTAATTCTGTAGGTTTTGTTTCTCCAGACTGAGTATCTTGTCTGTCTTATTTTGAATAGATTTTCATCTATTTATAGTTCAAATGAGACACACTGATTTCTCGTAAGTCGTGGAAGTTAGGGAGAGTGATGTGATTGTAGAAAAGTGGTAGAAAGGTTCGTTATTCAGACTTATTGAGATTGATTTTAAACCTAGTTTATAATATTTAAAATATAAAACTCAAACGAAGATGATATCAAGATTATATGAAAGAGTTGAGACAAAGGGTTCCATCATTAACCAATTTATGTGATTCAGTTAAAAAAAATATTCATGCAATTCTTACATTCAAAATGATTCTAAAATGTTGCTTGTAGTAGATTTCTAAAATAATAGATGTAAATCACAAGCATGAAGCATCAAAAATCCCTAGACCAAGCATGCACCATCAAGAGAAAACACAACTATTTAATAAAAATCATTATTTGAATTTTTATTAAACGCAAATAATCATAAAAAGAATTGAAGAAATTAATTAAATTGATATTACCACATAATTATTGGAAAAATATCTTCCTTCATTGTCCCAGTGTTGAGGTTTATCTCATCGTGACCAAAACACTCTCAAAAGATTGATACATGGCTCAAAAAGTGTTTGAGAAGAAGAAAATAATCAAAAATAATTAACAAAGTGAATTTGAGACGTTTATAAACGTTACAAAGAAGAATAAACAACAATAGATATAAATGTTTCTTTTCTGTCGGTGAAAGGGACATAAAAGATCACAAATTTTTAACGACGAAGTTCTTCTCCTTCTTCACCAGCAGCAACAATTTTTTGCATATATTTTTTCTTCGATTCTCTCGGCCCTGTGGCCACCCAACTTCTTCCAAAACTCTCGATCCCTCCTTTGTGACTTCCTAAACCTCTATTTATATACCACAACAGTCAAATCTTCGAGAATAAACACAATATCTTCTCATCAACTCTCGGTGATTTTCTTTCAATGAGTATTTTCACGGGAGTTATTTTCTGATTGAAAACTTGATGATTCTGTTGATATTGTTCCCAAACAAATACGAGAGTAAGATGTTGTTGCCTTGTCCAATAAATTTTTTCTTTTAAATATAAATAACCGAAAAGAGAAAGTATCTTCCATATAAAACCCGAGAGTAAATCCATTCCTTATTTAACTCCAACAACTTTTCACGATCTGTTTTGCTTTTATATACGTTTCCTCATCGTGTTTAAGACAATATCTTGTCTTAAAGATATCCAAATTCTTTCCAAACACGATTTCAATATTACGCAGATAAGAAAAAAAAAAGTTCCCGCCAAACTCGTTTTCAAATTCAAGAGGAGTGGGTGCCTTTATCAATTCTTAGGGGTACCTTTACCAATTCTTTATGGGTGCCTTTAACACTTTTCTGAGGTACTTTTAACACTTCCAAGCCGTCTTTTCCACAATTTTTTATTTCCAAAAAATACCTAAAAACTCATAAATAACACAATTAGTACAAAAATAGAGTACTTTCAATATAAATATCGGGATAAATAGAGATACAAATATGCGTCTATCAGAGAGGTGGACAATTGATGATTATGGAGATTGTAGTGGGGTGGTGCCCGAAAAGTACGGAAGACCTGTCTGACCACTAGTCCTCATCCTCTCAACTGCTCTGTAACCGCCCACTTCTTGTTACCTTATTGTTCTTGGAGGTGGTGTCACCACCACGATTGATGTAGACTTCCAGGCCAATACCCCAATGAGAATTCCCCATGTTGTATTTGATATCTCATGGAAATAGTGGAGTCATAATCCACTATGGTTTTTATTAAGTCAATTCAAGCCAAATGACTTGCTAAGTCAGTTAGACAAGTTGTGCGACTCACTGGATTGATAGTCAGACTGATTAGTGTCGAGTCTAAGAAGTTTAATGGTCATGTACTTGCTTGAAAGTAACATGGCATATTTGATGGCTAAGTATTAGCTTAGAAGCGACTTATCATAAGTCTGAGAGGCATTTGAGGCCAATTATTGTAGAGGGATCCTTAAGCAAGGAGACCTATTATAATTCATGTAATACTCAATGTATGACCTATATTGAGAATAAAGGCGTATTTCAGAGGAAAATTGCTAGCAAAGCTAGCACTAGCTACTTAGCACAAATAAGAATGTGCTAGCTTTTTTAACGTAAAAGGCTAATATGCTAACGTCTCAGGAGTGAGACCAATATTCATGGCTTCTATTAAATATCAATTTTACTATGGATAGGAAGCTAGTGTCAAGAAGGCTCGAAGTTAGCACTTCAATTGAGTCAAATATTGTTAGCACTAGAGTGCTAGTGCTTAATACATTTGTGGCTAAATATGAATGCGCTAGGCATGAGGGCGTATTGGCCATGAAGAGCTATAGACACACTAGGCCACTAAGGGCGTGCTCGAGATAAGGCGTATAAGCTAGGTTAGGGACGTGCTAGAGCTAGGTAAGGGCGCATAGGAGGTAGGTGACGCCAAGCTTCTTAGAGACGTGTTAGGCTGGCCGCAAGGGACACATAGGCCTTGAACGCTGAGGAGCTAGGACGCCAAGGGGGCTATGGGCGTCGTGGAAGAGGCCATGGCGCTGAGGCTAGCTAGAGACTCTCTGGAGCTAACCAGGGACGTGCTAGGTTTGCTAGTGACGTATAAGCCACTTTGGGATGCGTCAGGCTTGTAAGGGACGCATATGCTAGGCGCTTAGCATGTAGGGTTGCATAGGGCTTATATAGGGATGCACTTGGCATGCAAGGACAAGCTGAAGCCAAGAGACACTCTGGAAGCCAATGCGCTAAGGAGCTTAGACGCTGCTAGGAATCCATAGGCGCCAAAGAGCCAAGGGCGTGCTAGAGATCCAAGACGCGCTGGCTAGGGAGGATTAGCTTGGTGCTAGCCGAGAGGAGTTAGCGCCTTTGGTGCTAGAGTTAGGGTTAGCGCTTTTAGTGCTAGGGTTTAGGTGCCAAGGTGGTGATACGCTGGCTAAGGCCTTATTAGGATAAAACATGCTAGCTGAGATCATTTTTAGTCAGTTAAAGCTTCTCAGGTGCTAAGGTTTAGCGCCAGGAAAGTTAAAGCTTTTAGCGCTAATGTGGCTAACTTGTGCTAATGTGGTGCTAAGTCAATTATATGATGTTAACTTGGCGTTGATATGAGAAAATGATAGGGTTAGCCTAGATCGGAAATTCAATGCGTCTTTAATAGCATTGATTCTTGCTTGTGGCGCATCCAAGAGGAGTGACATATTATTTATGACTTATATTTAAGCAAAATGCTAAAGTAGCATATTTGGGCTCGAGAGATCCTTTGAATTTCATGTGGTTAGGGAGGTTGGTGTTGATGGACCGAGGATGAGTCCACCTTGCCATGGTATCGTAGAAGTCTCTCTAGATCTTCTCGGGTAACAAAATCGTTCAGGAATGATATAAAATTCATCGTTCCTTTTGAGTCTTTGATCGTTCCGGAGTTAGTAGTTCTTGTGAGGTTGGTTTTGGTACGCTCTGTCAGGTGATACCGTTGTTCTGGGGAGAGTCGCTTCATCAAATTTTTGAGGCAAGCAAGTACCTCCTTCTGACTAGTGGCCATGTCCACCTAAGTTCTATCCAGGGCATCGGCTATATTGAACGGAGGACGAGTATTCTCGGTGTCTTCAGCGGTTTCATCACCGAGAGGAGGCGGAGTAATAGTATTGGTACGAGGAGGTTAGTAGTGATAGGGGTGTTTTCAGAATTGCCACCACCAGTACTTCCTAAACCGACTATAGAAGTTGTAACTGCTCCAGACCTAAGATCTACCATTTTGAATAACAGAAAATTGGCTTTTATAATTGAGAGGTTGATCTCCCACTGTGGTAGCCATATGTTTTAGGGTGAATACAAATGTACGATAAAATCGTACTTCAAGTAGGTTCGAGAGATCAAAATCGAACATGCTAATATGTTATCTTTTTTAACGTAAAAGGCTAATATGCTATCGTCTCAGGAGTGAGACCAATATTCATGGCTTCTAGTAAATATCAATTGTACTATGGCTAGGAAGCTAGTGTCAAGAAGGATCGAAGTTAGCACTTCAATTGAGTCAAATATTGTTAGCACTAGAGTGCTAGTGCTTAATACACTTGTGGTTAAATATGAATGCGCTAGGCATGAGGGCGTATTGGCCATGGAGAGCTATAGACACACTAGGCCACTAAGGGCGTGCTCGAGATAAGGCGTATAAGCTAGGTTAGGGACGTTCTCGAGCTAGGTAAGGGCGCATAGGAGCTCGGTGACGTGCCAAGCTTCTTAGAGACGTGTTAGGCTGGCCGCAAGGGACACATAAGCCTTGAACGCTGAGGAGCTAGGACGCCAAGGAGGCTATGGGCGTCGTGGAAGAGGCCATGGCGCTGAGGCTAGCTAGAGACTCTCTGGAGCTAACCAGGGACGTGCTAGGTTTTCTAGTGACGTATAAGCCACTTTGTGATGCGTCAGGCTTGTAAGGGACGCATATGATAGGCGCTTAACATGTAGGGATGCATAGGGCTTATATAGGGATGCACTTGGCATGCAAGGACGCGCTGAAGCCAAGAGACACTCTGGAAGCCAATGTGCTAAGGAGCTTAGATGCTGGGAATCCATAGGCGCCAAAGAGCCAAGGGCGTGCTAAAGATCCAAGACGCGCTGGCTAGGGAGGATTAGCTTGGTGCTAGCCGAGAGGAGTTAGCGCCTTTGGTGCTAGAGTTAGGGTTAGCGCTTTTAGTGCTAGGGTTTAGGTGCCAAGGTTGTGATACGCTGGCTAAGGCCTTATTAGGATAAAACATGCTAGCTGAGATCATTTTTAGTCAGTTAAAGCTTCTCAAGTGCTAAGGCTTAGCGCCAGGAAAGTTAAAGCTTTTAGCGCTAATGTGGCTAACTGGTGCTAATGTGGTGCTAAGTCAATTATATGATGTTAACTTGGTGTTGATATGAGAAAACGCTAGGGTTATCTTAGATCGGAAATTCAATGCGTCTTTTATAGCATTGATTTTTGCTTGTGGCGCATCCAAGAGGAGTGACATATTATTTATGACTTATATTTAAGCAAAATGCTAAAGTAACATATTTGAGCTCGAGCGAGCAACTTGAGAAGCATTTGTTGTGAATGAAGCATTAAGTTATAATGTATTTCAGGGTTTAAACATTAGTTATTCTCGAGTTTAATGGATGTTGCTAGAACATCAATGCGCATTCGAGGCAAGTTCAAGGAATTTAGAGGTGGAATTTATGCGACCTGAGACTAGTTCGATATGGCACAAATATTTTGAGTATTGAGGAGGATACGAGGCCAGTTTAGAATGTTTTTAGTTGTTTAGAGAAGAATCAAGTTGTTTTATACTAGTGGGAAACCCATCTAGAATCTTAAGACTTATTATGTACATATTATAGACTATATTGTTAGCAATGCCTGTAGCCTTTTGTAGAAAATGTATCCTCAATTCGCTTGTGGATAATAAGTAGGAATACAATATTTTATATTTTGATGCGAAGTCAGAAGTATGCGCACAAGTATATGGGGATATTTCTATGTTCCTGCAACTAGGCAGAAGGGCGATTTTATAATTTTATCCCTTGTCAAGAACTCACCATCTACACCCTCAAATTTCCTCAAGTCATCAACGAACAAATTAAAAGATGTGAATATGAATTCTACTAAGAGAACAACCTAACGTGTAAAAGCATTAGTCAAGTTTAATCCCCGAGGAGCATTATGATTCATGAAATTAGGCTAATCAATGCAATTGAACGTGGAAAACGCATTAATTCAATTTAACAAAGGTTATGATTCACATGTGAGTAATAGGATGTATCACTACAAGCAATAACCACACTATGCTACTTGTATTCAAGGAGTATCACTTTTGCATATAATAAACCCTAAATTAGCTATAGATGTGAATGTGAGTTCAATCAATTTGTAACTTAACTAACCAAACAATCAATCAATGAGATATTTGTAGTGAATCATAATCGATAAATATGAGACAAACCTAATTCATTAAACAAAGAATCATGTATCGTAAAATTCAACTAATCCCTAACCAACAAAGGAAAACTAGCTACTCATACTAATTGGACTTCACAAAATTGTATAGAAGTAATAAATTGCAAACCATAGATGTTGAGAAATCTTCCCCGTGCGAACCTACAAAAAAGAGTAGAAAATGTGAGAAGAGAACTAGGTTAAAACCTAGATATATCTCTCACTCTTGTTGAAGTTTCTCGTATATCTCTTAATTTCCAAATCCAAAAAAAGCTCTAAAAACCTAGGTTTCCATATCTCAAACAAGTCCACATATTTTTGGCCCGAAATCAGAATCGTTAATTTGCAGCCCATAATCCAAAACGAGCCCACAAAATTTTATATTTGTCAGTTTCTTGAAATTGCCAATCCAATTCAACTCAAGGTTACTTTCTTTGAGGAATTTCATCAAACTTATTATGTACATGAATGATGGTAACTCAGGCGAGCCTTGTTTGTGATTTGAGGCATCCCATTCTCCTTCCCTGCAAGTTTAAGACAAACTCATTCAAACAAATCACAATTCAATCACTCAAATCATCTGAAACATCATCACATTTCTCCATTCTTTTTCACAGATTTTTTGGCAACAAATATGACATCTACTCATATCTTGTTTTCACGGATGCAGCATATTCTTGTTCTCTCTGTCAATTTCATACCAATAGCATCAGGTCTTACCTCTTTAGCTCAACAGTTCACGATAATTTCTTCCCTTGAATTCTATTCATTGTCCTACACAAACAAACTAGAACAAACCCAACTCTTTACATCTTCTCGGCCACTCACCAACAACATCAATTCTTTCTTGCATTTTCGATGTCTAACCCTTATGAACTCGAGTTCCCATTCTTGCTTCTCATCAACAGAGAGTAACTCAGAAACCTTTTTACTCTCTAACTCTTGTTCATGGCCACGTTCAATAACCCAAGTTCTATCTTCTTTACCCAGCACTCATTCCTATTTTTTTGTTTCTTTGTCTTGAACTCATCAGCAGCCAGCCCAGAAGTCAACCTCCAAACCCAAATTCAGAACCACTATCATTTGAACTTGCCAGCAACCCCATTCTCCTTTGTTTCAAATCCACAAACCCATCAAAATCCGGCAATATCTATTCTTCTCTCAATTCAATTACATATATATCTTGTTTTAACCTGACGAACCCATTAGATCTTCTTCAAACCACTCTACTTCTCAATTAAAATTCTCAGACTATCGACCACCACCATAACCCATCTTCAATCTATGTTGCTCATGTCTTTTTTTTCGACCACAACACCCTGTCTAACGGCGAGAGAATAGTCTTGAGTGCAATGAGAAAAGAATTAAAACTGGATAAGATATTCGATTTATGTTTAGTTGTTTTAAATGTGAAGTTGAAGACACCCCTTCTTGTCTAGCCCCTAGTAATCTTCTTTATTCATTAGTAAACCTGGATGCCGCCTGGTAATTTCTGTTTTACGCACCATTGAGACTTGTGTTCTTCTAGATTTTGCGCTTATTAACACCTAATGACTTCGAGTAATACCTTGATCTTTTTTTTCTCTTCTTTTACTTCATATGACTCCAAAATACCTACAAAACTTTAAACGAGCGTAATATACACAAAATACAAGAGAACAAACTAAGAAAAGCATAAGAAATTGATATTCAAATAATATAATTTATTCCTTTATCATTATTCCATACCTATCACATCCAACAGAGTTACTATGACCTCAATATTTCTTTCGTTTCCCTCATGTTTTAGGGTAAAAACAAATATGCTGGAAAATGGTACTTTCAGGTAGGTTCTAAAGATCAAGCTCAAACAGGACGAGCCTAAACCAATAAATGGTCGTTTGCGTCTTTCTTCAATCACAAATGTGGAGAAGATTGGGTAGGTTTTAAGGGAGGGAAAGAAGGTTGAGAAATATCAGTATAATGAGTAATTATGTGTGTAGTAAAGAATGGATTATCTCTAGGATGAATCGTTAATCATGTATATCTTGTCTCTTAGTTCTGTCTTGTTCTTGTTTCGAATAAATGAAGCCATTTATTTATATTTGGAGGAAACATACTGATTTATCATAAATAGTGGAAGTTACAAAAGAAGTGGAAGAGTAATGATTGTGGAGACTGTAATGGAGTCGTGTCCAAAAATAGGGAGGACTTGTATGACCACTACTCCTCGTTCTCTCAACTTCCATGTAACCGTCCCACTACTTGTTACCTTTTTTGTGTGGATGTGTTGCCACAATGCACGATGGTCATAGCTCGCCAGAACAATACCCCAATGAGAATCCCCTCATGTGTTGTATATAATATCTCGTAGAAATAGTGGAGTCGTGGAAAACCACTATTTTGAGTAGGTCAAGTCAGGAACTTGTTAAGTTAGTGAGGAAAGTTGCATAACTCACTTAGATTGATAATTAGACTGATCAGTGTCGATTATGGAATCTCCTAGCGAGGAGTCCCCGCTTGGTGACAGGACGAGATACTGGCGGGGAGTCACCAAGGACGGGACAATCTCCTAGCAAAGAGTCCCAAGGAGCAAGGAGTCCCCAAGCACGGGATGGGAAACTAGCAAGGAGTCCCCAGGGATGAGACGAGTTCCTAGCATGAGTCACCAAGGATGGGACAAGCTACTAGCAAGGAGTCACTAAGGACAGGACAAGCTCTATTGACTTGTGGCACGTCTTTAGGGGCGCGTCTCACTCGAGCTAGCCTGGCCATTTTACGAAGCGTCTCTGGGGCATTGCTATTTGATGGTGGCGCGTCCCGGAGGAATGTCGTATAATTTGTGACCGTCCCTTTATTAAAATGCTAAAGTGACATATATTTTTAGGTCCAAGACGACGAATTGTGATGTGTTCTTTGCAAATAGGGCATTAAGTTGAAATGCGTCTTTAGGGATTAAGCATTAGCTATTCCCAGATTTGCGTATAGCAGTAAATTAATGTTGTTTAAATAAGGATTTCAGTATCAACCTTGCTTTAGGAATAACACTAGAAAAGATATCGGATACATAACAAGATCTAGGAATAGCACTAGAGAAGTCATTGGATACAGAACAAGCTTTAGGAATAGCACTAGAGAATTCATTGGATACAGAACAAGCTTTAGGAATAGCACTAGAGAAGTCTCAAGTTTCTCTATACTAGTGGACAATCCATCTAGGAGCTTGAGATTTATTAGATAGACTACAGGGTCAATATAGAACGTCAGTAGTTATTTATAGAGACTATATTCTTAATTCTTCTGTGGAATATATGTAGAAATATAATATTTCGTATTCTGATGTGAATTCAGAAATATGTACGCAAATATGCGTGGATACTTCTATATTCCTGCAACTTGGAAGAAGGGCGATTTTATAATTCTGACCCTTGCCAAAAACCCACCATCTACATTAAGTTCCCTGCGTAGTAAGGAACAATAATGTTGCGTAGTAAGGGACAATAATGTTGCGTAGTAGGCACTAGACGGGGACAATATGTTTATAATAAGGAGATATGTTTATCTCATGTTTCTATGAGAGTGAGATATGTGCCCCTTAGCATTAACCCTGGTTGGGATTACTAGATGTTCATATTCTTGCTTGGAATTTCTTATTCATGAGCCAAGGGAAGCTGGGTTTAAATTCTGATCCAGCCATGTTGGATGAGTAGATACCAGCATCTAAGGTCTTGGAAAGTACGTCTATGAGCAACACCATTGGTCAGGGACAAAACTTGGTTAGTTGTGACTCCTCCGGGCAGTGTCTTTGATGCAGCGATAGCCCGTAGATTCAAACATTCTTGTAAGAAAGTAGTATACGTCGGCGCTTAGGTTTTGAATATGCATCGATCAAGTGCTAGTGGAAACGTCTGTAGATGAGAGATAGGATACCCGAAGACGATGCTTTGAGTTTTAGCAGCAAGGTTGGATATGTTGGAAACCAGTAGAAGAAGCTGATGGTAGATCCAAACTGTAGGTGGGTCTGGCGGTGGACTCCAGTGCTCTTGTCGCATACTTGAACAAATCAATTCTTTTAGAATATATGTTGGTTTGGTATCGCATTAACATAAGTATTAACCAACATGGCTGGTATCAGCAACATCAGAAATTGAGACAACATGGTCACAACAATGCAGCAGTGTTGATACAAGGTTGATGATGTCTTCTAGTACGGTAAGATCTTCTTGGGAGATGCAATCGGGCCTGAGATGATAGTACTTCTGAGAATATGAGAGTCCAAAGGCGGATGAGGTCTCTGCAAACCTGAGTCTTCTAAATCCCGTTTGGAAACCCTAGTTGCACACCATTCGCTCCAGAAGCTGTTGAAGTTTCACACGATGTCGGATTTTGACAGTTGACCCTAAATTTTGAAGCTAAGAGACCAAGCTATCATATGTAAAAATAATCACTCGATTCGGAGTTTGTTAAGTCATCCAACCATGCGTAAACATTTGTGATTAGAAATCTCGTGTGAATTTGTGATAATAGTCATATCTCTTAGCTCATGTCTCTGATCGATGTGCCCTTATGGTATGTCAAAGTAAAAACATAGATGAACACTTCTTATGAACGATGTTTTGACCCGTTCCTTACCGATTTTTGCCAATTTATGAATTTGTAAAATGAAGAGGTAATGATGGGAGTATCAACAAAGGATAGAGGAGTCGACCGAGATGGTGCTGGAAGGTGGCTTGCACCGAAGTGCAAGGAAAATGCCAGAAGACAGGACATGCACCAGAAGATTGGACAAGTACTAGAGACAGGACAAGTACTAGAGAGCAGGACAAGTACCAGAAAAGTATGACATGTGCCAGAAAGAAGGAAAGGTACCAAAAGATTACTAGAGGACAAGAAAAGTACCATAGGACATGACAAGTACCAGAGGACAGGACAGGTACCAGAGGACATGACAGGTACCAGGTACAGGACAAGTACCATACGATAGGACAGGTACTAGAGGATAAAATTTGTGATTTTCTCCATGGTGAGCATATCACTGTATCTCTGACCCAACAACTTGTAAACCAATATTCTAGAAATTGAGAGGAAAAACTTGAATCTGAGGGGACCACTCCCATTGGATGTTTGTCCTTCTTGTGTTGGAGATGATTGTGGTTTCCAAGTCCAAAACGTGTCCAACAGTAGAATCATGTGGTCGAAGTAAGTAGCATCAACAAGAGTGGGGTTACCGTTATGGATATCAACAGGTAAGAAGAGGATACTTTCTAGTCGTGTTAATACTGATTTAGAGAAGTTTTGTTGCTAGTACCGTTGATGATTAGACCTTCTAGTTGAAGGATGTTACTGTGTTAAACTTTCAAAAGTGAGGGAGTCGTCAGTCCCCAAGTGTAACTCACTTGGATCTGCAACCTGGCAGAAGATAATTTTTCGCTGTCGTCACAGGTCCATGCTTCCAAGAATTTGAGAGGAGATGGGAAATCATGAAAGTTGGAGCCGTCCTTTGTTGTCGTTGAAGTGCTGGTATTGGGGTGAGTATCTGAATTGAAGTTGAATCCATCGTTTTCGTCTAGGCCATTGAGATGCAACAAGGCTACTTTCTGACTTTGTGAGAGTCGTGCATTTTCATGCTCCTTAGACTCACAAGCTTGTTGTATTCCTATGGAGGTGGTAATGGGATGATGTATCCCTATGGTCACCATTCTTGTTTAATCTTCTTGACTCAAAGCATAACTATCATGACTTGACTAGTTGGTAGGCAAGTTGGTACACCCACGAGTGGACACTACTCCAGTTGTTATTAACAGTATCCAGTTGATGAACTTTGTGAAGAATCTGATCCCTCTGTTGTTGACAGAGATGCAGTGACGCGTCCCTGGGGACAAGTTTGAGAGAGGCTGGCTATGCCCTTGTTAAAGGATGACTCTGAAAAAAGCTGGCTCTGTCTATGAGAAAGGCTGGCTCTGGCCCTGATTGTTGATGCGTCCCTGAGGGACGTGTACTAGAGTGAGGCAAGTAACTCGATGCTCTTTCGTTATCTTGGATCCGTCTCAAGTAAGCTTCTTCTTAGTGATTCTGATGTGGATATATCCTATCCAAATATGAAAGTCATAAGCGGACTACCTCTTGCATACTTGTTGAGGATGGTGCTTCAAATAACGTTGATAAGTGGAATAACAGTATAATAGAGAGTGTGCCAATTGCATACCATACCCTAATGCGAGTATTGGCATTGACTTCTTCTTCGATAGGATCCTCCTTAGGACGTATGTGTTATCTAGCTTGAATGAGGCTTCCAAATCCAGGGATAGGACTGAAAGGCTATCTCGAAAGATTTGAAGTTTAGAATGGTAGTTAGAGGAAGCATAACTCTGAATAGATCAAGCCAGTATTTAAAGACTCTTTTTTTTATTGTGTTTATAAAACATTTTATGGTTTTTGGGACATTAGGTAGGCTTTGAAAAGTAGTTTACGAGAGATTTTATTTTCTAAGATATTGGTATTTTATTTGATTGATAAACTTAAAATCCCAAGCATGAATGCAGAAATATTACAATCATTTTGGAGGAATTACGAATATTGAAAAAGAAGATATAAGGAAATATTAGAAAAGTGATTGTAGAGTATTTAAGCCTTGCAATCCTCGAGCCACTTGTAGTTTTTCATTACCCCTTCTGGCTTATCAGTGTTTAGGAGTTTCTCCTTATCTTTAGCAGAGATGGCTCTAATTCACTTAATAAAATATTAAAAAGGACTCCCATTTACATCGCCTAGTCATAGCAGGGTTGGTCTCTAGATGAAGTCCCCAAGCCTCGATGGACGTGAGGTAGCTGATTGTAAAGAAAGATGTTGAATAGAACTTACTTGGTCGAGTCCCAAAGTCTTGATCGAATCCCTAAGCTTTGATGATAACGAGGAACCCACCTTGTTGTTGTAAATCCATGGACGCCCTAGAACCATGTCATAGTCTGGATCTTCTTTAATAATGTAAAAATTTGCATCTTTGAGATGAGCAGTGGTGAGGAGTCTCCGATCGTGCTCTTCATTTTTCTTGCCGACCATACCTTCCAAAGGAGGCTTGACTTGAAGGAGAGTATTTTCAACAAGAGATAAGCATTTACCGAATACAACACGATTGAGAGCAGTAAAAATATCCTTGTGTTGTTCCTTTGAGAAGTAAAGAAGTTCGCACATGTACTCCATCAAGGATTGAACTTTTCGGTTGATAGATTCTCTCGTTGTAAGTACATTGATTGCAATGTGACAAATCCGACGAGTCTTCCTTTTGAGTTTGAGGAAAAAAAAATAGTCTTCATAAAAATCAAAGCTAACATTCCCCCTGGAGCGAGTACTTGTTTGTTCCTTCGATAAACTATCTGCAAGAATTCTTAAAAGGTGAACATCTCGTTCTAGATCTTGATAATATCAGCTTGATTTGCTACGACATCATTTAGGATTTGCCTCAGATCAGTTACAGTGGTTGGGTTTTGAGCATACATGCCTTCCAAGAAGCTTGACCAGGTAGGACGAATTCTGGAGTAATTGGAGAGACTCTGCTGGTACTGGAAAACATGAAATTGAATATGAATGCTTCTTAACCCTTCCTAGAATCAAACATCTTAAAAATTGAGGAATGGATTTCGTAACCGAGAAGTACATCTCCCGTTATGGTCTCCAATTATTTTAGGGTGAAAACAAATATACTGCAAAATGGTACTTTCAGGTAGGTTTGAGAGATCAAGCTCGAACAGGACGAGCCTAAACTAAGAAATAATCGTTTATGTCCTGCTTCGAATACAAAGGTGGAGAAGATTGGATATGTCTTAGGGGAGGGAAACAAAGAAGGTTGAGAAATCTCAGTGTGATGAGTAATTGTGTGTGTGATAAAGAATGGATTATCTCTGGGATGAATCGCTAATTCCGTATATCTTGTCTCTTAGTTCCCTCTTGTTCTTATTTCGAATAGATGAAGCCATTTATTTATAGTTAGAGGAAACATATTGATTTCTCGTAAGTGGTAGAAGTTACAAAAGAAATAGAAGAATAACGATTGTGGAGACTGTAGTGCAGTCATATCCAAAAAATAGGGAGGACTTGTATGACCATTACTCCTTGCTCTATCAACTTCCCTGTAACTGTCACATTAATTGTTAATTTCTTGTTCGTGGATGTGTTGCCACAACACACGATTTCCGTAAACCGCCATACCAATACCCCAAAGAGAATACCCCCATGTGTTGTATTTGATATCTCATAAAAACACTGGAGTCGTGGAGCACCACTATTTTGATTAGGTCAAATCAATAACTTGTTAAGTTAGTGAGGAAAGTTACTCAACTCACTTAGATTGATAATTAGATTGATCAATGTCGAGTATGGAAGCTCCTTGCGAGGATTCCCCTACTTGGTGACGGGACGAGCTACCAACGGGGAATCACCAAGGACGAGACGAGCTCCTAGCGAGGAGTTCCCAAGGAGCGAGGAGTCCCCAAGGACGGGACGAGCTCCTAGCGAGAATTCTCCAAGGAGTGAGGAGTCCCCAAGGACGGGACGAGCAACTAGAGAGGAGTTCGCAAGGAGCAAGGAGTCCCCAGGGACGGGACAAGCTCCTAGCGAGTAGTCACCAAGAATTGGACAAGCTACTAGCGACGAGTCACTAAGAGCATATAAAGATCCATTAACTTGTTGCACGTCTCTAGGGGAGTTTCTCTCTCAATCTAGCATTACCATTTTGTGAAGCGCCTCTGAGAAGTTGCTCTATGATGGTGGCGCTTCCTGGAGGAATGGTGATGCATCGGAAAACCGGCTTTGTTTTACCGCAAGCGCATAGTGTCGAAAGATGTAGACAAGAGAAAATACGGTTCGTTCCCACGAGGAGTTTGTATTAAAATATTTTTTAGGTTTTATTTATAAAGAATTAAATTAACGAGTGAATTAAAACTATTTAGTAAAGTTGGAAATCGATAAGAGGAAAGCGTTAAGTTTTCGGGAATCCGTTGTAGATTAGGGTTTATTTGCGTTCGTCACAAAGGGTCTCGATTTTACTCATGCAAAATAGCAAATCTAGCTACTAAACACGGAAGATTTTTCGTTTAAGAATCGAAGAAAGAATTTTCAAAAAGAATTGTTTGTTCTCAACCTAAGGTAGAATTTTGAAGTACTAATTATACGTGGCATAAAGAGTCAAGGAATATTCGTAAAACGGTTTAAAGTAGGGTTTCAACGAGTTCTTCTACTAATCAAACGATGCACTATACGTGGCATAGAACATGAAAAATCATTGAGAAAGGTAAAACGCTGAGAGAGAGACAAAACATTAACATTGAGTTTTTATAATTGAAAACCTTAAGTTTGAAAAACAAAGAAAACCATCTCTACAAGTTCATCATTTCGCCCTAACAAGAGAATTAACCCAACATGACTTTCTCAAAATCCATAAAAATTAATTAAGAAAATAAACACAAACTAACCCTTGTTCGTCCGTGAAGATATCTCCTGTACGTGAAGGTCTAAGTCTGTCCGTCCAGAAGTATCTGTGTATGAGGTATGTGAAGGTTGTTCAGCGTCTCAACCTTTTTTTGTCCGTGAAAAAATTATCTTCTAAGTTATAGTACACGGTCTTATTTATAGAAAAGAGTCAACGCCTCTCCTAGAGTTTTTCTTTAAATAGGAAACAAGATAGGCTTTAACACTCCACCGAACAGCTAAGAAATATTGCACACGCTTTGATCCTATATTTTCTCCACCGAAATCATGTCTTTGTGTCTTGCTAAAACTCCTCTTCTCTGACTATCTCGGTTTCTTCTTTCTAACTCGAACATACTAGACCACCATTTACCCAAACTCGTCCAACTGCTTCACCAACCAACAACGTTATCAACAGAGATTCGAACTCAAGCTCAACTTCCAAATTGTGTCCCTGCCCAGTACTAGAACTCGATCTCCATTTTACTGCTCACAGCGTCTCTGCCACGAAGCCATCATCAATCAACCATTAAACTCGAATTCCACCACATACTTGACAAACTCGAGTTCTCCCAGCCGCCATCATGATCATTACAGATCGTGCTCCTTCTAAAAGCTTCACACCATCACCAAAACCCATAGACACCGATCCATCAATTGAAACGAACCAACATCACAACCATCTCAGACTTTCTCGGCCATTAATGGCAGCAAGGAAGGACAATTTTTTTCTTGCTTTAAAATATGATCCCGATCATCACTCACGACCTATATCAGCTCCATTAATTCCATTACATTCATGCGAATCTAGGAAACCATCACCAACAACTATCATAATCAATCATGATGGATCATCACGGCAAAACTATCGAGTTTCTCCATCTTCAACTTCAAAACTGGATAGCCCTTAGCAACAGTGACGGTGCAATTAACTGTATTTGAAACTCAGCTACCCCTTAGCGTACGACTTGGTGCCAACATAGTTCACTTAAAATGACCATTTTGCCCTTAGTTCTTGTTTTGCTTGTAACTTCTTCGTACGACCTCGGAATGACTTCGTTCTTTCGTCGTTGACTTTGTAATCCAATATTCTACAAGATGGAGAGTATAAATCCTGGAATATACTGAGTTCCACAGGGTCTTTGGAAATTCTTCTCTTGTAAAGCTCTATTTCACTTGTTTCAGAGATGTAACCTAATAAAACACATAAACTACAAAAGTAATACTAACGCACGGTAATTCACACAAAATCTAGCAAATAAGTATAAGGAAATGATACTTAAAATGTATAAATTATGCACTTATCAAATTCCCCCACACTTGCCTTTTGCTAGTCTTCGAGCAAACTACAAATCTAAACTAATCTAAAATACAACTCTCTTTCGTTGAGGAAATGGTTACACTTAGCATGTGTAACAAGCCTTTAAACCCCTAGGTGTCCCTAGTGGACGAGTTTTGTTTCGTGAGGGTTTACTAGAGATTTACCCACAAAACCTACTCCAACTTCTAAGTATTCCAAAACACTTGCATCCAAAGAGCTACGAAGACATAAAGTTTCTGCAAACTAATAATTAGAAGTCAGATGTATCAAAGAACATTATTCTCATGCTTAACTCTTGAGTTAGGAGAAAACCACCATATTGAAGAATTCAGAATCAAGATCAAACGAATGTTTCTGCCTCACCTACAAGATTTTATGAATTTAACACTCAAAAGACGCACTTTATGGTTCACACATGTGCGCAGGCGGAAATGAAGATAGAAATCCTACACACGTTGAATGGTAGGAAGGAAAGGTAACTTTCCGAATCATATGAAGATGTTATCCCATAGAAAGTGGGACGAAAAAGAACCCATTTTCTGATGATCTCTACGAAAGGAAATCAACCACTATGCGAGGATGGGAATGCCCACTCACCTTCTCACCCAATCTACAATCAACACCACTCTCACAGCGTCCCATAGAAACGTTTTCGGCTTTAACTGTAGATGATGAACTCTTGAACTTCGTAGAACTCTGAAAATTTATAACTCTTTTCTGCTCAAATTCTTGTTGCTTTTTAAAACTCTTTATAGATTTCTTCTTCCCCACGGCCTTAGTGAATAAATATAAAAACAAATGTACTTTAAAGTAATAAAAACAAATATATATTTATTTATTTTTTGATTTTTTTTTGAGATATATATGAAGTACAAACTAAAAGAATAACAATGAAACTAATATGGACGTGGAAAAAGGAGTTTACCACTTGAATCTTCACAACTTATATTGTCTCGGTATCATAAACTTCATAAAAATCTACTTCTTTTGATTTTTCCGCTTTTGTACTTACTTTTCAACTAGGATATAAAATTTTGCTCCTTGTAGTGTTGCTTAAAACCTGAAACATCTTCAACTTTCTTAAAATTTGTAATCATACGCTTGTTAATGATGATATGTTTCCATGGACCTATTGTTGTCGAGAAAAATAGAGTGGTGCCAACTACAAATCAGATTACAAGGTAAGGTTTTTTTGCAATTCTGATGTCACCCTCATGATTGATAGAATTAGCACTCAAGAGATCAAAGTAGTGCTGAAATGGTGCGAGGTTGGGTAGCTCATCATTCTACCCGAAATTTACGCAGATGAAAAACTCTAAACGGACAATTGAAGGTTTGGTGCCTCACTCAGGGTATTGAATGATCACAACTCTAATAGTGAACTCGCCACCGGCGGTTTAGGTCCCTTTTTGTCAGCTCTAGCCTCTCAACAACTAAGCACCCCGAATATAGTTCTCTAATACTTCTAAATTCAGTTATTTCGGTGAGAACTCCGTATGTAAACGTATCTAGAAGTATACTAAGTGACTCTAAAATATCTAAAAGTTGGAGGTTTCATGCAAATAATTTGAAAATTTTCTGCCTAAAAAGTGAATACTTAAGAATTTTATATTCTTAACTCCACCACACTTAAACTTTACATTGTCCTCAATGTAAACTAACTCATCCAATGTAAAATCAAGATGGGAAAACCTAAAATGATATAAAACAAGCAATTAAAAAGTAAAAAGATAAGGTGAAGGAAAAAAAAATCTGATGGGTTGACTCCCATGAAGCAAATGATACTTGTTTCCCTCATAGTATCATATATCAATAGCCGGAACAACTGTGGGTTATCTAGATCAAATAGTGCTACCATCAGTAAAAGGAAACTGCAACAAGACAAGAAAAAGAACAAACCGAGCACACCCTTATCTAGTTTATTGTTTAAGACAACTACTTATAGCTGTGGTTCAGGCTCTATAAAAGGGTCTAGATAAAATATTTTCGTGTGATGGATTTCCTCATAGGTAAGATCAACAGGGTCAGGTTGTAGAGTCTGGAGAAACTAAACTAAGAACTTAGAAGCACATAATAATAACCTGAATAATTGTGGATCCTCAAAGTCAATCTGATTTGACTCACACAGTTGATTACTATGAAAATGGTCATTCTTAACCAAATGTGTCGATTCTACTCTCCTAAAGTAATCAGGATTAGTCTCAAAACTTAATAACTGACACATTTGAAATTCATACGTTCCCACATATGGAAGAAAATATTTTGGTGGAAAAATAAAGTCAATCTTGGTATTATCTCCTAGATAAACCACATCGACCAGAGGATGGGTTTCTAACAACTGAACTTCTTTCTGGACATTAGGTTAGGAAGTATAGTTTAAATATGATCTTGCAAAATAGTAGAGGTGCATATGTCAAGTTCCAAGTTAGGGACCTTTCTAAGAGTCAAAGGTAAGGCACAGGGAGAATGATAATCACCCCTAAACTTAGAATTTTGGGTGTCAATAGATAGACTAGTCATAATTTTCCTAATTTCTAGATCGTCATATTCTTGAAAATAGTCAATTGCTTCTTCTAAATTATGATCAGGTGGTGCATAATCTAACAAAGTTTTCACCTCATTAATAACACTATCATTGCCCATATAAAATCTAAAATAGGCTAGGCATTTCTCTAATGGATCATTTATATGGTTCTGCAAATAAGTATCATGGACTATTTCATCAATTATGCAAACAGTTTCATGGTTGTCAAGATCAGGACGAGAACGTGCGACATGAAAAATATTCACTTCTATTTTCCAACTACCAAAAGTAAGTTTCATAATACCATTCCTACAATTTATGATTGCATTAGAAGTTGCTAAGAACGGTCGTCCTAAAATAATATGAATATGACCACTAGGGTTTGTCACAGGTTGGGTATCAAGAATTACGAAGTCCACAGGATAAACAAAACTATCAACCTGTACAAGAACATCTTCTACTACTCCTTTAGGAATTTTAATGGACCTATCAGCCAATTGGAGTGTAACACTAGTGGGTTTCAAGTCACCAAGTCCTAATTGCTCATACACAGAATATGGAAAAAGATTTACACAAGCCCCAAAAATCTAACAAAGCATGTTCAATCTTGTGTTCTCCTATAGTGCAAGCAATAGTAGGACAACCAGGGTCTTTGTATTTGGGTGGTGTTTTCTGAGTAATGATAGAGCTCACTTGTTCAGCAAGAAAAGCTCTCTTATGAACATCTAATTTTTGTTTCACCGTCCACTTATCTTTTAAGAACTTAGAATACATAGGAATCTGCTTAATTGCATCTAAGAGGGTAATATTGATTTTAACTTGTTTGAACACTTCTAAGATGTCATTAGGGCTGGTTCCTTTCTTATGGGATACTAACCTTTGGGGGAATGGAGTGTGAGGAACATAAGTGTTTTTAGATTGACCTCTTTCAGTTTCACTGGTTTCTTTTTGTGTTAAGGGTATTTCATGCGTAATAGTAGGTGGGTTCCTATCTGTCTCTTTCTCCTTAGGATCACTAACATGGTTATCGATGACACGGACGCTTCTCAAGGTAGTGACGGCCTGGACATGATCTTAGGGATTAGCACTAGGTGTGCTTACCTCATAAGACCCATTTGGGTTAGGTCGTATTTGACTTGGGAACTGTCCCTTGTCTCTCTCACTTATTTGGCTAGCAAGCTGACCTATTTGTCCTTCTAAGGTTTTTATGGACCTTGCAGTGTTCTTTTCAATATTGTCTAGTTGTTTTTGGGTGGCCTGCATAAACATCTTAAGACTTTCTTCCATACTAGGTACTCTTTGGTTAGAAGAATCAGTAGGAACGGATGATTTCTGCGTATAACCACTAATATTATTAGGTTGACCTTCATACTGACCTCTAGACCAGGAAAAGTTAGGGTGTCTTTTCCACCCTGGGTTGTACGAACTGGAATAAGGGTCAAATCTACGACGATTATCTTGGTAGAGAGCATGGACTTGTTCTCCACCATCGTCATGAATGACTTGGTCTACAGACTCAACAAAAGGTTTAGATTTAGCACTATGATCTAATGCTTCAAGCCTTCTTGTCAAAGAAGCTATTTTAGCGTCAGAGTCGAATAGGATATCAACCCTATGCTCCCCCTTTCTATTAGCAATTAACCTTATGGGTTCCTTAGCCTCCCACTCTTGGGTTTTATCAGACACATCATGCAAAAACTTATTCCTCAACAGTTTTATCAGCAAAATTACCACCACATAGTGATTCTACCATAGTCATTGTTTGGTGATCTAATCCTTCATAGAGAATCATAGTGAGTCTCAAGGTATCGAATCCATGGTGTGGACATTGCAGCAGAAGTTCATGGAACCTTTCTAAATAATCATGGAGAGATTCTCAATCTTGCTACGAGAAACTATTAAGACTTTGACGTAAGGCTGTGGTTCTATGCCTAGGAAAAAATTTATGCAAAAATAACTTAGTCATCTCATCCCAAGTTTGGATGGAAGAAGATGGTAAGGCATCAAGCCACGATTTCGCCTTATCTTTCAAAGAGAAGGGAAACAATCTCAATTTCAAATATTCGTCGGTCAAGTCTTTAATCTTCACAGTTACAAGTTCTTCTACTTGTATTTCTTAGAAGCAAAACTCTTACCTGACTTGTCGTTCATAAGACACTGACCCCCTCCCTGATTTTCCTATGTTGCAATTGAATTCCAAGTGAAACCCAACTTCATAACCTAACTTTCTTCTCGGATTCAAACATTTAACTTCCTCAACTACCAACCACCATAGGCTCAAGTTCTTACAGCTCTTTCAAGTGCCATCAACAATTTCTTCTCGACCAATACCCTGTTTTATCTAAAACCATACTTGTCTCTGCCATCACAACTCAATCGCGTCACCAACATCAACCTTTCGTTTCCAATAGTTATTCGAGTTCCTGTCAACAGTTCACTGCCAGAAATACTCATCAATCATCTAGAGTCTTTTCACTTTTTTTTCTCTTGTTGCCATCATCACCGAGTAAAGCTCATCACCATTGACTATTCTCGTCTGCCATGATAGACACGGACTTGAGTTCAGTTTTTAAACACCATTAACAATTGTTTTTCTATTTTCTCGATCTTCATAGGCATCACCATCACGACCAATCTATGTTTCTCCATCTTGATCAACCACATCATAGCCACCATTAAATCACCTTCACGTCTTCCATGATCATCATCATCTCCTCTCTGCCATGATTAACCACAGGCTCGAGATTAAATCACTTCCAGAAAGCACTCATCATTGAATCCTAACGATTATCAATCACATGTGACCACAACGGTAACCATTTTCTCCTCTTCGAAACCAAAAGTCACCACAACTCCAATATTTCATTCCAAGTACAACCAAATCATTCTGATTATTCAATCCCCTCTGCTCCACTCTATGTTGCTCGACAGAACAATCCAAGCCACCAATAAAGGAGGCAAAACTCGAACACAGAGAAGAACCCTAATTCTTCTCGATTTAAATCTGTTGGAAATGGTGGTTGCCCAAAGTAGAAAGGTCTGGTGCCTTTAACAACATTTGAAAATTTGCATCCCATAGGAATAGTGCAGGAGCCCATATAAATATTTAAATTTCATCTGACCCTTAACATATGACGGAGTGCCAATAGTAGTTACTCTTTAAATAACCATTTTGCCCCTGGTTCTCGTTTTGCTTATAACTTCTTCATACGACCTCGCAATGACCTCGTTCTTTGGATCTTCTTCACTTGTAGATCTTCCTTCCTAGCACAATTAAGTGCCAAACCACTTATTTTGGATGATTCCACCTACTAGAAGATAACTAAACAAAAACAAACGTAATGTGGAATAATTCACAAGAAACCTAGCAAATACTAGCATGAAATTGGCACTCTAAATATGTAAAATATACATTTATCATTTAATCATTTCCAACTTTCTCATTGTACGATAAAAATGGAAATTTCCGTGAGCACGTCTCTCGATTTCTCAAATCACTCAGGGGACATCAACATAATCATGTACTACGTCTCAAAAGAATTTCAAAGTCCCTTACTGGAAGGGCCTACACGTAGTATAACAACATTTCTCCCAACAACATCTCTAGTTAGGAAGACATGGTTAACGCCTTTTACAAGAAGTACTTCTTCGTCTTCGAGCAGATTACCTTATTAGACCTGGGAAGAATGTTCCAGAGAATAAAGTGCACCCTAATGAGTATGTGAAGAGATTCAGAATTCAAGCATTGTATTGTCACGATCCGAATGTGGCAGAACATCAACTAATAAAGCTTTATATTAATGGTATGATCCATGTTTATCGTGTTCTTTTAGAAAATCTACGTTTTAAGACTTTTTCTGAGTTACATGAAGCCATAAAACAGTCCACCACAACTTCTCCGGCCCTTATGGAGAGAACTAGACTAGTAAGGGAAGAAAATCATGAAGATACCAATGGAAATCGACAGCTGGTCAACAAACAGTATAATATTCAACCATCAATTGGTGATGTCAATAACGAGGGACCCAAAAGAAAAGTTTTATCTCAACAAGAGCCACAAACTAAGTGTCCCTTCCACTACATACATGAACAAGAGACCAACCCAGCGAGTCACTCGCTCCCAAGGCACCATAAAAGGGCCACGCCAACAACACAACAGCTACAACAACCGCAAGAACAGGATATAAAGCCTGATATAACTTGCGCTGATTTTCCAATCCCCATGGTAAAAATTCTTGAATTATTTGAGGCATGGTTACAAGAAGGGATCGTCAAATTACCACTCGTACAACGCCCACCTACTCCTCAGGAATGTCCGACCCGAGATATTGTCTTTTTCATCGGTTTGTCAATTATCCCAACAGCGAGTGTAATGGTCTGAGGCGCATCTTCAAGGAGAAGATTGAATTATGAGATTTGCGACTGGGGACTAAAGTGATCCACAAAAATCCACTTCCTATTAGGAGCTTCACCATCTCTGAAGATCCGTACGCCAAACGGTTCAATCACTAATGGAACGCATGTGTGAACTCCTTTACTTTTAAAATGATCATCATAAATATCTTTTCAATTCCCTCAATCGAGTTGTATCTGGTGAGTGCCTACCATCCCTTGCTGAGGGTGCTTACGCCCAAGACATGTCCTTAACGGAAGACATGATGAATCAAAATGATAAAGGGCGTAATCGGGGACTTTTCACTACAGTAAGCCTCAGAGGCACTGATTTCATAAACACACTAATTGATGTTGTATGGATATCATTATTATTAGCGTCACGACTCTAAAAGCGGAAGGAGTGACTCGACAAGAAGCTATACGCTCGCCGACGGTAATCAGGAGCTCTGAAGGAGTAACCAAGGATATTTATTGACAAATCACTCTCACAGTGGGAGAAGGAACCACTCAAACAAGTACCAAGTTTCATATTGTCAAGGGGACGTTCAATTATAATATGATTCTAGGACGTGCTTAGCTCCAACAATCAGCAACTATCATTAGAGCTCGGCCAGAAGTCTTGTCTCGAGTTAAACGCCCTGTTCCCGGAGTCAAATCTAGCATTAGCAAGGACTTACCTCTGTACCTGTAAGAATACCAATTGCTCAAAGACGTGATGGAGAACCAATCATCAACCGAGAGTGTATCATCTTATGTCAATAAATTTCGTACTCAGGTAGCTCTTACCCAATTTGCTTCCTTATCATTAAATCTTCCTCATATGCCAACAGACTGGGGACTAAACCTTGATGGAGACGACAGTCACGCTTTAGCATGTTGTTACGAACGGGTGACTACTCCAGCTCAAAACTTCAACAAATGGGTGGAAAATACTCCGTCTCTTATTAACTACCAGAATTCTCAAAGATATTCTCTCTCATATATGATCCCAAAGACATTAAAGAAGAAGCTCATCCCTATGAACAAGAAATTTACAATATCGAAACAATTAAGTCGAATGCTTTCCGAATAGGGGACCTAGTTCTCAAAGCATCAAGACGCCATCGTTTCTCCAACTGGGAAGGACCATACAGGATCCCACAAGCTACTATTGGCGGATACTATATGTTGAGCACCACAGAGGGTGAACCTGTCGCAGCGAATATTCACGGCAAATGCTCAAGGCTTTTGACTAAACATTTTATCATGGTCCTTATTTCCCTGTTTTTTTTTCCTTCATGTAGTATTTACAATTCCTCCAAAATGCCTATGAGTATCACTACGGGCATCCTTAGGATTTCAATTTCATTAATCAAGTAGAATTATTATTGCTTTTTTCAAGAAAATTTTTATGAATTACCCATCAGAATCAACTCACATGAAAATATTTGGAAATCCATAGAGGTTTAAATCCAAGCAAACCTTTGAAAAATAACTCAAGCCCCTCAGAAACGTACTTTCATTTATCATTATCAAACCCATCCTTAAGCCATCTCCTGGGCTTTCACAAATTCTCAGCAAGATATAGACCTACACATATACAAAAGCCTTATCAGAAGAAAAGAATTAATGTCCGCGCCAGGGACGCCCCAATCACCATAATCCTAGAATTATCTACAGAGAAACTATATAGCTTTACATAGGTGGATGGAGCAACAG